>CM037153.1:19235695-19590695 GCA_020921065.1 Vaccinium darrowii | reverse complement strand
TCATCATTTTGCTATTTCTCTTCTCCTTCATTTGCTCCAATTCTTTCTCTAACTTCTTTATATAGGTTGTAGCTTCCTCTAGTTGATCCGGGAGCGACACTACTTCAGCCTGCAAGACCGTTAAAAGATCATATTTCGAAGGGTTTTATGAGTAGCTGAACCGGCTTTCTGAAGCACGATCCTTGTTCCTACGCTACTTCATATCTTATTCATAAGTAGTGCTAATAATATATGCTATGACAATGAAATTTTCTTTGTCATTCAAACATAAGTGCTATAATTATTTTGCAGAATTCATAAAGTTCGTCACGTTTACACATAACAACTCAGCAAAATCAAATTAATTGGAAAAAAACGGAGGTGGCTGCCAATTTTTAACAAACCTTTGAATTCAGTAAAAATGTTTTCAAACTTTATAACACCCAAAGTTCTTTTTTTATTTGGTTTGAAGTTTGTGGGATTGGGTGTCATTTCGGAAGTAGTTTCTATTGATATATTTCGTGTTTTTCCGATTAAAAAAAAAAAAAGGAATAAAGGGGACCAATGAAACTGTTTTGAAGAATTTCATAAACGAGTATTCCGTCAAGAATTGGTTCTGTGACTTCTGTCCGGCCAAAAAAATACTAGGGAAACAAGTTTCGAAATAATCTATCAAAGTTCATAGAAAACACCGATCAAAAAAAACTCCCAGGAAACAAGTTCTCAAAATCATCTACAAAAATTACTACAGAGCAAGTTTTTTTTTTTTGTTCTTTTTGATCTGCAAAAATTGATATACTAAAAACTCGATAAACGGGTACATCAAGGAAGAATCCTTCATATACCAAGTTCCGAAGATCACTTTTTTGATCAGCTAAATATTTCCAGAATCATTTTTTTTTTTGATCGGCAACAAAAATTTATTGAAGAAACTCGAAGAAGGGTACATCGAGAACAAATCCAACCAAAAGTTGGAAAACACCTCAAGGCCTAAGAGCCCAAATACAACATTAAAGCATAAAAATGCCCAGCCCAAACAAGTGGGCTAAGCTCAACCCCAAGAAAGCCCTGAACCTAACCCTAAAACACAGTGCAAAACATCACCGCCAACCACCACCATAGCACCTGACAGCCACCACCGCAACCCCGACATCCACCATGACCACAAACACCACACCACCACCAAATAAGTTTCTGAGAAGTGTTAAGAAATATAAAACTACTTCCGAAATGACAAATAAAAACCATACATCTCTATGTGTATGTGTGTGAGAGAGAGTGAGAGAGAGACAGACAGACAGACAGACAGACCGAAGAAGCTGTGTGATGGGGAAGCAGGGAATGGAGCTCGGAATAGAGGGCCTTCATGTGATTTCTTCTATTTTTCTCTATAGTCTTTCTATCAGCGGCTCTAGGGTTTTCGTTTTGCTCCTGCTCCATATCACCAGATTACTATTTCCTCGTCTGTGTAATTTTAATTAGCTGATATGAGTGAGTGGTCGTGTTGGAGGAGCTAGGCTTTTATCAAGAGAGCAAAAGCTGCTGTGTATAACAAAAGCACAACACAAATAATAGTAATTTCTGAAAGGAGGGTCCACATAAAACATCTTTGACCAATATTTTGATTTTTCTACAATCAAAAATTCAAAAATCAAAGCACGTACTTTGGGTACTGTATGAATTCCGGCTTCAACAACCATGTCATGCATGCACCTTGAAATGTGTTCCACCCCCAAATGGTATACTCTCAGTGTGGAATTAGAGCACAGTTAGTACGTTCCGAAGAGAATTTGAAGTCTTTCCATAGACTGGAATTCCACTAGGTCTCATGTGAAAGCCGAATGGTACAACTAGGTGGGCTTTTAGCCACATTATTTCTGCACCTTGATATTGAACAATTTAGGAGATGTTACTAAAAAGACCTTTATGCGTATTCTAAGTCCTAAGTCTTTGATATAAATATTTAAGTTCAAATCAAAAAGTTACAATTCGTCGAATAATAGACTAGTTAGTGATAAAAAGTAACTACTTAGTTATAAAATAAAAGATTTAAAAGGATGCCAAAATACTTTAATTATTACGCCACGGATCCTATCAAGGATCCCGGATTGGAGGTTTTTCGGTGTTTTGATGCTTTTAAAAATTGTTTTTGGAAAATCCGAACCATCCAATGTCTTCAAAAGGTGTTTTCAAGGGTCCCTGTAAGAAATCATCAAAAAAAAAATATACCGAGAAAGGTTTGATCCAAGCAGTTTTTCACAAAAACTGTATATTTACAGTTTTGCAAAAAATTGTTTGGATCAAGCCCTTCCCGGTATTTTTTTTTTTGAAGATTTCCCGCGTGGACCCTTGAAAACACCTTCTAACACATTGGACAGTTCGGATCGCCAAAAAATATCGGGAAGGTGGAGTTCCGGATCCGGGATTCCCGGACTAGATAACTCCTCATATATATAATCCGGGATCCCTAGGTCCGGAACTCATAGTTCCGGATCAAATTTTTACTATCCGAACCGTCCAATGTGTTTAAAACATATTTTCAAGGGTCCCAGCGAGAAAACTTCCAAAAAAATATCGGGAAGGACTTGATTTAAGCAGTTTTTCATAACATTGTAGATGTTCAGTTTTTGTGAAAAACTGCTCGGATCAAGCCCTTCCCGGCATTTTTTTTTGGACGATTTCTCGCGAGGTCCCTTGAAAACACTTTTTAAACACATTGGACAGTTTGGATCATGCAAAAACATGTTTTAAAATCTTCAAAACATCAAAAAACCTCCAATCCGGGATCCTGGATTGGATAGTTGACGTATACATATAGGTGAAATTTTTATGAATTATAATACAAATGTAATGATTTATGTAGTAAAATGGTAGGAATAAAAGGTGATTCAATCTGAATCTCATACATATTTAAATAAAGGCGCGTATTGACATATCTTCAATTGGGGGAGGGGATAAAATGGAAATAATTACTCCTAGGATTTTTCGTACGTAAACACCTCTCCTGTGAGTGTGGATGTGCACGTATGTGTTTGTGTTATGGTGTGGTGCTAGAAAATTTGTTTAAACAAACTCACTACAAGAAAAATAACATGTTATAGCAGATAAAAACGCTATGTAATCATATTAAGTTATGCGACGCCATTAAAAGATTTTGGATTATTCATAGTGTTTTCTGCGCTCTATTCTACGTAAACTTTTTGTAGCGTAATTCGCCTGCTATGTTTTTCATAGCTTTCATTGCATTCTTTGCGACTACGGTTTACTTATATGTAATAGCATTCTTCGCATACTGTTTTCGCAACATTACTACTCAAACCTGTCCAAAACTATTTCAATATCCTTAATATCAATCCAACAAAGCTCATAAAAAAAATTACAAAATAATTGAATAATGAACTTCATACCCATTCATTAGCTATATATTCATAATATTCCAGACAAACCCAAAAAGGGGTGTCCCCCTAAACATCTATATATGTTCCAAAAGAAAGACTGCAACTCGTTAGCCAAAAAAAAAAAAAAGTAATAGCTTGAACACCCAGCACTTGCACATCATCATGTACGACATATCTGTAGTAAAAGTACCTGGAAAAAGTCACGAAACCCCATTCTTCTCTGTCAAGCCATAGACCTACATGTCTGCAAGAAGAAACATCTCGATTAGAATTTTTAAACTAACAAATTTTATAGACAAGTAAGCAAAATTCTATTCCTTTCCGATATGGGGAGGTAAACAAAAATAAATTACTCTGTTGTAGAGTCCAAAAAAAATTTTAGATTTCTTTGGAACATCCACCCAAACATTCATAGCATAAGGTCCAATATGAATATGATGAACAAGTGCATTTGGATCACTAGAAGACCGAGGCCCTTCAGTGACTACTGACTACTATTCATACAAGAATCTTTTTTTTTTTCATCGATGAAGAGAATTTTATAAAAACTCAACAAAAGTGCATCAAGAAGAAAGAGGAGAGGTGCAAGATGTTGGTTTTTTTGCAGTATTTTAATATTAATAGCACTATTGTTGATTTTTTATATGGATGTCTATTACATATTTCTCCATTATGTGCTTGTGTGCAAGGTGTCAATTCCCAAACTGAATAAAGATTTTGAGAAATGTGAAACATGCAATAAAGCGAAAATAACAAAAAGGCCTCATAAAAGTGTGGTTAGAAATACCGAATTATTAGAATTAATCCATACGAATTTATGTGAATTTGAAGGCATTTTAACCCGAGGAGGAAACAGATATTTCATCACTTTTATTGATGACTTTTCAAAATATACTTATGTATATCTGTTAAAACACAAAAGTGATGCTTTTGATAAATTTAAAGAATTCCTTCAAGAAGTTGAAAATCAATTCGGTAGAAAAATCAAAAGAATTAGAAGTGACAGAGGCCGTGAGTACGAATCTTTTGGATTCAACTCATTTGTTCAGTCTTTGGGAATTATCCATGAAATTACTCCATCGTATTCGCCTACGTCTAATGGTGTGGCTGAGAGAAAAAATAGAACATTAATTGACTTGACAAATGCTATGCTGATTGAAGCAGGAGCTCCCTCGAATCTTTGGGGAGAAGCAATTTTAACTGCTTGTCATGTGATAAATAGAGTGCCACACAAAAAGACTAAAATTACACCTTTTGAATTGTGGAAAGGTCATAAGCCAAATTTGGGATATTTAAGAGTTTGGGGTTGTTTGGCTTTTGTGAGACTTACAGGTCCTGAAAGACCCAAACTGGGTGTTGAGCTACCACTTGTGCTTTTCTTGGATATGCAATAAATAGTACAGCCTACAGATTTTTTGACATGGAAAATAAAATTATTTTTGAATCAGGTGATGCAATTTTTCATGAAGAAAAATTCCCTTTTAAACTTAGAAATGGTGGGGGTCAAGAATCTACAGGAAATTTTTTATCTGTGCCTAGCTCTTCTACTCCTAGTTTACAAAATCAAGAAAATTTTGAAATTGAACCGAGAAGGAGTAAGAGAGCTAGAGTTGTAAAAGATTTGGGCCCTGACTATATTTTTAATGTGGAGGATACTCCACAAACTCTACAAGAGGCTTTGATATCACCTGATGCTATTTTCTGGAAAAAGGCTGTTACTGATGAAATGGAATCACTAATGTCCAATAAAACTTGGAAATTAGTTGATTTACCACCAGGTTGCAAAACTATCAAGTGTAAATGGGTCCTGCGTAAAAAGCTCAAACCGGATGGTACTATTGATAAATATAAAGCAAGACTTGTTGCAAAAGGGTTTAAGCAACAAGTTGATCTTGACTTTTTTGATACTTTTTCTCTAGTTACAAGAGTGACATCCATTAGATTGTTAATTGCAGTTGCTGCAATTCATGATTTGAAAATTCATCAAATGGATGTCAAAACAACTTTTTTAAATGGAGACCTAGATGAGGAAATTTACATGGATCAATCCGAGGGCTTTGTAGAGCCTGGTCAAGAAAGCAAAGTGTGTAAGTTGAATAAATCCATATACGGCTTAAAGCAGGCGCCTAAACAGTGGCATGAGAAATTTGATTCCTGCTTGATTCAGAATGGTTTTAAGACAAATGAGTGTGATAAGTGCATCTATTATAAATCTTGTGAAAATTCACATGTCATTGTTAGCCTATATGTGGACGATTTATTACTCTTTGGCTCTAATCTGCATATTATTAATGAGACTAAGAATACGCTTAGTAGCCATTTTGATATGAAAGATCTTGGAGAGGCTAACGTAATTTTGGGGATGAAAATTACAAAAACATGTCATGGTATTTATTTTATCAGTCGCACTATATTGAGAAGATCCTGAAAAAATACCAATTTGATAATTGCAAGCATGTAGTTATTCCTTTTGATCCTAGTGTGCATTTATTTCCTATCAAAAATGACAAGGATGTGGTTGATAAAAAAAGGATATGCTAGCATTATTGGGAGTTCGTGTTACGCGACTGGCTGTACTCGACCTGACATTGCCTATGCAGTGGGAGTACTTAGCAGGTTTACTAGCAAGCCTAGCAGTGATCACTGGCTAGCCATTGAGTGATTAATGAGATATTTATCTGGTACCAAAAGTTATGGCTTGTTTTACAAAAAATATCTTGCAGTACTTGCAAGTTATTGTGATGCTGATTGGAATACATTGTCAGGTGATTATCTTTCTACCACAGGATATATATTCACTTTGGGTGGTGGTGCTATATGTTGGAAATCGAAAAAGCAATCTATTATTGCTAACTCTACTATGGAGGCTGAGCTAATAGCATTAGCTTCAGCAAGTGAGGAGGCTAATTGGGAAAAACCAATTCCTCCAGTGTTAATTCATTGTGACAGCACCGCTGCAATTGGTAGAGTACAAAGCCGTTATTACAACGGTAAATCTAGACCTATCAGAAGAAACACAGTACTATGAAAACTTATTTAAGTGATAGGGTCATAAATGTGACTTATATTAAGTCATCTGAAAATCTTGCAGATCAATTAATCAAGGCCTTGGCAAGAGAAAGGGTCTAGAGTACATCGAGGGGGATGGGACTAAAGCCAATAAATTCATGTGCCACGTATGAGGATACCCAATAACCCAACCCAGGGACCAGAGATTCTGTAATTGGGTTCAATGGGAAGAACGAATCATATCATGGTCGTTAAAAAATGCACTGAATTATTATGTCCATCCCTATGGTGTGAGTGCATTTATCCTGTAATGTTTTGGAGGTTGAGTTTCTAAGAAACTCTTAATGAAATTCTGTAGCTCTTATGAGTGGGGTGTTAGAATTACAGGAGCACCCTTGACATATTTCACCTATGTGAGCGTGGAGGTGGAGCCGCTTCCTGTGAGAATTAGGCTTTATTCTTAAAGACGCTCATGAAAACTAGGATTAGCACAAGGCCGGAATGTGCTGGCTAATAAAGCTCATGTCAATACCTGGACTATTATACGTGGACAGTATTTTTTATTTCCCCAAAGCAGTCATAGTTCAAGTCGGAGACCACTACTGACTCTGGAGTAGAGATTATTGTTTCACTAAGTGGAGGTTCAATGCAGAGCACACCTTCATGATGCATAATGTCCTTCTTTGCCCAAGAGTCTCTATTAATATTAAAATAGGTGGGGAATGTTGGTTTTTTTTGTAGTATTTTAATATTAATAACATTATTGTTGATTTTTTATATGGTTGTCTATTACACATTTCTCCATTATGTGCTTGTGTGCAAGGTGGCAGACATTTAATCAAAACTAGATAGGTTAAGATTGGATCTTATCAAGATGAGATTAGATAAAATTGGATCTTATCAAGATGAGATTTGATAGGATAAGATTGGAGATGATACATGTATACAATTAATAGTTTGAGATATGATACATGAATGTGTTAAATATAGCATTAAAATGACTTAATTATAGGTGGACACCTATGCCTTGGATCAGCCATACATATGCATGCACCTTCCTCACTGTAAATAGGAAGATTTCCTAGCTTATTGGGTGTGAGCTAACAACTTAAACTCTTAAGTTTCTCTTTCTTTTGTTCTTCTAAAAACATAATTTGTAAGAGAGTGTTTTGGGTAAAGTGTAAGGGTATTTAATTGGTGGAGCTTTGGGTTCTCCTACTTGTGCAGAATAGGTTTGAATCACACGATAAATTACCGGGCTGTTGTATCCTGAAGGGGACAAGCCAGAGATTTTCTACTGCACCGGTTTATTACCATAGAGGGCTTGAATCTCCTTAGAGAGAGCGAGATTTTCGTGCCTCAGCCTGTTAATTTGTCCATTGTACTTTTTAATTTTGGTGTTTATTATTGTAATATCACCAACACAAGATATCAAAAGTAGCTTATCATCTATCCACATCAAAGAGAACAGACATCCAACAATCAAGTTATAACAGAAAGAAAAAACAAGAAAGAAGAAATAGGACTAATACTTTTAGAACTTTTAGTCCTTTAGCCCCTTCCCTCTGATTCTAGATACAACTCATAGCTTTACTTTTCTAATCCCATCCAAACATCTTTTGAAATAAGCTACTGAGTTATTAAACCGTGTTGATAAGTTATCAGGACCTACCCAAAGCCCTTCCCAGTTCCCACCGTCTGATGATACTTGACCAAATTCATACCTAGAAATATATATAAGTTAAGAGTTATGTAAAATAACTCATCGATACAAATCTTTCCAACAAAAGAAACAAATTGTTGCCTCCGAAAATGAATTTATCGTACCGGAATTAGGGTTCTCTCTTCTTCTTCTTGTTTTACTTTTTTTTCCTTTTTAAACCGTAATTTAATTCTTTCATCCAAAACGGCTTCATTTTCAAGTCTTGAAAACCTCTCGTTGGATATATTTGTGTAGAGGATCCAGTTCATTTTTGGATGCCAATGATACACATATTTCGGGTACGTATATATGGTATGTAGTATGTACTCCTTGGTAAATTCATTTCCTACTTATTTTTGTTAATAAAGTTTGCCTTTTGTCAGATAATTTTATAACATCCCCATAAAAGATATGAATTGAACTTATCAAGAGTGCTACAATATGTACATAAAAAAGGGGCATTCAAAAACTATCATTAAATCAGTCTGAAGACTCTAAAACGTATCTAATCGCCCTATTAATTGGCCTGGTTTCTGTGGTCTGATAACGTGGATTTGTGGTCTAGTTCTTTGTTCTTATAGAGGAGAACGATTTAATTTTAGTTTGATCATTAATTATATTCTTCCAAGCCATTATTAGACGATGAGTTTAGGTTCGGTGGTGAGCTAGGGAGATTGATATGTCGTTAGCTAGAGATGGAACCTATTTATTCGACGGCCACGATGTTCATTTGAGGTAACCCGGGGAGTATACGATATGCTTCTCATTTCTGGAATCCTTTCATTTCTATCATTTCGTACTCCTTTTGAATATTTCGTGTTATTTATTCAATCTGTAGAATTTTGTTGAAAATGGAATATTTGTTATTGAAATTTTTACTCTTGCTAGTGAACAAAATACTCAATTTAGTGATTGGAGATGGACTCTTTTGTGAATGATATTTTTGGCTAAAGTGTCATGCAACTGTTTGGTACGATGATCGAGTGACCTGGCCAATATCTTGACTGATCCAGGAAATGTAGGTAAGCTAGATGAAGCGGGGGGGGGGGGGGGGGGGGGGGGGGGGGGGGTTTAATGGGAATGGGGAGGACTGGCTATGGTGTCCCTCATGATTTGTTAAATCGGCTTAATAATCGTTGTTTATTGATTCCACTTAAGTGCAAGTATTGTTATTCTGTTGTATCGTATACTTCACGGGGATTTTATTTTTTAGGTGTGGAACCGGATTAATGAAGGTTTAAATTGGAGGATTTGAGGATTCGGAGACTTTTATATTAGGAGTATTTGAGTGATACATTGTGTATTGAGGAAAATAGAGTCTGAAAGTGTGTAAAAGTGTATGTATGGAGTTTTACTGAAAAAATCCGGGTCGTTACAACTTAAACGTGCACGTGAGGGGCGTATTAAGAATATTGTACAAAATGAGTGTTAACAAATGAAATTGCTAAAACCACATTTGTGTTTGTTTAGTGCACATTTTCTATCAATTACTTGTAATTGCATGTGTTGTGGATAGCGATTGGGCGCTGGCTCACATGGTAGGACCGAAATTGGAACAAAATCTTACCCATCTTGCAGTTTGATTATGGCCATATGTCTAAAAAGACTAAAAGTTCTAAAATTAGGTGATGGATGTATGTGAGGAGAATGACTTATCTTAAAATTCGTGTTTAACACTTTTAGAGAAAAAAAAAAATGTGAAACCACCCCTATATGTATAATTTTTATCTTGTACATAAATGGGGACAGATCCCATCCTTTTTTTTTTTTTAATTTCCCATCCGGCCTAGTTTTGGGTCTTTGTGACCCCTCCTAAGTCCACCACAATGAAATCATTTTCATTTTGTAGAGCACATTATATACATAAAAAATTAGTTCGATCAAATATAAATAGATACATGAACCAAACCAAACATATTAATACACAAAAAAAAGAAGAAAAGAATGGACAATTCTATGTTTCAAATTTTTTTTTTCCTGTCATCTCATTCTCCTTGTTCGTATCTCTTTTGTTTATATACCTATTCATGTTCAATCAAACAAGTTTTTTAAGTGGATGACGTAGTCGGCTTGAGCTACAAGCCTACAACATAAACGATTCGAATTATTATTATAACTATGAAAAGGAACAATGAATGTACTGTAAAATTGGACCGGACTGGACACTTAAAAAAAGGAACAGGAACTCTGTCCCCAAAATGGAGCGTGTGGCAAGCATGCATTGTCCAAAAAGAGAGAGAGAGAGAGAGAGAGAGAGAGAGAAAATATTACTCCTACTAGTTTTGAAAACTGAGTAAACCATAATGAAGTCAAGGTCAAATACGGAGTAATTATTTACTAGGGTAAATGGTTTTATCAATTCTCTGTGAAAATTAACTGGGGTTGGCCTTGTCTAAGAGATATATTATAGGAGTTTGGTCCCTTTCAAATTTTATATTTGGAATATCTTAAAAATTTTATCATCTCTTTGATCCGAGTTAGTTAGGGCCTTTATTTGCAGAGATTACGGGATTAGTCTCTGTGGAGCCTGACTTTCTCAGATGGTTCTTCCCAACGGAGGAGATGGTTGTAGATGATCGTCTCTTGCTCAGGTATACCTAGGCCTGCACACTCAACACACCGTTAGCACCGGACTGGACCGCAGAGTCCAGAACGGCACTCCGACGGTCAAGTTAGTAGAGGAAGGAGATGAAGTGTAAATCTAGGGTTTTTAGGAGAGGTACCTTAATCATCTATTGAAGGTTACCTTTTATAGGTGAGCCTTGGTTTGCTCTCCAGGTACGGGTGACGTCATGATGACGAACCCGAGAGAATATACTTTGAGCACATGCCACCAATCAAGTCATGACACGTGTCGTAACCGCTCGGATGATGTCACCCGTCATGATCACCGTTTGTTACATGCACATGCAGCATTAAAGCCTTTAGAGCCAAGTAGCTTTATGTTTGTAATATAGTTCCTCTCTCTAGAATGAGCTCCACCCCTCCAACCCCTTCTCCCCCAATTTCTACATCCACTGTTAATTCTTCTCTTCCAACTGCGGAGGAACAAGATCACCTTGTTAGAAGCACAAAAAAAATCAAGAGTGATCATCCTGACCTTCCCCAGTCCGCAGTTTCCAGCTCCATGGATATGGAGGTTTCGCAACCATCGGAAGTTATCTTGGAAGAAACCTTGGAAAGCCAAATGGTTGATCAGGTTATTGATAACGAGGGATTTAAAGAGAGAGAGGAGGCCACTCACACCCCGAATTCATCTCCTCCTGAGAATGCGAAATCATTCCGGGATGCGGTGCCAAACCAGCGCTCAGCTAATCAGGAAGACATAGACAAGAGGATAGCAGAATTCGATATCAGTGATGAAGAAGAAGATGAGATGGAAAGTGAGGAGGCCTTCCCGACAAAGTCGAGAATCAAAATCAACTTTCCCAAAGAGAAATTGAAGCGGATCTGACAGCAATACAGAGGCTGCCTAATCATAAAATTACTTGGGAAAAACATTGGTTATAAAATATTTATGGATAAAATTTCTCGATTATGGAGTTTAGAGGGACTATTTTTTCCAATCGATCTAGGCCTGGGTTTTTATCTCATTCGTTTCGAAACGAAAGCAGACTATAACAAAGTTTATACTGGGGGGCCATGGATTATTCAAGATCACTACCTCACGGTCCGTAAATGGCACAGCGATTTTCGGGCAGACAAAGCTACTGCCATTCCTACTCCAGTTTGGATGAGGTTCCCTCTCCTTCCACTAGAATACTATGACGAAGATATCATCATGGAAATAGCTGGAAGCTTGGGCAAACCAATCCGGGTGGATAACAAAACTGAGACATCTGTCAGAGCAAGCTTTGCCCGTGTGTGCGTCGAAATTGATCTCAGCCAGCCTTTGGAGCCGTCGGTGGCCATTGGTAAATATGATTACCTTATTGAATATGAACACATCCACTTAATATGTTTCTCTTGTGGCAGGGTTGGTCACCGGAAGGAAAATTGCAGCTCCTCGTCGGAATCGGAGAAGAGGGAGGAAGCCAGTAATTTGACCGTTAAATCCACCGGAGCTCCTGACGCAAAGTCTGTCTGCTACAACGGCCTCCTGCAGAGTGACGATCTACTGAGATAGGCCTTGGGGAATGGATGATGGTGACTAGACGCAACAGGAGACAGCCCAGAGCTCTTGGGCCGAAAAACTCTGAAGCCCAACCTAATGCTAGACATACTTCCTCTAGCAATAAAGCCCAGTCAAATATCAAGTCCCAAGCACACAAAGCCCATGCTCCTAGCCCAACAACACAAAGTCAGCCTAGCACTTCTAATCCTCTACAATTGCAAGATCGTTACCAGCCCATGCAGCAACAAACCTCTATACATAATGAAGTAGACCAGGGCCTAAACCATTTGGCCAGCACTCCTATTAGCCCAGGGTCATCTGGGCCAGCTCAGAAAACTTCCAACTCAGCCCATCCCAATGCCAAGGCTAATTTAGCCCAATCCAGAAAAGGTAAAGGATCCATCTCCCAGCAAAAAAACACCCCACAGCCACAAAAAATAAACCCTAATCCTATGCATATCTCCCCTAGCCCAACTTATTCGACCTTACCCCCAAACCAGAACCCACCACAACACCCTTCTTCTTCCACCTCTGCCTCTCTTCCACCCCACATCAAACCACCAGACCCAAATTTCACTACCTACCATGAGTTTGCCAGAAATTGTGAAGCATCCCATCAAAGCCCAGATGGCGAGAATCCATCTAGACCCAGAGAGAGAAATCGCTCACCTGGCAGAAATTGCGTGGTGGATGAACGGAGTAAACCTCGAGATCCTTCTCAACAGGAGGAATGTGGACGGAGACAAGATACACATGCTTGTAGTGAATCCGCTGAGGACGGAACAACAGAACCGTGCGGTGATCAACCGCATTCTGGGTGAACCCGAAATCTCATTTGAAGAAGATTTTTTCATGACTGCTTTTGATATACTCGTGTGGAACTGTAGAGGTGCAGGTAACATGAACTTTCGTCGTCATTTTACTGCTCTGGTCCAAAACCACAAACCTGAGATTGTTGCTCTCATGGAAACAAAAGTGGATATTAGTTCTATGGATATGTTCTTTTCAAATCTTGGTTTTACTGCTACCTCTTATGTTGACCCTATTGGGAGAACTGGAGGAATTTGGCTTTTATGGGATCCTAAAAAAATGTCACTGTTAGTACATTCCACATGACTAACCAGGCTATACATGCAACCATTAGTAAAAATTCTTACGAAGATTGGATTTTGTCTGTTCTTTACATGAGCCCCAATCCCCGTAACAGAGAGATTATTTGGAATGAGCTGGAGGCCATGGCAGATAACATAGACCGACCTTGGGCAGTTGCTGGAGACATGAATGATATTGCAAGTTCCAATGAGAGGAAAAGTACTTCCCCAGAACATGATAGCAGCCGAGTTCGCCTCTTCGCCGAGCGAATCAACAAATGCAAACTGATCGATCTTGGCTACTCGGGTCCTAAATTCACATGGACCAACAACCGCAAAGGGCTAGCTAACATCCAGAAAAGGCTAGACAGAGGCCTTTGTAACTCTCAATGGAGAGCTCTCTTTCCTGAAGGTATGGTCCGAAACTTACCACGCACATATTCTGACCACTCTCCTTTCATTATACATGTTCTTGGTCGTCCTAGACCTTCCTTTAGTCGTAGACCTTTTAGATTCGAAGCTGCCTGGTTGCTTGATAATTCGTTTTGTGATCTTGTTAATGCTAGCTGGATTGGTGATAATGTTATTGAGTGCATCAGTAATTTCACTAATGCTGCGACCAATTGGAATAAAAATGTTTTTGGCAATATTTTTAGAAAAAAGAGATGGCTTTTGGGTAGAATTGAAGGAGCCCAGAGATCCCAGGAACAAAACTTTTCCCATAATCTCCAACTTCTTGAAAAAGATCTTATTGATGAGTATAACAACATTCTTGCCCAGGAAGAGCTTCATTGGTACCAGAAATCTAGGGCTAGATGGATCACGCAAGGTGAACGTAACACTAGATTTTTTCATCTTACTACTATCATCAGAAGACGTAGGGCCAATATTACTTTGCTTAAGAATGATCAAAATGAATGGATTGATGACCCTAATAGGCTCAGGGAGCTTGTTCAAAACTACTTCTTATCTCTTTTTCAATTTTCTGAGGTTATCCCTGATCTGTACTTTCCAGATCTTCCTCATGCCTCCCTGTCGCCTGATGACAACAGACAACTTGTTAAACCTGTTTCTAATGCTGAGATTTGGGATACTTTTAAGCATATACCTGCTTATAAAGCCCCTGGCCCTGATGGTATTCAGTCTATTTTCTATCACAAGTGCTGGAACATAGTTGGTCCTAAAGTTTGCCACTTCATCAAGGAGTGTTTTCTGTCTAATTCTGTTCCAGCTGGCATCAATGAGACTCTTATTGCCCTTATCCCTAAGACTGATAACCCCGATAACATTAAATTGTTTAGACCTATTAGCCTCTGTAATGTTATTTATAAAGCTATCACTAAAATTCTAGTGACTAGACTCAGACCTTTTCTTACTAAAATTATTAGTCCTTTTCAAAGTAGCTTCATTCCTGGCCGGTCTACTAATGATAATATCCTTGTTACCCAGGAGATTCTTCACACACTCCGCAATAGAAAAGGCAATAAAGGTGGTTTCATCTTTAAAATTGATTTGGAGAAGGCTTACGATAAAATCTCTTGGTCCTTTCTTAAGGACACTCTTCTCTACTTCAACTTTGACTCTAATTGGATTAATCTTATAATGAGTTGCGTTACCACTAGCACCATGGCCATCTTGTGGAATGGGGAACCCCTCCCTTCTTTCTCTCCTGGTAGAGGCTTGAGACAAGGAGATCCCCTTTCCCCTTATTTGTTTGTGCTATGTATGGAAAGGTTGTCCAATATGATTTCCCTTAAAGCTGAGCAAGGCCAGTGGAAAGGCATTTCAGTTGCTAGAAACTCCCCCCCCCCCCCCCCCCCCCAACCCATCTTTTCTTTGCTGATGACCTTATCCTTTTTGGGGAAGCCACTAGCAATAATTGTGCTACTATTCTTGAGGTTCTTGAACACTTCTGTGCTATATCTGGTCAATCCATGAATCTGAATAAATCCAAACTTTTTGTTTCCCCTAACATCCAACGTAAGGTAGCTAGTGATTTGAGTGCTATGTGTGGTATTGCTCTAACTAATGATTTAGGAAAATACTTGGGCATTCCTCTTCTGCATTCTCGTGTCAATAAGCTGCATTTTAATCACATCATTGAGAAAATTCAGAGAAGACTTGCAGGTTGGAAAATCAGTAATCTGGCCATTACGGGTAGAGCGACCCTCATTCAATCTGTCACCTCTGCCTCTCCTAGCTACACCATGCAATCCTTGGAATTGCCCACTTCCGTGTGCAATAAAATTGATAAAATCAATAGAGATTTTCTTTGGGGAGACACCAGTGAGAGAAAAAAGATTCATCTCCTTAATTGGCATAAGGTGTGCAAGAGTAAAGATAGAGGCGGCCTAGGTTTGAAAAAAGCTAAATCCCAAAATGTTGCTCTTCTTTCTAAACTTGGTTGGAGTATGCAAACGGATAGCCCTAGTCTTTGGGCCTCTGTCTTTAAAGACAAATATCTCAAAAATCATAGTTTTTTGAATTGCCCCACCAAGTCGGTTATGTCCCATACCAGGAGAAGTATCCTTCATACTAGACCTCTCATTGAAAAGGGTACTAAATGGACCATTGGAGATGGTAAATCTGTCAACCTTTGGACAGATTGGTGGTGTGGGAAGGAACCTTTGGCTGCTTCTTATCCTGGCCCTCATGTGGAAAGTGACACCAAGGTCAGCTCACTCCTTGATGGAGATGGTTCTTGGGATCTTAGAAGTATCTCTCATATTATTTCTGATTTTACTCGTCATGACATTCTCAACATTCACATCTCAAGGTATAATCTGACTAGGGACTGTCCTCACTAGGCTTCTAATTCGAATGGTTTGTTTTCAGTTGCTTCTGCTTATGGGTTGGAATTGGATTTGGAAATTGAAATTACCACAAAAAATTAAAGGCTTTCTATGGCTTATCTTGCATGAGAGCCTTCCCACTAACCAACTTCGAGCTCATAGGCAGATTATCACTGAAAATTTCTGTCCGAGATGTGGTTCATCCAATGAAAACAGCTCCCATTTATTTAGAGAATGTGTGAAGGCCAAAGCAATCTGGCTCCTCATGCCGCATAGTCATTGGAGAGTGGATAACCTTGAATGCCCTTTGAAAGACTGGATCACCTCCAATCTTAAGAGGAAAAGTACTCTAGGTATGGGTTATGATGTTTCTCACTGCACCTTATTTGCTATTTCCTTATGGCAGATTTGGAAGGATCGAAATAAAATGAGTTTTGATAATATTGACGTCGATCCGAACTTTAGCATGAAAAACATCATAACTTATGCCTCTGAGGTTACTAATGCATTCAAACCCTCACTCATCAATGACTATCCAGCTACCATGCTAATTTCTTGGTCTCCCCCTTTGGCAGTTGGAGTAAAGCTCAACACGGATGGATGCGTGTATGCCTCTAACAACAAGGCTGGACAAGTCTTGAGGCTGAACTTTGGGCTATTTACCGAGGACTCACAATCATGCTGGAGAAAGGCTATGCCAACATAGCCATGGAATCTGACTCCATTAATGCTGTCAAGTTAATCACAGGGGGTTCAACCGATGATCACCCCCATTCCGCCATCATTCTTGATGCCAAAGCCCTTCTTGCTCGGACAAGCTCCACGCTTTCTCACATCTTCAGGGAGGCGAATCAAAGTGCTGACCATCTCGCCCATTTGGGTGCTGAACAGGATGAAAATCTTGTAGTTACAGAGGTTTCCCCCCAGTCCGTTCGTCATTTTGTGCTTGAGGATGGGCTGGGTATTGGTTGTCTTAGGAACTAGTTTCCTTCTGTTGTAATATGGATCCTTAAACTCTCGTTGTTTTAGTTATTTATCTTTCCGTTGCACCAAAAAAAAAAAAAAAAAAAGCATTAAAGCCTTTGCTGAGTCCGCGCCTATAGCCTGCCAGCCCTTCTCCGACACTCTTTTGTCAGTTTAATGGTATTTCATCAATCCCTCGGATCTGTGCCGAGCCCCTTTATCATCAATCCTTCAAGGTCAATAAATAAATATGGCATAGTAAGTGTCCCGGGGAATATCCGAGAGGGTGGGCCGGAACCCTGCTCTATTTTTGTTGACTGGATTTGACATTATATCATTCATCCGAGGAGTCCATCTTAGGCGGCTCTTCGGCCGTTCTTCTTAGAGGTCTCTCTCGATAACTAGGTGCTCGGAATATCCGGACCCCTATAGGCTATAGTTTCTAAAATTAGACGAGGTGTGCCTAACTTGGTTCGGACGGTATACACCGCATAAAGAAGACCACAAGTCTTGGTTAAATATTATTAACTTCGTTACAATTTAGGATTGAGTTTCCTCCACTATACCAATTTTATATATTATCACCAAAATGCAAAATCAACCACTCAACCAGATGTGACCAAAGAAAACATTTACACGTAAGATAGATTGAATTTGGACGGTCGTGGTCGTGCAACAGGGACACGAGAAGATGCACTGTGTTTGGTTTAGAGTTTTGAGAAGAAATTTTTTGAAATTTTTTTTGAGATAGTGTTTGGATGAGTTTTTGGAAAAAGTAATAATTAGAGAGATGTTGAAATGATTGGAGAGAGATAGAGAGAAAAATGAAAATAATGATTGGATGGAAGGATATGAGTAGAGAGAGAAAAGTGATTAATGATTGGAGAGATGAGAGAGGGGGAAGGAATCTTTTTGGAAAAATTTTTGGAAATGTGAACCAAACACTTATTTTCTTGGAGGAAGTTGACAAGGAAAAAGCATGACAGGGTTTCAGCCTTCAGGAATGAGAATTTCATTTCAATAATTCGCGGACTGTACAGAGATTTCAGTACAACATACTCCCGGATCCCAATTTAATTGTTCTCTACGGTTATGCGTGTTTTTTTAAAACTCTTATAGTTTTCATTCTATTATTTATTTTATATGGAATATGGATCTTATTTGATAGATCTCAATTAGTTCTATTAGAAAAAAAAAATTAAAAACTTTGAAAACATTGCCAATAAAAAGATATAGATGTTTAAAAATGGCACGGATATTTGTAGGAAACATTTAAAATGAGACAGAGGGAGTATAGAAATGAACCAAAACTATCAAAATTGAACCTTGCTATTCGTACAGACCGGTGGGTACCGATCGACCGGCCACATACCACATACCGAACCGTTCATCCATCTCAAAATCAAATTCCAAATGGGCTCACACGGGAATCGATGCAATCGGACGGCTGTAAGAGCTCGACCCAAAATCACCCTACTTCACTCAAAAACAATTTGAACAAAATGGGGAGATTTTGGATCGAGCTCTTAGAGCCATCCAATTGCATCGATTCCCACAATGGCTCACTCAGAATTTGATTTTAAGATGGATGAATGGTTCGGATTGACCGTTTGGGATCCACAAGGGGTTCCCGACACCGGTCAGTATATGGTCGGTGCCTCTGAATTTTCCAGAGACGAGCACATTTACAAGCAAACTTAAAGACATATAGTGCCAAAGCATATCAATAACCAGGCCAGGCATTGAGCCAGTAAAAATGTGGTAGTAGAGGATCCTATAAGACAACCCAATGCTCAAGCAATGAAATTGGCACAAATGAAATTTAAAAGAAAATCACTCTACAACGGAAGGGGAAACACTCCACAAAGGGAGGGGAGGGAAGATAACGCCAACTACAACAAAATAAAAAACACTCGTCTTGTTTGATATCCGCCCAAAATTCGAAATCACAAAAATCTTGGGATCTACTTTAGCAACTCTTTTGATCATTGTTGTGAATACGGAATAGCCCCCGGTCTAAAACTGGACAAAACCGGAATAGTATAATTGGACAAGAAACCTTGTCAAAAAGCAAAAAAGAATTGGAAAAGACTTTTAATTGGTCCCGCCGCAACACGTGTTTGACGGGGTATTGAACAAGGGCGGTGGCCTAACCAACTTCAAAGATGCTTCACCATCCAAGACGTTCATGATTATTAGCCTTAAGTAATCTTTTAGAGATCGAGACATTTTAAGTCAAAAGTTCGGTTAGATTTCTCGGAGGGTTCCAACTTAAAATCAGTTGGTAATAGGTGGTCCAACCAAGCCTGGGTGGCTTAAATAGGCGACGTGGGATAAAGTCACAAACTCTCCCTCACATTGAGCGCGGATGCACGTAGAGGTAGAAATTGAGAAGACAATGTGATTTGAATTGGGCGACAGAAACTCGACCACGTGAGGTGGGATCACGTAAGACCTAGCTCTACGACCCTGTTAAATTTTTCGGAGGATTCCAACCTTAAACTAATTGACAATAGGTAGATTAGTCTCTAGATTATTAATTAATCAAGGTTGGGTG
The DNA here is from genome assembly GCA_020921065.1 of Vaccinium darrowii. Lineage (NCBI taxonomy): Eukaryota > Viridiplantae > Streptophyta > Magnoliopsida > Ericales > Ericaceae > Vaccinium > Vaccinium darrowii. The sequence continues at coordinate 19,571,090 of CM037153.1, read as the reverse complement.
AGTTATATTAACCAAAAGTAAAAAGTAAAAAATTCAAGCTCTTGCTTCGTTTGTAATTTAGTTTAGTTATCTCTAAAAAATTTCACTGTTTCGTCATCCGTGTTTTTTTGTCTTTAATGATTTTTTTATCAAATTATTTATTTATTCTAAACTTTTTAGATGTATACTGCGTATCTCTATTTAAAAGTAAAAAAGTTTGTTAAAATGTTAAAAAAAATTAACTAAAGACAAAAAATTACGCAATCCTATAAAAAACTATTATCTGCAAAACTTATCTCAGAACTAATGTCTTTTACCCCTTTGATTGTTTTTTTCTTTTGGAAATATCCTACTTTTAGCAGTTTTAATCTAGCTCGAGGTGCTAGAAGTTGGATATTTCTTTAAAAAATTAAATAAAAGTCATAATTTTATCATTTTTTTAATTTCTCTTGTCTGGATAAACTAATAATTCACAAAAGTTTAACTCAAAACTAACAAATGCGAGAAAAAAAAAAACTAAATAAAAACAAAACTCGAAAAACACCTTTAGGCAAGTGATTTATTTTGAAAGTACAGGCCGGGTATAGTGTGAGCAAGCTCACTATAGACCACCTAATTACTTTGGACTATGATACCGATATTTATGTAATTGACGACTTTACTTTGGAAATCCTGTCAGCCGTAAATGACTTCAATACAAACGTGATTTGATGATATGACTACGTAATTTGGCAGATTCGAATGTGCTTCATGAACAACTGGCATTTATAGGTTTATAAGCGTGATCAGGCGTAGATACTGACTTACCCTACCAGCTAAACAATATAAGAACATGTCCAACCAAATTCTTCAAAAAAATCCTTGATTTTGAAGGATCAAAGTTACTCCCTCCGTCCCAATTTGGATGTCCATTTTTTTAACTCGTGTCATTTTTCGATTGTTATATTTTTTAATTTATAATGTTTTTCATAATTGTGAACACTTTGTATTCTAGAACTTATTGAAAATTATTAAATAAGATTCATATTGAATATTTTGGAGATTCATGTTGAAAGATATAAACGATTGAAATTGGCACGAGTTTCAAAAATGGACATCCAAATTGTGACGGAATATATTTAACTTAAAAAGTAATTTCAAAGGGTACAATTACTCACATCAACTCTAATCATTATTTCCCTCTATATTATAAATTTTTAAAAATTACTCTCTCCGTCCATTTTTAAGTGATACCTTTGGGAAACGTGTATTTTTGTGGATGTTAAAAAATGTACTTTCGTAGAACGTTTTCAATTTTAATTTTTTTGCACCAAATTAAAGTACACAATGAGAACTTTAATTTGGTATAAAAAATTGTATAAAGAAATATGTTGTTTAGGAGTTTGAAATTGCACGTATTCCAATAAAGATCACTTAAAAATGGACAAAGTGAGTATTAAATATATTGATGATTGGTCTCATTTTAAAGGTATTGTGAACAAGGCTGGCCAGGGGGTAAGCCCCGCAAGCCTGCGGGCTCGGGCAACCGCCCCGGCATGGGGCAACAAAAAAAAATTGTATATATAGAAAAAAAATAGAAATCCACCGAAAAAAAAGGGATATGTATAGTTTTCACCCAGTTTTAAAATTTTTATGGTACTTAGAAAATTAGGAGGGCAAATAGAAGGTTTTCAATGCATGGGGTAAATAGCAAATAAAAAGAAAATTGGGAGGGCAAAAATTAGGAGGGCATAAAGAAGATAAAAAGAAATTTTGAGAAAAGAGGCGTATGGAGGACTCCTCGCCTCCTCGTGTGGATGTTGAGGGTGAAAATAAAGTCAAAGTGGAGGAATTCTTTCTTGGGTTTATGAAGGTTGATGACACGTCGGGTCTTGGGCTTTTCAAGCGACTTGAAGTTGCTTTGGTTGATCTCAAACTCAACATTGATGATATAAGAGGACAAAGTTATGACAATGGCTCAAATATGAAAGGTAAACATCAAGGTGTACAAAAATCGCTACTTGATGTAAATCCTAGAGCATTTCATATTCCATGTGGTTGTCATAGCCTAAACCTTACTCTATGTGATATGGCAATGTAACGCCCCCAAAATTTGGGCACGTTAATTATTATTACAAACTATAAATAAGTTCAACCTTAAACTTTAATACAAATAATAATGTCTCCAATTACTATATAAATAACAACCGGGGTGGTTCTAGGTCTTCGTCTATCCCAGCGCCGGGTCATTCCCCACTCTGGCAGCACTGCCTGCTCTATAGAACTGATCTCCACAGTATCGGTCCTGTCCATCTAGATAATCTAACATAATACGTCAGAGTCGCGCAGGCAACATCGTGGTATTATGCCAGGGTTACACAAGTGCAACATCATGAGCAAGGCCCAGTAGTTCACTATGCTAAACTTCTAAGTAGTAATTCTAGAACAATAAGTGCAAAAACAGTATATGAACCTCAAGTATAGTGAACCATGCAATGCATCATGCGTGTCTATGCGGATCAGAGTAAACATGCGCAGAAAACAGTATTTCCCTTTCAGTATCTCAAAACAATGCCACGTATTATTTTCTCAAAACAGTTCTCATTCAGTTCTCAAAACATAACTCATATATCATCAGTTTTTTCCAAAAATCGGTTTTCTCGTATCAGTGCCTCTTTCAGCGTTCTTCTTCAAATTTCATATATCTCCCACCACTCGAAAGTTATTGGTCCGTTTATGCCTCCTTTCAGCTGACGGTACCTACCTTTCCGCTCGAGGTCCCGGCCATCGTGCATCACCGAACTTAACAACCTGTTTGCACGGTCCGTCCACCCCGCGACTCACACAACACAGTCCCGGCCGCCTTGCATCACCAATCTTAACAACCTGTTTGCAAGGTCCGTTCACCGTGTGTTGTGCACGCTTAGCCCAAACATCCAAGTTCTCTCCGCGAACTGGAAGTGGCGCTCTCGCTGCACTACCGCATCAAAATCGTTCTTCTAAGTTCTCTCCGCAAACTTGAGGTGGCACAATTTCATCTCATCTCATTTCATTTCATTTCTCGAAAATTTCATTTCTCTTTCCAAAACTCATTTTCATTCTCATCTCTATTTTCTCATCAATAGTTATTCAAATTTTCAAGTCCCGTGTCGTAACGTGTCGTGAACGTGCTCAATGCCACATGCTCAAACTCATCATGCCCATGCAATATTCCATAAACTTTCTTCTAAAATTTACATTTTTCAAATAAGCATTTCTCACATAAAATCATACTTTTTAATGCACCAACTTTCTAAAAAAAATAAATAAATAATATCTCCTCTAAAAATCTTCTCACATAAAATCATGCACTTTAATGCACCAACTTTCTCCAAAAAAAAAATATTTTCCAATTTCTCTCTCTAATTTTATTTCTCATCAAAAATCCAATTTCTTCCTTGTTCTTTTTCAAACTATTTTATTTCTTTCATAAGAATAAAAACTAGTCAACTTGCTCTCACTAAAATAATTTAAACAGAAACTTCTTTTCTAGAATTTGCATGCCAAAAATTTAACTTATCTAGTTATGATCTTTCTTTCTATATATATATATATATATATATATATATATATATATATATATATATATATATATATATATATATATATATATATAACCTCTCCAAAAATATACTCTTTAAATTCTAGAAAAACTTTCTTTCTAATAAACTTAAATAAAACATCTTTTCTATATCTAGTAAAATCACAACTTTCTTTCTAGAAAAATTTTAATCAACTCTAGTTACTCCTCTTCTTTTCACCATAAAATACACTCACTAATTAATTAGTAAAATATTTCTAGAAGACATTTATTAAAACTCTCCTCATGTTTATTTAGTAAAAACTTCATATTATTCTACAAAATTTTTCATAAAACAATAGATATTTCTTTCCAGTAAGAAACAAGTCCCTCACTAAATATAGTTAATCTACTTATTTTAAGAAAAGTTATCTAATCAACAACCAATAATTTAATCAAATAAGATTAATTAGTTCTTCCAAGAAATATCAACATAAAAATGCTAGAACCTTGTCTAGAAAAATACACATCTTCTAATCCCTTCTAATCACTTTAATCTCACTAATCCAACTTCTAATTTCATGAAGAACTATTCTAACTAGAACCTAATTAACACTCTTGTTAATCTTTCAACATGAAATCCTCTTACTTAAACACTAAGTAACATGCTTAGTAATTTAATGCATGCATAAATTAACTCAATCAAGCTTCAAAACTATGCTTAGAAAATTAATTAGAACATCATAATGAAACTAGAAATAACTAATTAGAAGGTTAGTTTAGTAAACTACCTTGATTTCCGGGTGTAAGCCGGAAGCCGATTAGCAATCCTTTGGTGTGGAGACTCCTTAATCTACCTAACTTTCTTACTAATTAACCTAGTAAGAAGTTAATTAGGGCCTAAATAGGTTGACTTTGTGGTGGTTAAAGTGGTTGGTTTGTTGGGAATATAGAGACATTCAAATGGGGTAAGTGTAGAGTGGTCCCAAAAGAACAAAAGGTGGCCTATTTATAGCAAAAGAGAGCTCCCTCTCTCCCCTCTAAACCACATGGCACACACACACCCCCTTGGCTGAACTACTCCATGTGGGAGTGAATAAATGGTGCACTAAATGTGCACATGGGAAGTACACAAGTAGTTGAATAAATGGTGCACTAAATGTGCACATGGGAAGTACACAAGTAGTTTCAACCTGCACTCTAGGTTTTAGGCTAGGTCCTAGGTTATTCTACTTGCAAGTTAAGGAATTATGGGGAAACAATTGGGAACCAACGTGGGAGACTATAATGGGGGAAAAATTATGCCTCTTGTTGTGTAGGTTTTTGCATGGTCACCTTTGTTATGAGGTGTTTTTAGGGGCTTATACACACAATATGCATGTGCATGGAAGATGTAGCTAGGGGGTAGCCTAAGTGGGCTAAATATAGGGAGTATATTCTCCCTTAAAACATGGAACCATGTTTCATGGAGACTTGGGGGCCAAGGTCTAGCCTAAATAGGTCTATGTTGTGTAGATTGTGCTCTAATACATGTATTGTGTGGGTATGTATAGGTTACTCCTAAAACAGCAAGGCTTGTTCTAACTAGTTTTCGGTACAAAACCTTAGCTTAGGAATCTTCCCTCAAGCATCCTCTTGCTTGCACAAGTGAACATGCATTAATTCTTGCATGTGCAAGAGTACACATCACATGCACACACACACACACATCACTCTCTCTCTCTCTCTCTCTCTCTCTCTCTCTCTCTCTCTCTCTCTCTAACGTACTTGGTCAAAGGACCAAGTTCCAAAGTGATGTGGTGATGGAACCAAGAAGTACCGATATAGTTGGATGGTATAATGGCGGTGGTTGGGGTAGTTCCGGGTATTAAAAACGGTCCCCGGGTGCTACGGTAGTGTACCGGGTATGTTCTCGGTCTCGCATGCTCGCATGCATGGCTAGAATTCTAGTTATTCGAATTAAAAGGATTAAATAATAATTTAATAGAAAAATATTCCAATTAATAGGGAAATAAAATTAATTTATAAATTATTAAACGAAATTTTTATTTATGAAAAATTCGGGTTGTTACAGGCAAAGTCTTGCGCAAAAGCAAGAAACTTTTTTGCATATGTGCAAAAAGATTATACTTTGTTTTTGGGTTCAACACAATGATTGGATATTCTTAGAACATATGTGAAGGGCTTGACACCAAAAGCATTATCGATTACTCGATGGGAAAGTCATGTTGAGAGTGTTAGAGCAATAAGAAATCAAGCACCAAACTTAAAAAATGCATTGATTGAAATTGCAAATATTTCTAAAGAGGATGTTGTGATGTCGGAAGCTAATGGCTTGTGCAAGAATGCTTTGGAGGATTTTGAGTTCTTGATTAGCTTGTGTATGGTACAAAATCTTAGACAAAGTTAATCAAGTTAGCAAAATTCTTCAACGAGAAGAGATGGACATTGAAAATGCAATTACAAGGATAAAGGAGTTGATTTTATTCTTTCAAGAGCTTACAGGAAATGGTTTTGAAGACTTGATAGAGGAAGCCAAAGAACTTGTTCATAAAGTTGGTATTGAACCAGTATTTGCAACCAAAAAAAAAAAAAAAAGAGTCTTTCAAAGAAAGAAGCAATTTGGTGAGGATGTGGAAGATGATGCCAGTGGAAGTCAATCACCGGAAGATCGTTTTAGAGTCACTTATTTCCTCCACATCATAGATCAAGCTCTAACATCAGTTAAGGATCGGTTTGAGCAATTTGAACTTTATGAAGCAATCTTTGGATTTTTGCTTAACGTGAAATTCAAGAGTGTTAGTGAAGAGCAATTGATGGAGCATTGCACTAAACTAGAGAGTTTCTTGGAATAGAAACAACATTGTGATATTCATGGGGAGGAGTTATTCCAAGAACTTAGACATTTGAAAACAATATTGCCGAGAGAAGTAACAAAATCGATCGACATCCTTGATTTTATAAGGTCTTATTGAAAAGATGGGGGTTTTCAAATGGTTTGGGTTGCTTATCGAATTTTGTTGACTATTCCGGTCACAGTTGCTTTGGCGGAGAGGAGCTTTTCGAAGTTGAAATTGATAAAAACTTACCTTCGGACTACCATGTCACAGGAGAGGTTAAATGGATTGGCTATGATTTCAATTGAAAATGAGTATTTGGATAAGTTAAACTACAATGGTTTAATTGAAGATTTTGCTTCAAAAAATGCACGAAGAAGTTGTTTTCTTTGAAACGGATTGTGCTAATCATGAAACACTATTACCGAGGTTGCATTTTGATTTTGAATTTTGATGTAATTCAAGCTAAAAGCATAATGTAACCTTGTTTTTGTTCTTGTTTTGTTGTTTGATTATGTTTTTTAATTTTTTATAATTTAATACTAAGTGGGCAACCAAGCTAAGGTCGGGCTTGGGCAACCCAAATGTCAGGGCCGACACTGATTGTGAATCTCTTTCTTCAGTAAAATGAAGAACGTTCTTTATTTTCTAAATGATACTTCAAATATGAAGTATCAAAAATGATTCTTCAAACTCAAATGAAGCATGGTTGGAGGAGGAAGGTTCAAAATGTAGATGTGAAGAACCAAAATGAGTTTTGAAGCATGGTTGAAGTTGCTCTAAATGCTTTAGATCATCCCACCCAGTCTCAAGTAGGACCATTGCCAAGAAGCATTTGGCCTGATGGCTAATGGCGTCAAGAGGTTAGAATTAATGCACTTAGGTACCAAAAGTAAAGGAGGTCAAGCATTCAACTTCTCTTTCAAGGTGTTAATTTAACTATTCCATCTATACTAACTTAACTGAGAAAAAAAAAATCTAAAATGGGACCATCGGCGGAGGTATTAAGGAGCCTGGGCAAGGCCGAACATTTTTTGGCTTATTTGGTTAAAACTTAGCAAAAAAACTAACGGTGCTAAACATATTATTTGGCCTCTACCACTTGCAATTGTTGTTAGTTTACAAGAAAAATATAGTGTCTCAACATGGAAATCGGCACTTAGAATCGTCAAATCAGGAGATAATCTCAATGAGAGGGAAATACGAAGATGAAGCCCTTAGGCATTGGCCCATTGCTCCAGTGGCTTCCTCATTCGTCAATCGCTGGCACCGATAGCCACAGAAAATCAAGTCTACTGTCTTTCGAACCGTTGCGTTTCTCCTCACCTTGAGGCTTGAGCTTTCAAATTTTTCAAGGTTTTCACACTTTCAGAACTAAGAAAGATGCTGCGAGCTGAGGAAGGGAATACCATAAAGCAAAACATTTTTATGTTTAGATTTGGAAAATTTTAGAGTGACTAGTGGTTCACAAGCCTAACATTTTTTCTCTCTTTTTTTTTTTTTTTTGTATAGTTCTGCTGTTGGCCCTCAATAACCAATAAACCACAACTCTTGCAAGAAATGGCCTAAGCCCTTTTTATGGCCAAATAAATTGCCAAGACATTTTTTGATATTTAAAAAATGGCTCACCTTTGAGGGAGACAATATTGGTCTTCAACCAAAATATGGCCTTAGCTGCTCAACTAGCAACCCATTGGAGCGCATCTTCAGCAGATCCTTTAAATGTCAAATTTTAGAAAACTTGAGGGACTAGGCATGGAATAAGTGCTCTAGCAGATCTTTCAAACATCAAGGCTGTGTTTGGTTAGATAGTTTAGTTTAGTTTTGATGATGTCAGCAGGTGTAATGAGTAGAGAGAGAGATAGAGAGAGAAATGAGGGAAATAATGATGTCATCAAAACTAAAACCAAAACTACAAAGGGAAACAAACAAGGCACAAATAATTTGAGGCAACCCTTCCTTTCTCTCTCTTCAAATTTAGACAACATCCTTCACCCCTCAAATTCCAAAATAGTACTCCCTCATTTCCTTAAAAAGAGTATTGTATTCCATTTTGGATTGTTCCTAAATAAGTGTGATATTGAAAAGTTAATGGGTAAAAATTTGTACATTTTCTATGTTGCCTTCAAAGTAGATTCTTTTTTAAAAAGTTAATAGGTAAAGTTTAATGATGATGTCTCCATAAGGACAATAATGGAAAGTGAAGGGTATAAGTTGGAAAAAAGTTGATGTGGAAGGTGTAATGATAATTTTTTTTTTTAATAAGTTAGAATTACGAAACACTATAATTAAAAGGGGACGAATGTGCCGTTTAATTGCTTGTTTCTCTTCTTTTTTCCTTATCGTTCCTTTTTACTTATGTTGTTGCAAAACTAAATACTAAAAAACATTTTCTTTTAGCAATAGAAAATTCATGCTTCACAACTTTGTCTAGAAATTTGTAAAAATTCTTTTTTTAGTAACATGCAATCAACATGCGGAAAAACAAAGTCTTTTTATTTTTTTATCCAACTTTGCTAGGAATATGTAACTCATTTTCAAATGTTTCACAATAAAACACAATTGGTTTTTTTTCGCATGTCTTTTTCTTTTATCAACTTGAAGTATTTATGTTGAAGATATGAAATTCAAGAATTATTGAATATACGAAATTCAAAAGTTATTGAATATCAACATATTATATTAAAATTAATATTCTTAAAAAGTTATATTTGAAGAAATCGACAAATAAAGTAAAGTGTGGCCAAAACATTTTTTAAATGTATGAGATATATCATTTATCATTTAGATTTATAAAAATATAGATATATAAAAGGTAATAAAATATTATAGTTTGAAGGATATGGTGGAATGCACCACTTACACTGGTCCTTCAAATTTTAAGGTGGTAGCAAAGTACAATTTTGAAGCTAAAATTTGAAGTTTCCGGTAAATGTGCTCTAACATTTAAATTTTGACTGACAAACTCCATCCCCAATCTTTGATTCCAAACACTATTTTTTGTTATTCTAAATTTTTTGTTCCAATTCAAAACTAAGGGGGCATTACCTAATGAAATTTTACTTTTACTCTTTCTCTTTTAGAATACGTAAATGTAATGAAGATGTTTTGAAAGGTAAAAGGAGAAAATAAAAAGTATGACAAGTGTAATGATTATGTTCCCCTAATTAGTTGAAATTCATAAAACGAACCAATAAATTGGAATGCAATTTTGTTCACTCTCCTTAGAAGAGGTCAAATATTATTCTTCCTCTTTATTGAAATGTAGGTCCCACATTTACATATACTTTTTTGTAAGGATATGTCACTTTTTTTACGGGATGACATCATTTTTTATTGGGACGGATTGGTATCTATTTATCCCTCGAGTATAAATCCCTGAGCACTGGAGCAAATTATTACTCGTGCGGTCTACGTTGTTGGTTGCAGGAGAGGACCATACGACTCCAGGCATTGTTTTCTACAGACCACACAGGTAGCATTATGTGCTGGGGTTTTGCTTTAACTATACAAAAGGCAAAAAGGGACAACTCCTATTGGTGAGTGTCCTCTCTCCTCTGGGAGAGCTGTTAGGCCCCCCACCCCAGCCTGACAGTCCCCCCTCCCCGGCCCCACCCCCCTTCCTCCTTTACCCTCTCTTTTTCGGTCATTCTTGCTTCTTCTTTTTTTCTTTTTTTTCTCTTTTAAGTTTATTTATTTAATTACTTATTTAATTTAGTTTACTCAAATTACATTTGCAAGTAAATTATTTTTTAACATTGACATATAAATTTGACTTTAATTTAAAAACTTTATATTATTTTAATTAGTTAATTAATTTGTCTTAACAATAATAATAGTAAATTAAAAAAGAAGTTCACTTTGAAATTGTCTTAACAATGAGAATGAAGGTGTGAAGTACAAACTGAAAATTCACTTTGAAATTGATTTTTCCAAAATTTGCGTAGTTCTGATGAATGAAAGTTCTGATGAATGAAAGAAGTAGGGGCAAGATATAGTTTCTGATGAATGAATGAAAAGACAAATAACAATAACACACATAACAATGGCACACATATCAATGGCACAAATATCTTGCCGGCACACGGTCGATGTTGTCCGATCGGATCCCAGGATATGTCATTTTTCATGTAGTGGCGCATATTTTACAATACAAGGTTGCCGATGTGTTTTCACGCGTCTTGCTTCGCCGGACTTAAAAATAGTAGGCTTTTTTTATTAATCTGGAGCAACGGGGCAAAATGGGGCATCAATAATAATTAAATAAAAAATAAAATAAATAAATAATTTAAAAAACTGAATTAAATGAATTAATTTAAATAAATAATTAAATGAATTTATATAAGGAAATTAATTAATATAAATAACATAAATAATATAATAAAGTAATTAAAGGAGAGGAGGAGGGATAAATGAGTCATTTTGTACTCCCTCCGTCTCTTTTTGTTTGTCATCTTTTAATAATCGTGTCAATTTTCGATCTCTTATAGCTTTTAAGGGAAATGATAATGCCAAAACTATTTTTGTTTGTTCCAAAACTGTAGTGCACAAAAGGCTTGTACCTTGCACATGGTACAAGGTTTTTAAGCACTACATTTTTGGCACAAACAAAAACGTTTTTGGCACAAACAAAAACGGTTTTGGCATTAACACCACCCATCTTTTAATATTGATCTCCAAATATATGCATTATGGATCTTGTATGATAGTTCACAATTAATTCTATTATACAAAGTTTTTAAAACTGTGAAAAGCATTATAGATTAAAAGATATAAACAATTTAAGATGTAGCGGAAAATGGAATAATTGACAAATAAATTGGGACAGAGGGAGTATGTGTTAGATGTGTTAGATGTGAAAAGCATATCAATTTCCCTCTTCTCCGGAGGGAAATTGATACCCCCACCAAGAGTCTTGTTTTGGTTCGGTTCATTAGTGGGCGTCCATCCAGTTCTTGCCATAAAATTGATCAAACAAATACTAGCTGTTGTCAATTCCTTTATGTTCTTTTTGAGAGACCGAAAAGAGATCTAAACAGCTTTTTGGGAAGGCACTCTCAACTCACAATGGACCTTAGGTACATGTGGACTCAAGGACTCGTATTTTTGTTAGGCAAGGGAAGATTTTTCCAAGGAAAAATCTAGTGTCAGTCCATTGGACTGTCACTAAAAACACTCTTTGTAACGATAAGAATACACTTTTACCGGTCAAAGAGCATTTTTAGTGTTAGCCTACTAACACTAGAAAGATCATTTTTCTAAGGGTAAAAAGGAAAAGAGAAAAATCTCATCAAAATGTTGAGTAGCTTAATCCTTACGGAAGAAATAATCCCTTTGCTCCTAAAAGGGGACCCACCGGAACCAAGGACGGAGTCAGGATTTTACCTTTGTGGTGGCGAAAATATGTACTTAAAAAATAAAAAAAAAAACAAACTGCATTACGAGAATGAAAGATTAAATAAATCTAGTGGTGGCGAGTCTATATAATTCGGGGATAAAAATTTATTTTCTACATAATAATTGCATTTTTTTTAAAACCTTGTGGTGGTAGCCGCCACCACTTGTCCCCTTCTAACTCCATCCTTGTCCGGAACGGTAGCGAAAGCGAGTCTTTATAGGGCAACTATCAACTATTTATGGACCCAAACCTAATTTATCTATCCATGACAAGGATGAAGCTTGAGTTATATTTCAAGAGAAATAACTCCAAATCTTTCGCAATTTCATTCATGGCTATACTACTCCCTCCGTCCCTTTTTAAGTGCGTACCTTAGGAATACGTGCAATTTCAAACCCTTAAAAAACATATTTTCATATATAATTTTTTAATTTTCTTTATACCAAATTAAAGTGCTCATTGAGTACTTTAATTTAGTGCAAAAAAAAATTTTAAATATTATACGAAAGTACATTTTTTAATGTCTACAAAAATACACGTTTCCCAAAGTACTCACTTAAAAAGGGACAGAGGGAGTATCAAGTATCGTTGGCAAAAGACAAGGCCGGCCCAAGCCCTAGGCCCAAGAGGCTTGGGCCTAAGGCATCCCAAAAATCCAAAATTTTATGGACACCCTCATAATTTTTTATATTAGGCTTGAGTAGCGGTCTTTTTTGCCCAATAGAAAAAATAAATGTATCTTTTTTAGCAGCATATGTATAGATATGCTATACTTTATCCATTTCTAAGGTGAATGTATTACACCCTTTTTATCTGAGATCGAATATTGTCCTAACCCTTTGTTTTTAGGTGTTTTAAATATTTATTTGTTAAAAATATTCAAGTATAGGAATTTGAATATACAATTTATTAAACAAGTGTCAAATACAATCAAGTGAGACTTCTATACCCCTGAAACCAAAGCATGTTTATTGTTCAATATAGACTAAAATAATTACATAGCTAAATTATTCAATTATTGTTTAATTGTAAAAATATATAGGATATCACTTGAACGATTGAGCCTAGGGCATCCAAATAGCTTGGGCTAGCCCTGTCAAAAGGTGACTTAATATCTCTACATCCTTGAACCCCTTTGTGTTTTTGCTGAAATAAAATATGTATTTGGATACAAAAACAAATTTTTTTTATAACTCGGGATGTCCAAGCTAATGTACGTGCACATCGACTAATTTTTATCGAACCAAATCGCACCACCTACTGGTGGGAGTAACTCTCTTATCCTTTATGAGGAATGGAACCACTTTTGCTTACTCCCAAAGGAAATAAAACTTCAGGACACGCATGAAGTATACGCAAGGATAATGTTAGCATCTCTTTCCGCTTTCTCCTTTCCCAAATTCCCAGCATCCATGGTTCCAATCAAGTGATCCAACAAGAAAAGAAAACAAATTCGAGCGTAACAGGTAAATGGAACACGCATGCACACGTGAATCGTAAGGTCCCAAAAACAGGTGGTGAATAACGAATCCACAGTTGTAAAATCTGCGGTTCCAGCTTCAGTGGGTGATATCAAAAAAACCCCTTGCCATCCATCATGACGGAAAGCTAGATGAAATAGGCGGAAGTACTGCTTCAGGTTCTGGCGAAACAAATGGAGAGATGGATCGATGCTATTTTTCCAAGTTGCAACTATTAAGAGCTTTCAATTCCGGTGAACACTGCTAATATACTTCACCGCTGAAGTTTGAACCCCAAAGTCAGGTAAATCTGGATACAGCAAAGCATGTTGACACGAATGGAAATAAAACATGAAAGAAAACTTCCTACAGTACGGGAATACAGGATGAGCAAAAGGCTTCATTTAATTTGGTTCCACAACTTGACACTAAAGGATTTGAAACAAAGTTCAAGTATTGTCAACATGAGTTCTAACAGAAAATAGGTGAAACAAAGTTCTGGTAAAAAATGATTACTAACAGCAAGGGATGAGAAAAACATTATAGCAATGGAAAAACAGAACGTTCCAACCTCAGTTTAACATGCGATTCTCAAGAAATCCGTCAAAACATTGTTTCATAAATCTCTCTCTGAAGAATGCAGCGTTTGTACGAGGAGGTCCTATGTGTAAATTCAGCTATCTTAACACCAAAGTGCACAAGGTGTGGTGCAGAAAACTGAGTAGTGGTATTTTGGTGTCTCTAACAACGCTGAAATGAACGAAACACAAAAAGCTAAAAATGTCAGAACCGTGTAAATGGGCCTTTAGACAGAACCTCTAATTTACCCAAATCCAATGTCTACAAAATACGATCTTTGGATCAGCTAAAGAAATATATACACATACATGAAACATTTTATGTAGAAGAGGATGATAAATTCCTGCAAAATTATCATTTGCATATCTAACTAGTGTGGCAAGAAGTTAGGTGTCAGTTTATCTCCAGGACCATGACTCATCTGACCTTGGACATCATGGAAAAAACAAATGTCAAAATGTGCTCCACCATCAATTACCTGTAAATTTATCCTAGATTGAAAACGTAATATGTCAGTGAAAACAGGTGCATATTCCAATTAAGCAAACAGGCATCAATTGAACTTGGAGCCAGAAAAAGAGAGATCAGAAAATTCAATATAAAAAGTTCATAAAAAATTCCAGTGACTTGCGAAGATCACGACAAAGCGGGGATGCATAAAACATGGAGGACTGTGCTCTGCTGCCAGAATCTATTACGGGACATGGGGGATTTGAGATACAAAACAAGAATATTTGGTTATATACATGATACCCAAATACAAACACAGTTGAGCATCCCCAAATCAGAAAGACATTCAAGGCTCGAAATAGATTGCAAATTCATTCAAAATACGACCATATCAGATGTTTTATACGTATATGCAAGTGAAAAAAAAATTCACACCAATGAATGCCGAAACATATTCATTCAGGCTTGCATAAAGTGATACGGGAAAGCAACAAAAAAAAAGGGGATTAAAAAAAACCCTCTTTAATTGCATTCTGACTTGGCAAACGCATATATATAACAAACACAAAGAAGCCACCAAACCGCAAGGAAGATCAATTGAACTTGGGCTTGGCCACTGATGAGCTGTGAGAATGCATCGGACCAAGCTTTTGAATCCAATGAAGAAGCCCCTTCTTATGATCTTGACATGGGTTTTGGACCAGATTGAGGGTCCCATCTTGCTTAAGAGAAGACTCAAACTGCTCTAACACCTTTACAACTTGCCAAAAATCTGGCCTCTTTTCTGGTTGCAAAGACCAACATTGCTCAATCAAAGCTCTCATGGCAGGTGGGCAGTCTCCAGGGATAGCTGGTCTCAAATTCTGAAACACCGCATGAGTTAGCAACCATAATTCTGTGTATACGATGGTATCACAAGTCTTCTACACTAACAAGACCAAAAAGTTCACCAAAAAAGAAGAAGAAAAGAAATAGCAGGAACTGATACTCCAAAAATGCAAAAGCATGTAAGAACACGGAACATGCATCTTCAGTATTACACATGAAGTTCGATGTCACATGGACTCTCCTAAATTGGTGAAGTACCCGTATCGAGATCTCCATGTAAAGGAAACAAGATAATTGTGCGACATGGGGGGTAGAAAAAATGATTTTCCCTAGATCTCATTCAATTTCAAGTACCGTCCTAAAAAGTACTATATAAAATGTTATGCCATAATACTGTACGACAGTTCCTAATTAAGTGATTAGGATGTATCAGTAGGTACATAGGAAAACCAAAACAGCCTAATATGCAAATTTGGAATTTTTTCGAAAACATCAAACATCAATCAGAGAAATAGAACTTAAGTTAACCAAAGTACCTTGTTCACGACAGCAAAAGCTGCTTGGATAGGAGTCATCTCCTCATAAGGAATAGTTCCAGACACCATTTCCCATAACATAAGTCCAAAGCTGTACACATCAACCTTCTTTCCATATGATTTATGTTTGATCATTTCAGGAGCCATCCAACGGTAGGTCCCAGGGTCATCAGCCAAAAGATCACAGTACGCCTCCTCACAAGCTATACCAAAATCAGCAATTTTCATACGGAAATCTTGACAAATAAGGACATTCTCAGGTTTGAGGTCCCTATGAATTACTCCTTGAGAGTGAATATATTCCATTCCTCGAGCAATATCCAGAGAAACTGCAATTAGTTTTTGTAAAGGAAGAGGCTGGTGCTCAAGTTTGTGGAGGTATGCTCTCAAGGAACCCCCTGAGAGATATTCTGTGACAATAAGAAACACTGGTGGCGTTCTGCATGCTGCTACAAACTGTTTCATCACATCCGAGTAGACAACTCAAGTCAGTAGAATTTAAAAGGGTAACAACTCTGAAATCTGAAATTACAGTCAACAAATGAGTGGCGACTTCTTGGTATGCTGCACTAAGGAAATGTAATCTGCCAATCAAAAAGCTCCAACTTCCATAAATTAAGAACCATTGATTGCTCCAGCAGCTATGACACATCGTAGTCTAAAAATTCACACGCAAAAAAGAGCCACAACAATTTTGTGACTATAAAGCTAAAGAAAAACGTGACTTCTTTTATCAAGGGGGAAAAATTCAACTTCACTTCCTCACTGGAAGGGAAAAGGGGTCGCTACCACAGGGGGTTTTCTACCACAAATTTCATCAGAGATCATTCTGATAGGAGTATCAGTATGGTTTCAAACAGAAATACCTCAACTTAAAAGGAGCATGCATGTGTTGAGACTTCTTATGATATGCATTAAGGACATGGAATAGGCCTCTTCAAAAGTTCCAACTTGCATAAATAATGACAAATTGATTCTACAGTTTTCATATTGGGTGGTGTTTTTTGATTTGCACGAAAAAATGACACCACAACAATTTTGTAAAAAATAAAAACCAAAGATAAAGATCGACTTACTTCCTCAGGTTACGGGAAGAATGGCTTTTGAGAGAATACAACACAAATATTCTATTAAACTACGTGGGAATCCAAGAAGAGCAAATGAATTTGTTTTTATGAATTTAAAAGAAATTGACACTGGAAATAAATTACCCTTAAGACATTTTGATGGTGGAGCCGAGATAAGAGAGTGACTTCTCTACTGAATTGATTCTCTAACTGAGCTCCCAGTGCTCCATTTTCATCATCATCTGGTACCCGTATAATTTTCACTGCGACAGGTTCATCCTTATATATCCCTTGGTAAAGCTGACTGTGTGCCCCATGAGCAAATCTAGGCCCAAAATATAGCTCAGAGAGATCAACGGTCCACTCATCTGCTGTTTCAACAGAGGTAACCCTTCCACCTCCAACCTCAAAATACTTTGTCCACGACGATTCCTTCCTTGTTTTCATTCCATCATGAATTTTCAATGAAGAAAAATGCTTAAGTGGGCTTTTCCCTGAGCTTGTCTTTGAATTAGGTGCCCGTGACTGATGGAACAAACTTCCAATAATACCCTTCTCATGTTCTTTCCTTTGAGGATTCGGTGTAGAGAATCTCTTCAGATCTAATCGAGCTTCCTTAAACGAATCAGAAAGTTTAATTTTAGGGAGAGGTGACACGGACCTCTGCTGGTTTGTAGCAGGATTTCGCTGGATCTGTGGAACAATAGGATCTGATTTTGGATCAACAGAAGCCCTTCCAGGTCTAGATTTCACACCAGAGTTTCTTTCTCTTTGAATGTTTTGATGAATAGATGCCAACCTAGCAGAGTCGAATCCATGATAGACGGTGCGAGAAAATTTGTTTCTCCTTATCCAAGAAGTTTCCACTCCTTCCATTGCTAACCCTTAGAAAGCCTTTTTTTTTTTTGTTTTTTTTGGGAAATTACGATTTCCATAAAGCACAAACAAAAGCAAACTGCAAGGGACTAGCCCTTACTCAAGGTACAAGCCCAGAAAATCACTGGGAGGAACAAAGAAAACAAGAAACTAACCCCAAACAATCAAGGGGAAAAAATACACTGAGAAATACCCCAACTAGCAGCAATGGATAGATTCTGTGAGGAGGATTTGATACCTCTCCAAGAACTGATACAAGCACGAATATCCTTAGAAAGCCTTGTAACCACGAACAATGGTACTCGTGATTTCTTCTTCTCCAGATGAGAAGATCTGAAATCAAGATTTTCCGCAAGAAACCCGATGTATTTCGCAAACATCCATATAAAGACTTGCTTCAAACCCATCAACAGAGTAACAGTTAACGATCAAACCCCAGCACCATTGAAACTATTAAAAAAAGAACTTCTTAGCCAATTAAACTTGAAATATCAAACCCACAAATAGTATCAGCAGAGTCTAAAAGGGTAATCTACTTCATAAAACTCAAAACTTTAATTCACCCCATCAGATTCAGAATTGCCTGAAACCCTACCAAACGACATCTCACAGCCACCAAATCAACAGAAACCTGAACAGAATCAACCCCTCACCACAAGTACCTTTTTAGCTTCTAAGTCAACTACCAACTTCCTTGAAAACCTAGAAACAATAAAAAATATATCAGCCAATCCTATAACAATCAAAAGAAAATTTAATTGACACCAAAACGAAGTATACTTAATAGGATTTTAAAAAAAAAAAGGACACCCATGTACCCATTAAGCAATAAATAAGTAAAGAAGACCCATCAAAGTAAACAAGCATTTACACCACAAATCACCAATTCCCACCACAATCAAATCAAAGAACCCTCGAAAGTTCCATCCCTAAAACAGCTATCCAGAAGAGTCTCAAAACTTAAATCTATTTGCTGATAATCAAACTCCCCATATCCTCCTACAAGATTCAAAATCTCCTGAAAAACCCATAAAAAATCAATATCTTAATGACCTAGCAAACCCATCTCACACCCACAAAAACCTACTCCTCACCTCAAAAAACAAACTAGTTTTCAGCTTCAAAGTCAAGTACCTAACTTTCTTGAAAAATACGTAGATTATCATCTAGGCAATAACCAAGAATATCATCTAGGCATACAAGAAACCAAGCACAAAACGTTAAGATCTGAGCATAAGGAATCACCAGAAACGTCTCTAAACCACATAAATCAGGACTACAACCTCCGGCCAAAAATATTTGTCCGGTCAGCAAAACAATAACTTACAAATAGTAATACATATGTTAAAGGAAAAGGGGGTGGCCCCGAAGCGGAATTGACTCCAAGATGGGTATAAGAAGCATCGTAATTTTAATTTTTAATATCTAGTAAATTGTTACAAAAAACAAAATTGAATCAAGTTCTCGCTAGGCGACAAACATTTTGGAACTGCATAATGGAATTCAAAAACAAAGACCCCATCAACCATGAAATACCCATGAAATAATCAAACGCAAAAACAAGAACTAAGCATGTATACAAATAAGTATGATATACAAAATCTATAAAAACCCAAGTACAAGACATCAAGATCCGAGCATATGCCACTCACCAGATGGGTCTATCATCAATCATGTTTCTTTCTTTTATTCTCCTCTCTATTCTACCACCGCCAAGCACAAAATCTGAAAGAGGACAATTTCGAAAGAAAAAGAAAAACTCTTCAAATGGTATAATAGTTTGCGTATACGGAAATATACGTAGATACCATGGACCCGGAATTGTTGCTGAGGTCTTCTGGTGGGGGCGGCGGAGGTGGGGACACACCTCCAGAAAAAGTCAGAATAGGGGGGAGAGAGAGAGAGAGAGAGAGTAATACGATTTCATTTTCTTCACGT
This sequence comes from Vaccinium darrowii, assembly GCA_020921065.1. Lineage (NCBI taxonomy): Eukaryota > Viridiplantae > Streptophyta > Magnoliopsida > Ericales > Ericaceae > Vaccinium > Vaccinium darrowii. Next base: position 19,551,604 of record CM037153.1, on the reverse strand, counting down.
ACCTTTACACTTACCCCCGACTCTTTTTAAAACTACACTCACGCCCCTCTGTTCTCTTAAATGCGATTGCCTTCCCCTTACATTTAAAACTCTTCATTTTCGAGTGTTTCTAACTTTTAATTTTATGGGTTCCGGAACTGCAACAATCTTTTGTCACAGGGGCGATCCAAGACTCCAAGCACTAGGTCTAAGGCTTTGTTCGTATTGAATTTCAAGACCCGATTTTCTCAATTATTATTCAATCATTATCTCTATTTTTCAAATTTTATTCTCATTTTTCTCTTTATCTCTCTCTAATCATTAACCTCTATTTTTAATTATTATCTCTATTTCTCTCTCCAATCATTATAAAAAACAAAACCCAAACCAAATACAAACTAAGGCACTGTCAAGGGCCTCCATTTTTTAAGGACCCGACTAGGAGTACAGAGGGAATTGTCCAGAAAATGTACCGATCATGTTTTTTGATTGAAATGGTGGGACTTTGGCTAGAGCACTTCTAACCTTCGGATCACTCGAGTGGGACCCAAAAGTGGGTCCACAAACACGATCGGTACATTTTCTAGACAACTCCCTCTGTACCCATATGTTTACCGATTTTTTAAAGGCCTCACTTTTCAATGTTTTCTATCACGGCAAGTTTTGACTTTCAAAACTGCTTCAACGGGCAGAAATGTCTCATCCAGATTTTAAAAAAAAAAAAACTCCTAAAATGACCTTCTATATTTACATACAATTTTTTACTAGAATTAATCGTTTACAACATTAATTACTCTTCCATATTTCAGATTTTCAATGCAAATTGTAGACACTAGAACCTATTTATTTGCAAGTAATAGTTGTAAGTATCAAAAAGCAAGACATCTTGTTTTCAATATAACATTTTAATTTAATTAGGGAAAAAGTAGCATTAATATTTAATGTAACGCCCTGTATTTCAGTAAATGCTCATATTTCATTTGGCTTATAAAATTATTCTGTTTTTATTACATAAAAATGGTTCTGGCATTATCATGAAAAATATAATATATATTTAGGCATTTTTTTAAAGCTAGTTTGGTATTAGAATCAGCATGGCAAAGCAGAGCGGGACACGTGCCAACACTAAGAAGGATAATTGGTGCCCAGGTATGGAGTTTTCTGGAAACTAGGTGAGGTGGAGTTCTCTTATTGGGCGAGTCCCCCTAACATTAATTATTAGATTTAATTTTGATTATACTAGATATTAATTTGATTTTGCTAGATACACTGGATCTTATCCTATCATGACCAAGACTTCTGTCTAGTATAAATAGGCTATGCTTATCCATTTCTCACCCTCTCCTAGTCCAGACCATCATCCTCTGGCAGTTCGTTTCCATTTTCTCCTGGTTTTGCCTCCTCTCTCTCTTGGGTTTTTGCCACTCTTTTTCAGATCTACGTCCATTGGAGCATCTCCAAGCTTATCCACTTTCATATTTGGTTTCCTTGGACCGTGGGCTTTCATCCTTTGCCGGCCGCTTTCATTCGCCGGCGATTTTTTCCGGCGACCTCCCGGCTTCGTCGTCGGAGCTCTGTTTTGCCTCGCTTTTTCCGGCACTCTTGCTGCTCTTTGGTGCTCTCATCTATCTGAGGTAACTATTGGGTGTCATTTCTCTGTTCGGTGAGTTTGGAGATTGGGGTGTGGATTAGCTGGGTATCTCGTCGCTTAGTTGAGACTATTTATGTGGAAGAATCGTCTTGATGAGTACTAATATCTTCTCTGGTGAAAGATTTCTTTGGGTCTTTGGATCTATCCATTTTTTCAGTCCGTGTTTGCTGGAGCCCTGTAATGTTGAACGATTTCTGCATGTGTGAGAGAGGTTTATTGGGTGTGACCAGTTTCTGTACCATCATCACATAACTCGGTGGTGATTTCTGGTCACTTTCTTTTCGGGTGTGGTCGATTGACCACTTTCTTATTCCCTCTCTCTCACTTTGTTTTAGGGCTTACATTTGCAAATTGGGATTTCACTATGGCAATCGATTCAACGACTCTTTTCGTGGATAATCTTCCTTTATCTATCAGAAAGATTTGGGTTCACAATTTATTTGTAAGATTTGGGCCAATTAGGGAGGTTTTTATCCCTAATAAGAAAAGCAAAATCACTGGCCAACAATTTGGATTTGTGCGTTTTCTTAACAGCAAAGATGTTCACATAGCCATAAACAATACTAATGGTCACTGGTTCTGGGGGCATAAATTAGTGGTCCATGTTGCAAAGTTTGGAGCTGGGACCCAAAACCATCAGAGATCTCCATCTCTTTCAAGGAAAGGTAAACGTTTGGTATACAAAGTGAAATCAACCAAGGCTGCGGAATCTTCTCTCCCCAATCAAGAAAACCCAAATGTTCGAATTTTCAAGGGAGCGGGTATGTCCTCCTTATTATGCAATGCCAAGAACTTTCATATACAATCAGTTGGAAATGGCTGGTTATTTAGTAGTGCTGTCGCCAAAATCAGTAAGCTTGTATCTCCCCACTACCTGGAAAGTATTTTCAAAAAGGAAAACATCCCTATTGTTCACATCAAAGCCATGGGTGGCAGATATGTAATTATTACTTTTAAGAGTCCTGAATCAAGAGATGCAATCCTTAAAGAAAAATGGCTATCAATTTGGTTCGAGGATATTCACCCATGGAATGGAGAAGCTGCTAAATATGAACGCTTTGTGTGGCTTTCATGTGTTGGTATGCCACTTAATGGTTGGACTTATCCAAATTTTAAAATTATTGGAGATGCATGGGGACATTTTCTGCAGACTGATGAAGCCATGCTTTGTGAGGTCTCATATGATAAAGGAAGGATTCTCGTTGCCACGGATCAGATTCAGAGAATTACTGGTAGTATTGAATTCGACATTTGCGGTATCAAATATGCAGTTAGTGTTGAAGAAGAAAGTACTTTCAGAACCATCGATTCAAACCTTTTTCCTCCCAAGTATGCTACGGTCAATACTGTGGAGCAAAATGTTGAGGAAGAAAGAAAGCAATCCGGAAATGATGATGATATGGATAATCCAAAGTCAATTACAGCAGCAGACAAGGCTGATGAAGTGGCAAAAACTAATTTGGTGAATTATAGGGAAATGACTACTGAGTCCAGTAAAAATGCTGAAGAAAGGGATGCAAATGAAAATGTTGAGGAGACTCCAGTCATTAATGAGGTGGTTGAGGAGTTAGATCTGTCTAATCTCAATGCCAGGGAACCAAATGCAGCCACTTTTAAATCCATATTGATGGTTCCAAGTCCCATTGAGAAGCCCCAATTCTCCCCGAGAAGTGCAAAGGTCCCTCTTGCTCTGGACAAAACCACTTTAATTGTACCCACTCAGAGCCAAAACTCCTGCTACGAACCTGTTGACAATTATGTGAATACTGATGAGATATTCAATGAAGTTGAACTGTCAGACAGAGAAGTAGATGATGTATCTAGTTGGAGCATGGTTTCTTTCAACAGAAATTTAAAACCAAAAGGGGCCGAGAAATATAAGAGAAAGCAAAAGTCTGTTGAAGAACTTATTGGTATCCCAAAACCAAAAAAAGGTGGCAGGAAGAAGAACAAGAATTTAATTTTTCGGGCTGCAATTGCTGCTGCTGCCCTCTCTGTTTCCTCTAATGGAATCAAAAACAGAAACCGTATTATTCTAAATGAAGAAGAGGCAGTGAAGACAGTCTCTAAGATTATTGGGGAAGATTACATGGGAGATGAAGATGAGGTGATCAGTAACATCATGATTATGAACAATGTGGGGAGCATGAAATTCTGTAATTTCTGAGACATGATCATTCTATCTTGGAATATCAGGGGGTTGGGAAAAAAGGTGAAAAGGAGGAAACTTAAAAAGATACTCTCAGACAGAAATGTGGATATTCTCTTTCTTCAAGAAACCAAATTGAAGTCTACTAGCAGTTTTCTTATTAACTCAATCTGGGGTCACTGCGATCATGGTTTTATGGAGGTGGATGCTATTGAATCGGCAGGGGGTTTGCTTTGTATCTGGAATTCTTCTGTATTCAAGCTGGAGGAAGTATGTGGGAACAGAAATTTCATTCTATTATCAGGGACTATTCTTCCGGACTTCAAATGCACCTTAGTTAATGTTTATGCCCCTTGTGTTTCATCTGATAGAAGGATTCTCTGGGACTTAATTAAAGCACTGAGAACTAAATTTCCTACACCTTGGTGTCTTGGAGGGGATCTCAATGAAATCAGAAATACAGACGAAAGACAAGGATGCTCAATCAGAGATAGAGGCATGAGAGATCTCAATGATTTTATTGAGGAAATGGAGTTTATGGATTTACAACTTCTTGGGAGGAGCTTCACATGGTCCAACTCTCAAGATGAAGAAAAATGGAGCAGACTCGACAGATTTCTTTTACACTCTGAATGGCTTGATAAATTCAAACTTAATCAGTGGGGTTTGGCTAGAACAATTTCTGACCACTGCCCCATTTTGTTGATGGAGGATGATAGAGTTTGGGGCCCCAAGCCTTTCAAATTCTTCAATGCTTGGTTGGATAAAAAGGAGTGCTTGAAGATTATGCAAAATGTTTGGGAAGTGAATCAGAATCATAAATGGGCAGCTATGAGACTTAGTATGAAAATTAAAGAGATGAAGGAAGCTCTAAAATGCTGGGCAAAGGATGCTTTTGGTGACACTCAAAGGAGAATAGAATCTGTGGAATTAGAAATTCACAACTTGGATATTCAAGCTGAAGAGGGCAATATGACAGAAGAAGGGAAGAAACGAAGAAGGGCTCTAAAAGCAGAGATGTGGAGTTTGTACAGAACTCTAGAGAGAATGTGGCTCCAAAAATCTAGAATTCAATGGCATTTGTTGGGAGATAAAAACACCAAGTTCTTCCACATCATGGCTACTGCTAGACATAGAAGGAACATGATTAACTCTCTATTCATTGATGGTGTATCCATTGAAGATCCTAGCCAGATCAAGCAAGCAGTCCACAATCATTTTCAAAGTTTGTATGAGGAGTCAATGCCATTTAGGCCGTTGATTGGAGAAAATATGGGGGGGTCTATCACCACTGAGATGAGCAGCCAACTAATTGCTGGATTCACAGAGGAAGAAACTTGGAATATCATCAAAGCTAGTGATGGAAACAAAGCACCAGGGCCTGATGGATTTAACATGCTCAGTATAAGGAAGGGCTGGACATTCATGAAGAAAGACATTATGGAGTTCTTAAAGGAATTTCACAGAAATGGCAGGCTTCCCAAAGGTATAAATTCTTCTTTCATTACTCTGGTCCCTAAAGTTGAAAATCCTTTTGGTCTCTCTGACTATAGGCCAATCAGCTTAATTGGAAGCATGTATAAAATCCTCTCTAAGATTCTAGCTGCTAGGCTAAAACTTACAATTCCTTTGGCTGTGGGTGAGGTCCAATCTGCTTTCTCTAGTGGCAAAAACATTCAAGATGGCATCCTAATTGCAAATGAGATAGTAGATCACTGGAAGAAAGGAAGGAAAAAAGGTCTAGTTATAAAATTAGACTTTGAAAAGGCATTTGACAACCTTAATTGGAATTATCTATTCAGAATGCTAAAACTCATGGGTTTTCCAAGTAAATGGATCAAATGGATGAAGGAATGTTTATCTTCTGCATGGATTAGAGTACTTGTTAATGGCTCACCCTGTGAGGAGTTTCAAATGCAGAAGGGGGTTAGACAGGGTGACCCACTCTCACCTTTCTTGTTTATTCTTGCTGTTGAGGGACTTAATTGGATGTTCAAAAGGGCTCTTTCTCAGGGTATGCTCAGTGGTTTAACATTTGGAAATGATGGGCCTGTCATTACTCATCTCCAATTTGCTGACGACACATTGGTTTTTTGTAAGGCTAGCATTGAGGAAGTTCAAGTAGTCAAAAAATTGCTTGGTGATTTTGAGGACATATCTGGTTTGAGAATCAACTTTCATAAATCAATCCTTTGTGGGGTTGGCCTATTAGATGGGGAAATGATGCCTCTGGCCCAAGTTTTGGGATGCAAAATGCAAAATCTGCCATTTAAATACTTGGGTCTGCCACTTGGGGTGAGTCCCAGACGCAAAACTACTTGGAAACCCATAATTGAAAGATTCAAGTCCAAGCTAGCTTCATGGAAGAGGAAGTATCTATCACTGGGAGGTAGAATTGTACTCATCAAATCTGTTTTATGCAGTCTGCCCATTTTCTTCATGTCTTTATTTAAAATCCCTGCTGGTGTGGCCAAAAGTTTAGAAGCAATTCAAGCTAGATTCTTATGGGGCGGCTCTGACATGAAAAAGAAACTCCATATGGTGGCATGGGGTAACATAACTCAAAGTAGGTCCAATGGTGGCCTGGGCATAAGGAACATTAAGGAAATGAATGATGCATTATTAATCAAATGGTGGTGGAGATACGGTATGGAGAAAGAGGCCCTGTGGAGGAAGGTAATCAAAGCCAAATATAAGATGAATGGCAGCAGTTGGTTTCCAAAATCTGATTTGTCAAGAAATCTCTCAACCATTTGGAAGGACATCATACAAACCAAGGAGAGAAATCCAAGAATGTTTTCAGTCTTCATGAATAATACAAAAATCAAAGTGGGAGATGGCAAGCTTACCAGATTCTGGCTCGATAGATGGCTAGGCCAGCAATGCCTAGCTGAAATTTTTCCTCCTATATTCAGATTGGTCTGTAATCAGGAGGAATTACTTAGTGAAGTTCTGTCAAGGAGGGCTGAATCTATTCGATGGGGGATACAACTAAGAAGAAGGCTTTATGATTGGGAAAAAGATTTGTTGGATGAACTCCATACATTTCTTGATGGAGCAGGAATCATACTAAATCAAGGGTGCAATGACGGTCTCATTTGGGAGGGCAACACATCTAAAATTTTCAGTGTTAAGTCTATCTTTGAACTGGCCAACCCGGATTGCATTGTTGCTAATAATTCTTTTGATCTAATTTGGAGGAATGCAGCCCCTTATAGAGTACAATGTTTTTGCTGGTTGGTTTATCTTGGCAAAATCAAATCCGCAGATTTCTTGCTCAGGATTGGCATCATCAATAATGAAGAAGAAGCTTACTGTAAGTTTTGTTCTATGCATGTGGAGTCTATTGATCATTTATTTCTTCACTGCAATTCAGTTTGGATGCTATGGTCTGATATCATGCAATGGTGGGGAGTATGTTGGGTCCCACCTAGATCGGTTAGAGACTTATTTGTTTGGTGGAAAGACTGGAGTTTGAAAAAGGCTAAAAGGAGGATATGGGATGTAATTCCAATGGCATTGTTTTGGTCAATCTGGAACATGAGAAATGAATGTGTTTTTGAGAACCAAACTCCTGACTGGGATATAGCTTCAGAGCGCATCAAGACCAGAGTTGCTCTTTGGGTTAATGCAAAAGCTGGAGGATCAAATTTCACCATTGAAGACTTCTTGTTCAGGCTCAATAGCATTCTAGATTCACTGTAATGTTTTCTTTTATAATCTTTTTACTATTGATGTGTTGGTTTCTCGCCGACTGGCTCTTTCCGGGGTTTGAGAGTGCTTTCCTATCATCTCGGATTTTCTCCGGTGGGTATTTTGGCCTCTCTTTCCCTTTTAATCTTTGTATTTTTCAGAGATTAATAAAGTTCTATCCTCTTCAAAAAAAAAAAAAAATAGGCTATGCTTACAATACCCCACACACACACACATAAAGAGCACATGTAGGGCAAAACAAAGGAAGGAAAGAAAAAGAGAGAGAGAAAGAGAGAGAAAGAAAGTTCAGTCATCGAACCAAGGGCTCCGGTTTAAGGTAAACCGAGTGGTATACAATATGCTTCTTAAATCTTCGGTGTATTTCTTTGTTCTCTCATCTTATATATCATTTTGCTGACGTTATACTTTTGTTGAATTCGATGTTACGGCCACATGAAAATTGATATTGCTCTAAGTGATGACTAAACGCTATGGAACCATTTGGTACGTTGATCGAGTGGACATACCAAGATCCTAACCCAGTAGTCGAGAATAAGCCAAAAGGAGGCTTGACTCGGAGGTAGCCGATAATAATTCAAGAGGAGGCTTGACTCAGAGGGGGTGAGATCGTCCACCGGTCATGTACCAAAAAGGGTCTAGCATGTGGTCTAGTGATATGGACAGTTTTGATTGAATTTGTTAATCATTTTCCTCCTTGTTGAGCATTTGTATTATGTCATATTGTCTACTTCTTGGCTCAATCTATTTTTCAGGATGGCTTGGAAAGCGAGAAGGGTGACGAGGTCGGCTATTGAGAGTAATCGGGACCAAATTCCTATTAAGAGAATTTGTAAAATAAATTAATTTGTACTTTTATTTTACGAGAAAAGTCTACATTTATATGTATAAAACAAAGGTTTTTTTAGCGGCTATGTAGTTTATTTATTTTGACGGCTCTAAAAATCAGGGTCGTCACATTTAAGCTTTCAAAGGCCTTATACTAAGACTCTTCCTTAGGCCTCCATTAAGGATGGGTTGCCCTGTTTCTGCATCCTGATCCATTTAAAAATAGGATAAATAAAATTCTAGTGGGTGGCCTTTTTTTGTTCTTGATTATATTTTGTGAATCTCTTTTGTTCCCATTTAGCCTTTTTTTTATTTTGAAATTTTTTCTTTTTGTACTGATTGGGTGATTCTACTTTAATCTAAAAATACTATATCGCCCAAATTTATCTTCTCATTTTTTTTTTATAAAAAAAATCAACTTAATTCCAAGCCAATATTATCTTTAATTATTTTAAATTTTATTTTATTTTACACTCTCCCCCAATGACTATTATCATCAACATGATGTAGCACTCCTTTCCCCTCTAGGACCATCCTCAAGGACCATATTTCCCACCTCATATAATGAATTGGGAAGACGAAACAATTGCAAGACAAAAATGTTACAATGATTTTTGAAACTTATTGCAATTATGTTGTGTAAAGGCTTAATTAAATCAATCTTACAAAACAACTTGAACTTTCTAATGTTTGGTATTTTGGACGTAGTGTAAGCATAAGAAATGCGAGCAAGACAGAGAGGTAGCGAGCATTGGAGTAGTAGTTGATTGCAATAACTGGGTTAAATAAAATACTAATTTAAATAGGCATATATAATTAAGCTAGTGAGAAATTTTCTAGGTCCAAATAGAGTTACCAAAATACTAAAAAGACAAATTGATAGGCCAAATGTTGCACATGAACTGTCTTTATTTTATTTTATTGAAGTCCAAAAATAAGCACTCCAACAATTATGTTTGGATCTGGTTTACCCCTTCTTTTATCTCTCCATCCTCTAATTATAAGTACGGACCGTGTTTCTTAACGGTGTTAGGGCATCTCTAGTGCACTACCTAAAATCACTACCTAAAGTGCCCTAACTAGTTAGCTAAGAAAAACCTCAAAAAATGGTCTCTAGTGCACAAAACTTGGCTCCCTAAAATCCTAGGTGGCACTCCTCACTACCTAAAGTGCCCTAAGTGACTACCTAAATTTGGGGAGGGACTTAAGGAGAGAGAAAGAGGATAGAGATAGAGAGAAAGAGGAGAGAGAAAGTTGCTTGCATTTATAACATTGAATCTGCCATTGTTTTTTTGGTTATGAGGCCCATTTAAATGGGTCCCACATACACTTTATGGAGTATTTTTAGGGAGCCCCATTAAAGTGAATTTCTTCTTAGCTAACTAACTAAGTTCTTAGCAAACAAAATTGGGTCCCATATGTGCTTAGGTGTACACTTTAGGGAGCATTTTTTAGGTAGTGCACTAGAGATGGCCTTAGTGCTGATGAAAGTGGATGGATCTTGTCTCTCTCTCTTATCTTCAGTTTCTTATTTTTCTCTCATTTGTCAATTTTGCAAATTGGATGTTTGCAACAAACAATGCTAATTGATAGGGTAAGAGTATGATTTCAAAAAACTCGTGGAAAGATTGTAATTTCTGAATGAATAGAGAGGGTGTCCGTATAATTTAACCACTAAAACCGGAAGAATATAATCATCGCTATCAGGTAGTTCATGTACGTACGGACCATCCGTTGGTCCCGTCCCACCATTAATGAAATATTAACAAAAAAAGACTTTATAACATAAATCGCTACTTTATTTCATCGTTATTTCTTCTTAATTATCAAAAGATGAGAAAATATATATATATATATATATATATATATATATATATATATATATATATATATATATATATATACACCGAGCTTCACCTCCAAACTCCCGCATTCTGTTAAGTTACGGACCTCCACTTTTCGGACCAAATTTCGACGATCCGAACCGTTAGATGTGTTTAAAACGTGTTTTTAAGGTCCAACGCGAAGATTTGGCAAAAAAAATACCCGGAAGGGCTTGATCGGAGCAATTTTTCATAAAAACGCTAATTAAAAACACGTTTTAAACACATCTAATGGTTCGGATCGTCGAAATTCGATCGGGATCAATGAGAATCAATGAGGTCTTAACTAAGTTAAGGGAGTTTGGATGGGAAGTGAACTGTATATATATATATATATATATATATAAGATTCAATATAACATTTAAAATATTGGTCAAAACATTATTCATGCACATTATTATAATACCAGAACAAAGAACCAAGAGAAACATAGTAAAAAATTAACTCATAATTCGTTTTGATCATTTATCTTCTAAACACTACTATACTATTTTTGTTGCAAAATGCATTCTGCGTATTTCTCCAAAACACTTTATTAGATTCAAAAGACATTCTGACCGTAAACCAAAAAGTCTAAAAACCAAAAAATTGAAAATGAAAAATTGAAAAGTACATATCCAAACACCCTTAAATTGGTCAGGTTTATCAATGTATCCAAACACCCACTAAAGTGGGGTCTGGCATAGATTATTATAAAATATTATAGATTATAGATTCTAGAATATGTAGACTGTAAGATATTGATTATGAAAAACTTGTGAAAATGTTTGGTAGAATTTAGAAATGTGAAAAATAATTTATGTATCTGTGATATGTTTATATATTATAAACATATCTCCTATCGAAAATGGGTCCTCATTTTTTTTGCTTAAATTATGGGCCTAACGTTACCACACCTCGGCTTCACCTCAGGGCCGGCCCTGAGTCGTGATGCACCAAGATAAAAAAAATAGCTTTTGACAACGATGGATTATGGATCAAGTTTGACAAATTTTTAGAAGAATACTCCCGTAGATACAATTACTGTCAAGATGTTCTAGACGAACATATTTTGTTCATATCAGTAACTGTTAGAAAATTATCAAAAATTTCTGTAGAAACAAAAACAAGATGCAAAAATAATAAACAAAGACAATAATTCAATCAAGAGATTAAGGGGTATAGAAAAGCATGTGGATTGAGGCACGCATGAAGCATTCTCCTAAGATAAGATACGTATGTCCCTTCTTGCACCGGGTAGATCGACACTCCACTCCACTCCCAAGATACAACAAAGACCGGAAAGTTTTGTGTGCAGTTAAGACTTTCACTGAGAATCGATAAATGCCCGTATGCTCAAATAAAATATATTATAACACAAAATGTAATTTGGAAACTTGTTGTAAGGATAGCACTCTGTTTTCTTGCAAACTCACGCGTGTAAAACATGAACCAGTAGCTTTTCAGAATGACTATATTTGTTTGTCTCTACTTTTTTCATATAAATACAAAAGAGGTGTACTAGCATTTATCATGGTAATTGGATGAGAGATTCATATATCAGTTACATATAGCAATATTTCCAACGTTAATATGAAGTAAGTGCATATCGGTTACGTTTCAAAGATCACCCAATATTCATATTAATGGGTAAATGCTATAGAGTCCAATGACCAGTTGACTCCATACCGTAACCGATACAAGAAATTAACACGAAAAATTAATATATAATCATCGTACAATAAAATCAAATACGGAGTATGAAATTGTAAATCATAAAGATGCCCAATTGATGTAATTCTTCACATACACGACAAGGTGAATTATCTTGATCACCTACTTGAACTTGGACGCGTGGTAATTTGGCTTTTCGTGTTTAAGGGGTGTTTGGCAGCCTGGAAAGTAAAATAAGGTAAAGATTTGAGTGGAACTTATAAAAGGGGAAAGAACAAAGATTCATTCTCTCAATGTTTTGTTTGAAAAAAGTTGAATGCTTCTTTTTCTTTCTGGTACACAGATACATGTATACTCGAATGCCACTAAGAAAACATCTTCTAGAAGGGGAATTCTAAGTAAAAATGTTCTCTAATTTTTATGTTGAAATATTATATTATTTTTGTGAGGAATGTTAGAAAGAAAAAAAAAAAGACATCGCAAAATTTGTTATCGTGTGGATAATGATATGCCAATTTGAGAATATTCCGCATCGTAGGGGTGGCAAATGGTACACCAATTAGTGAAAATATTAGCTCATATTATGGTAGCGATTTATACACTGTATGTATTTTTGTCGTGCTTTTCTGTGGTGATATGTTATTATTTTTTTTATGATAAAAGTTAAAAGGAGATAGGATACTCTCCCTAAGTTAAAAACCACTGGACAACGACATTTCCACCCCTTTGTGCCTCCAACAACAATATTATGAGAGGCCTAACACCAACTGAAGTGCCAAGGGAAATGCATTGCAATATTGTAGATACTAAATCTTTGGCGTGGCTTAATCGACGTCCAATTAATTGAGATATATAAATAATCTTGATCAATGAAAGTCAAAAAGTTGGTCAAAGCCTTCAAACAAATATTCGGTCCTGAAATTATGCAGAAACTTTAAAATGTCCCAGAGGGGGTGAATATGACTGAATAAAAAATAACCTTTTTAAGAAACAATTTTATTAGATATTTTTTAAAGAGATTAAACAATTAGAACAAACAATAAGATAGCAGAAAATAAATCAGGAGGCAAGACACGCGATATACGTGGAAAACCTTAGTATCCGAATAACCCTAAGACAAAACCACGGCCTAGTCTACTATTTTCTATTAATAAAAAAGAGAGTTACAGTGCGAAACAGATTACCTCAAGCCTCACCCTTAAGCGTTACCTATTCTCGCCAACTCACGATGCTCCCAGAGCTTCTTTTTTATTCAATAGCTTGCCACGAACCTCAAGTTCGATCTCCGGAATTAACCGGCTCTGAATAGACTCCTCGTCAATTCGGCCAACAACAACAAGGCACCAACGGATCACCAGATGAATGATATGCGGGATGAACAAGACAATAAAAAGCGTTCGACTAAATGCAGGATGCAAAAACGTTAAATTAGATTGTCACAAAACACTATGTATGAGTTGATTTGATTGTCAAGTACTCATACAAAACAATAAAAACTCTAGCACTCAAAACTTTTTTTTTTTTTTTCTTTTTGCAAAAGTGTAGAGAGATAAAAAGAAAGGAACAAATGATGTGTTTATATATAAAGAAAAATCCAATGATTGATGGAAACATGAATCCAAATATATTTAATATTTTTTAAGCGATTTCCAAGTCTCCGAAATGGACCACGTTTTTGTTGTGGTTTGGTAATGAATTTGAAATTAATGGAATCATGCATATATGGAAAAGATCAAGTTATCTACTAAATTACTACTCCAAGGATCGGAACATGTGGGATAATATTCTTCGAAAAAGACTATTGCTATAGATCCCACCATTATTTGTTATGTGTAGTTCTGAGTTTGGTAGGTACCATTATTTGTTATGTGTAGTTCTGAATTTGGTAGGTAAATAAAGTCTTGATGGAAAAAGATGCAAAAAAGGAAGGACATGTAAATCTTGACTAGAGTAAATGGAAATTCCTAAAGTGTATTTAGGAAACCTATAAAAGATTTGAGAAATGAAAATTCCATAAATTAAGCATGATGTGGTGGTTAAGAAAATAATTCCCTATTTAGAGCATTTTTAAAATATGATTAATAAAATATGAATATATAAAAATGCTTTGTATGAAATGCTGTGATGATTTTACTTTTGTCGAATTCAAGCGGCTTCACGACGTCAAAAAGATGAAGGCGAAGAAAGGAGCATCGCGTGAGAAACTACCCCCTATTCAACCTACCCATTACAATTAAAAAAATAGAATCGATTGAATAAGAGTGTGTTTTGAACAGCTCCGTAAAATGCCAAATCAAAATAACTAACAGGTCCATTAAATTCTTGAGCTCAATCTATTCGAGATATGGCTAAGACCGAAATAAGATGGGCTAACTTAGTTAAATGATCAAGAGATTAGAAGGAAGTGTGGAAAGATGGCAAGTGAGGAAGGAATTAAGAAAGAGAATATTATTACGTACGACAGTTGGAGACTTTGTACATGATTCACAAATACATCAGGCAAGCTTTAAATAGACAAACTAAAGTCTACTAACCTACTAATATGCTTTATAGAAAAACTTTACAGATGTTCAAAGTATAAAAGGGGGCCTAGCCCTTCTTTAGAAATGTTTTAAAGGCCCACCCACATTGCAGGCCTTGTCAAATTTTCTTGGGATCAAAAGAATAATATTCATATACTATTTGGAAAGAAAATCAATCCAAAGAGTTTCCCAAATTAAGACTTTCAGCCTACAAATATTAAATAGAGGCTCCCGCTATGAAGAAGGAAACCTTTTCTTTGACATTCCACAAGAGCTCGCAATTAGTACTCTTCAAGGATTCAAGCACTCACAAGGCTTTTTCTCTCAAAGTTCTACTCAAATCCCTCCCTCAAGATTTGTGGAGAATCAACAAGCACTTAATCTAAGTGCCGATTCATTTGCAATAACAGTCTCTACGCGTTGAATTCAGCAGAGATTGCACCGCAACCTCATCGTTTGTTCAAGCCCTCGATCAAGATAAAGCCCAGGACTTTGCAAGTCTGCATTTTTCCTCCAATTACATCCAATTTTCTTTTCAATTTCTTGTTCTCTTTGGTCAAGATTTTGTTTATATTTTCCATCTCTTCTTGCTTCAATAACAGGTGTTGGTTCACATTTCGAAGGGACTTGTTTGCATCCTCCAAGTCCTCTTCTTTACTAGGTGGATTAATCCAATAGAAGTAGCTGCTTTTTTTTTTTTGGTCCGCATAAAACAATTTGCATCATTATGTAGTATATGGTAAAGTAGAAGAGTAGAAGAGAGTTTTGGCCTTCTTTCAACTTACCTTGTAGTTAACACACCCTAAGAATCTCCTCCTAGGGTTCGCCATGGATTTTGATGTGTGGATGGGTGCTGGCATTCCACAAAGACAAGAGAGGTAGCCACTTTGCTGCTTGAACCAGTAGAATCTATGGAAGCATTTGAGAGATCTGAGAAAATGAGAAAGGGAGGAGAGAGGTGAGGAGGGTAAGGGAAAAGGAGGAAGATAGAGTTTTTCCCTCAATCTAGGTTTGGATGGTTGTTTATATGCAAGCAAGATTGGAGGAAAATTTTCCTCCAAAATGAGGGGGTATATGTGTCTTAAATATATTTTAATCCATTTTCCAACCAAAAAATGGTGACGTAGAGAGGGTCTCCCTGCTAGCGGTTGAAAGATGAAGGGGTGTGAGTGTTGCATTTTATAGATTGATGAGGGCTGTCCCTGCCAAAACGTGATAGATGAGGGGGCCAGGTGTTTTCGCCTTTTACCCTTCAATATCAATAACATATATTTCGTGTATCTTTTACTTGTCTTCATTGCACGACACAAACTTGTGTGTTACATACCACTTCTCTTTTGTTATTGGAAATCTTCAATATCAAATTGCCACCACTTTATTACCGAGTTTTGAAAATAGTCAATCATTTTTTAAGACAAGAAATTATCACCTACAGTACTTTCCAATATTCAAATGTGAATGAAATGCTAAAATCCTTCAATTAACCCGAGAAAAAAAGTCAAATATGTTAAATTATCATGTGTCAAATTTTGAATGGGTATTTTCGTAGGACAAAACCCAGATGGAAGTATAATTTGCAGTAAAAGAATAAGTCATATAGTCTATACTGATTTTAAGATAGGGCGCATGCAGACACACAAACTGAAACTCTGAAAATTCTTTTCTTGTTAAAATAACATGATTTGTAATGCTAATGAAAACTTGGTTAGATGAACACTATCATCAGCTGGAGTAGATAAATGAGAGGTATTGAGCAGATTAGAGTGTCATATCATATTTTCTGCACCGTTTCAGGTGTGATCAATGCATTTGTTCAATCAATCCCATTTTTAAAGGTCAGCTAGTACACTTTTGTGACAAAATTGATCCCAACAAAATGGTCATTTTTATGTTAGGAGAATACAAGCATTAGAAGTACATCAATCTGCAAGTCGAACTCAACTAATATATAGCCCCATTTAGGGGAGAAATAATCCCATCAAATACAAAAATAAACCCACACACAAGGGAGAAATTTAAACTCCTGGCCTCCTGGTGAAATGCAACATTCCAATTGAATTAGTACTGTGATAAAGGTATGTCTTATTGATGATACATGATCCAAATGTGAGAAAATCTTATCTCAGGTAATATAGCTAGGCTCCCACGTGATTTTCCCTGCAACCCATTGTTGCACAAAAACATAAATGAAACCTCTACTTGTATTGGATGCATGAAGTATCCCTTTTTCAGTTTCAGAAGTCTAGGTATTCAGAATGGTACCCAGAAAGTACCCATTTTGGGTATATAGCAATGCTCGCATGAATCATTTTCGAAATTAATTAACTTCTTGCGCATGATTGTCTTCTTCCTACCATTTTATACTTTTTTCACTCTTTTGTTGATACCTTGCATGTGTATAAAATGAGTTGCGTGTGTGAGAGGAACAGATCGAGCTGAAGTTAGTATACTGAGTAACTGAATGGCGAAGGGAAAAAAAAAAAAAGATAAACTGGAAATGGATCAAAATGAATAAAATCAGAATTGGCATTAACTTGCAGCATTACTAGAAACCTATTTACATCACCACTTTTTTTCCTTCTTTTTATCCCCCTAAATTTTTCCTCACTTTCCAGGAACAAAGTTGGTGGCATAAGCCCAAGCATTGTTGCTAACAGGGTCAGCAAGGTGGTCAGCTAGGTTTTCCAATGGTCCCTTTCCGGTTACAATGGCTTGAATGAAGAATCCAAACATAGAAATCATAGCAAGTCTGCCATTCTTGATTTCCTTCACCTTGAGCTCAGCAAAAGCCTCAGGATCGTCAGCAAGGCCCAATGGGTCGAAGCTTCCACCGGGGTAAAGTGGGTCAGTGATCTCACCTAGTGGCCCACCAGCAACACGGTATCCCTCAACAGCACCCATCAATACAACTTGGCATGCCCAAATGGCCAAAATGCTTTGGGCGTGGATCAAGCTTGGGTTGCCCAAGTAGTCGAGTCCACCCTCACTGAAGATTTGAGCTCCGGCCTTGAACCACATGGCCTCCCCGAACTTGACATCGTTACGTGCTAGAAGCTCGGGGAATACACACCCAAGTGCTCCTAGCATGGCCCATCTGCGGTGGATCACCTCGAGTTCGCGGTTCTTAGCAAATGTTTCTGGGTCAGCTGAAGCCCTGCAGTGTCCCAACCGTAGTCACCGGGAATTCCCCAGTAAGGTAGGATGGGGGTTCACCAGAGAATGGGCCCAAGTACTTGACTCGGTCCGGGCCATACCAAGGGCTACCAGAGGAGACTGACTTGGCTGTAGCCTTTCTCATTGTGATTCTAAGGGTCCTTCGTCCTCTGCGGATCACCGGGGATGATGAGGTGCGTTCTACTGTCTTTCCGAGAAAAGATGTTGAAGAGATAGCCATTGTAGAACCAGCCACCGATAGATCGAGGGAGTAGTAAAAATACTTGTAGTGAAAAGAGATTTAATAGAAAGAGAAGAGATGGTTGGTTTGGGGTATGAGTTTCATTAGATTGTGAGCTAGGTATTAGTATGTTGTGGATTACAAGGGCCTTGTTCGGTTAACAAGTTTAGTTTTGTTTTGTTTAGTTTTGATGATGTAAGTAGGTGTAATAAGTGAAGAGAAATAGAAAGAAAAGGAAGAAAAGTAATGATGTAAGCAAAACAGAAACTGTCCAAAACTAGGCCAAAACTGTGTACCGAACACAGCCAAGGTGTCCTTATCTCTCGAGATCCTTATCTCTATTCTTATTGGTAGATAACGTTTTGAGAGTTCTAGATTTCATGCCTGTGTGGCAAACTCTACATCACTTACCTTTCGATGCATATTTTCTGAGGTGCAGAATGCATCAAGAGAATTTCATGGGCTTCTTCGTTTCCCAGTTTAGTTTTAGTTTTAGTTTTGATAACATCATCATTTCTCTCATTTCTCTCTCTATCTCTCTCCACTCATTACACCCGATGATATCATCAAAATTATACCAAACTATCTAACCAAATACAGTCATTAGGTCTTTCCATCCACCAATATGTTTCATGCTTGCACTACCAGATAATATTGTTATATATCTCCAAGAAAACGAATCCTTGTATAATTGAAGGGCGGGACACCATGAATTGTTCTGCTAAAGTTAAAATGCATACAACTACGCATGGATAGGGACCACCAAGGATATTGGTGGTGGGAATTAATCCTTGCTCATGGCCTGTACAATAAGCATGCATGTTTCGATATAAGTAATATGGAAACATGTCCTTCAAGCATAGTGAATGAATTGAATAGTGTAAACGAGTCAAGTCGAATTTAATATGAAAATGAAACGGACTTGCGCTCGGCCAGTGCCGGCCCTAATGTTTGGGTTGTCCCTATGGTGGCTCCAGAAAATTTGAACAGGTTGTTCAAGATTTACCTCAACTCTACTAGTTCTACTAACTAGTTTATACATACAATTTTTTCATATATTAGTTTGAATAATGAGGCCAAATGATATGAAAATACATAAGATATCACAAATTTTCTTAGCGAATTCTATGTTATTAGGTCAAGTAAAACTAAATCAGGAGATAAATACACTAATATTTATTGTTAAAATTTGTGTGCTAAATAGGTTAGCGCGGATATTTATTTTCTCATGTAGAGAGTTGATTGTTGCTCAAAGAGAAGTCATAGGATGATATCAATACAACATATACTTTTTTTTTTCTTGATTTTCCTAATTTTTGTCGTAAAGAATGTGTACTTTGTTTTAAACTGGTGTATTAAGGATTTTCTTGTGAAGTATTCATTGTATAAATGTTAAAACAAAACCCAATATAAAGTAATGTTAAAATATAAAAGGCTTTAGAGTGTACATCGACCATCTATGGAAAGACTTTAGATTTTAGTTAGTTGTTTACATAAAATTAATGTGTGGGCTAATTTGTTGAGCTAAGTGTTCAAATATTTTTGAGTAAGGTGTTCAAATATTTTTGAGTAGAGTGTTCAACAATGGCTATACTAAACTAAAACCAAATTTTTACATGTATTTCTAAACAATTTTTTTTTAGGGTGTTCAGGTGACCACTCTTCACTAAGGGTGTAGCCGCCTGTGGGTTGCCCAAGTCCGATCTTGAGCTTGGTTGCCTACATACTGTACTATTTAGTCATTAAAAAAAGGATGAACAAGTGAAAAAAAAAAAAATCTAATGTTACATTAATCTTTTAGCTTGAAGTACGTACATCAAAAAAATTCAATCAAAATGTAACCCCAGTGAATAATGCAATCACTGTCTATCCTTAGTTTATTTCTTCAAATGGCACTCTTCCCTTCTACTATAAAAACAAACCCTACAACCGTTCCAGCCATCCCGAAAAGCCCTTTATAAAAAACAAAAACCCATTTTTTGCACAGATTTCAAGCCAATTCAAGAGTTATTTTAGGGGTCCGAAGCGAACTTCTAATATTGAGCTCCCTAAATCATCAATAGTTCTTTTCAAAAATATTATTCAAACTAAAAGGATACAACTATAAAAGATAAACTCAAAAAGATAGAATTGTAAGAACTTTTTTTTACGAAAGTATTCTCATATTTTAACTATGATTTGTGTGAAAAAATAACAAATCGTGTTAGCTTGTTCGATTTGTTTTCAATTTCCTATCACGGGGATATTTTTTTTAATTAAATGCAAAAATATATCACTTGCACACGTATAATTGAGTAATGTGATTTTGGTAATATCATCAATTGGGAGGGAAAGAACAAAAAGTCTAGATGCACATTCGAAATTCATACACATTTACACAAACACACATAAATAAATCTGTGGGGCTCATACAAATACCAATAGACTTATTGGGGAAAAAAAAGAAGAGAGAGTTAATTATGGGTCCTATACAAAAAATATCATTATGATTCCATCCTATGAGATTTGAATACTTATGATTCCATCCTAACATTCAAATAAACCCCAAAATACCCTTTCTCTCTCCTAATTTCTCTAATATTTCTCTCTCCCAATTTTCCTAATATTTCTCTCTCTCTCTCTCTCCCCCCTAAATATTTAAAAAAACTAGTCATGAGATATTGGTTTCATGCACTTTTGTAGTAATTCACCATGTTTTTTTTTATCATGATAGGTACAGATTAATGCACCACAAAAAAAGATCTTTAAAAAACCATGAAATATATGGTAAATTAACACACCACAAAATCCCAACCCAAGCAAAAAACCATGAAAAATATGGTTGATTAATGTACCATAAAACCACAAGAAAAACATGGTTAAATCATGTGTTAATTTATCATGTTTACTTTGCCAAATCACCGAAGTGCCGAAGTGGTAAACCAGTAAACCATTTTTTATTGTATCAAAACACCCAATATGGAAAGTGAACATGGTTTATTGATTTACCACATTTACTGTATCAAATCACCAAAATGGGTAAATCAATAAGCCATATTCACTATTTAAAATGACCGTCTTTTAAAGGGCATATGAACGTGGTTTGTTGATTTATTTTATTATATCGAAGAAAAACACTAGACTTGAATCGAAAAAAATCCACCATTGAATCGAAAAAATAACACCGCCATTAATCAGATTCGGAACCCATCACCACCATACATAAAAACATGATTCTACAACCGATCAAAGAGAAAGAGGAAAAAAAAAACCCCAATCTACCGTGAAAGTGGGTGACGATCTTAATCCAGAGAGATAGTGGGCGGCGGCTTTCATGGCGGCCGCCACCGCAATGGATCTAAGCATGGCCATCGGAGTGGGCTGCCCCGTTGGATTTGGATGATGGTGTTGATGGTGATGGTCGGTGCTCGTCGTAGGACGCCGGATGATTTGGCCGGCCGGAGAGAGAGGGAGAGAGAAGACAGTGGTTTTGGGTTTACCGGAGAGAGAGAGAGAGAGAGAGAATTTCCGTATATTTTCCTTAACTTAAGGAAAGAAAGAATATGGGGCATGATCATAGGAGTCTTCATTATCATTATCATTTCCTTAACTTAAGCCTCTATATCTTTGAATTCCTTTGATTGTAATGCCGTAATTATAGGATTTGATCATTGTCATTACCAATAAATGACCTCAATGTAGGATGACGTGATATTATGACCGGATTTTCAGGAATATATATTTCTATTAGATAATATACTACTAAAATAGATAATAGGGGCACAATCGTCCAAATTAAATTTACAGAATTGAATCATAAAGATTCAAAACGCATAGGGTGGCATCCTAAGGATAATAATGTTAGAGGGTGCCTAATTAAAATTCTCAAAAAAGAATAGAGAAAAAAGGAAAATAGGGAATGGGCAAGCTAATAAAATGAAAAGAAAAGAATCTGAACCTAAAGTAAAAGTAAGAACGAATGATCCCGCTGGGAATCGAACGCATGACACGCGGGAACTTGGCAGCAACCGGAGACCATAAAGGTTGCTTCTTGAAACATTTTTATATTTATATACCTAACTTTTTTTTTTTTGCCTGAGCCCGGGGGTTATCCAAGTCCAGAGGCTTGCTGAGCTTACCCCTGGGCTGACTCTGAGCTCGGCTTGATTTTGAAACAAGCTGACTAAATTGGCTTGAGATTGTTCATATTTATATCATAGGCCAAGCTTGAATGAGCCCTTATCGAGTTGAGTCTCAAGTGCAAGCTCAGTTCATTTGCAGCCCTCGGATTGAAGCAAATCGTTGTCATTCAAATAAATGAGTGGATGACATTTCACCAAAAACATGTAAGACCCATATGCTATGTTGCACGGATTCTCCATTTTTGGTGAAGTATCCTTGTGGACACGGGTACGACGCGGGTATGGGTGTGGGATATGTGTCTGACACGGCATGTTAAAGACGGATACGGCATGGAGAGAGAGAGAGACGAGCGTGCGAGAGACGAATGAGAGAGAGAGAGACGAGAGAGAGAGAGAGAAACAGAGGTACTGACCTTCCCTCTGACGAAGCAGCTGCGGCTGTGATCTGGACCTTTGAACCGAATGACCTCTATTAGGGTTTTAATTTTAAAAGGCTCTTGACCTTTTTCTCTTTTTACTTCATTGGGCCACTTAAAGCATTGGGTCATTTAAGTGGGCTTGTGCAAACCTCTTTATTGTATAGTCTTTGGACCAAGTGCTTGAAGGCTTTACATTTTCAACTAATGGGCACAAAGACGTGCTACTTTTTAATATTTAGTGCTATTTTAACATTTGGCCTTGAAATAAATAAAATTTAAATAATTAACGATATTTTACAAAATATTCATATATTTTCTATATATGATACTTATATAGAAATATTCATATATTTTAAAAAATATTCATATATATTTCTTCCTATATATATATATATATATATATATATATATATATATATATATATATATATATATATATATAGAGAGAGAGAGAGAGAGAGAGAGAGAGAGAGAGTAAACTTCCGGTCCAAACCTTAAGTTACGGACTACCGTCCGGACTTCACTTTCCGGACCAAATTTCGACGATCCGAACCGTTAGATGTGTTTAAAACGTGATTTTAAGGTCCAACGCGAAGATTTGGCAAAAAAAACGCTATATATATAGCGTTTTTGTAAAAACTGCCCCGATCAAGCCCTTCCGGGTATTTTTTTTTTGCCCAATCTTCGCGTTGGACCTTAAAATCACGTTTTAAACACATCTAACGGTTTGGATCGTCGAAATTTGGTCCGGAAAGTCGAAAATACCCCTAGGTCCGTAACTTAATAAGTTAAGGTAGTTTGGATGTGAAGTTTATTGTATATATATATATATATATATATATATATATATATATATATATATATATATATATTTTTTCAACGTATCTCCGCACCCATATCCAAATTTGGGTACATGTCCCCGAATCCCCTATTTACAAGTTTGAGGTGTTTGACTCTTGGATATGCACCCTTATCTGATCCACGTACCCGAGTCCGTGCAACATAGCCCACATGTATATCTTGCCTGTAGTTAGTTGGTAAGAGGGATGAGCAAAAAGACAATGAGGTCAACCTTATGTTTTCGTCATGTAAATCAACGAAATTTATCATAAAGGTGAGAACTGCAAATTGTGACTGAAGTCTTTACTGGCTTTCCATCCAAGTTTGTGTATTTGTACTCAAAAGGGAAAATGTTTTTTTTTATTTCTATTTGATGAAAACTCAAGAGAAAATGTTACCCTTTTAAAACCAACTGCGCAGAATGTTTTTATAACTAAAAACTAGAAGGAATCTTTAAGAAGAAGGTATATGATCGAGAATCCCATAACCTGGCCATATAGTCTACGCAGATTTTGGGGCAACTCATACAAAACTCTCATTGAACGAACAACACATACCAAATTTTGTCTGAAACTAGGGATACTCTCTCATTAAACAAAAACAACCCCCTAACCCTAAGGCCTCGTTTGATTAGGGTATTAGGTACCTGGGATTGGACTATCTGTATCTAATCCCGCCAAGTCCCTCGTTTGATTCCTAAAAATCGCATGGGATTAACAATTCCAGGACAGTTTTAGTCCAATACGTATGCCATTCTTCTTCTTCCTCTCTCTCTCTCTCTCTCTCTCTCTCTCACTGAAGAACGCTCCAAGGTTCCATCTTTTTCTGAAATTCTTCAAACCCATTTCAAGAAACCCATTTTCATTTGTTGTTTCATTTTCCCCATTAAAACCCATTTTCGTAGTTTGCTGTTTCTTTTTTCCATTGTTGCCATGCTCTTCCCCAAGGACGTAGTTTGATGTTTCTTTTTCCCCATTAAAACCCATTTTCGTCAATCGATCTGAGTCTGTTGATTCCATATCACAAGATGAACTCATTTTCTGGATCCAAATCTCGGACCGATGACGGCGAAAACATTCCCCCAATCGATCCCAACCACAACCACCGAGTAAACCCATTTCACCGAGCAAACCTACTTTATGTTGAAATTTTTTGGAAACCCAGATCCATTTCACCTAAAGAAATCACCGAGCAAACCCATTTCATGTTGAAATTTTTTTCCAGAATAAGCAACGAACAAAAATGGTTCAATTGATAAATGGTTTCAAGAACTTATTTGTCAAGAACTCTATTTTCAATTAATCTGTTGGAGAGAGAGGGGAGTCTTGAAATTAATCTTGAAATGTAGTTTAGGAACCAAACATGGGATTGACCAAAACATGGGCTATCCCAATGTTAATCCTGCATGAATCAAACAGGGGATTGTGTGCGATTCAGTAATAAATTAGTCCCAGGACAAATAGTACAGGACTATCAATTCTAGGACTATCAAACCCACTTGTTTTAGTCCGCGAACCAAACAAGGCCTAAAGGTTACATCCTTATTTGTAATACTAGTTTTAGTCCTCGTGCGTTGCACGGAAACACGTGCTCATTGTAACCTTATTCCTAAACGTGAAGAACCATGTTCGTCTAATATCTACAAGCCGACTTTGGAGGAACAATAATTGAGAATAGATAGGAGCAAAAGTTCACTTAAATGCACTCTTTACGTCCAAGAGCTCAACGCTCCACACATCTTTACGTATTGTGGCACTGTCAATATTTGAAAATAAAATTCTCTTAAAGGCATTAATTCATTTTCTTCCTAACCTCTTTTCTAGCCCTATTTTTCTTTTTCTGACTCTCGAATATCTAGGTTGATGTGTGTGATTATTACAAAGCTCACATATCAACCTTTTATATGTCTTCCTTTCATTACCACAGGCTCAAGTCAAACTCAACATTAAGCAACAACAAAATTACTTCCATAAATAACTAACAAACATTAGAGTAACTCATAAATTAGATTAAAAGGATTTAAACCTGTTCCAGTAGCAGCAATGCAGTAATAATTTTTGAAACGATTGATGTAACACGACAATCTTCCATTGCATATGTCTTCAAGAATTTATCGAGTTATCCTACTACAACAAAATTATAATTAGATTAAAAATGAAATTTAGATATTCTTGCCATTTCTCCTCCTCCTCCTCCTCCTCTCTCTCTCTCTCTCTCTCTCTCTCTCTCTCTCTCTCTCTCTCTCTCTCTCTCTCTCTCTCTCTCTATATATATATATATATATATATATATATATATATATATATATCCTTGCAATATGCCCCATCCCAATTCTACTCCTCTCTTTCTTCTGGTGGAAGCAAAATGTTATAAAACTATTTGGATTTGGACACCAAGGAAGTCCAAAACATGGAGCAAATTAAGGAACCAACTTTTCACTTTTGAGGCCAAAAAAGAGTCATGCTTGTACTTGAGCAGCAATTAAATGGAGATTGTGAATTACCTAAACTAACCCCAAGAGTGCAAGGCTACCCAACAAAAGGAGAAAGGTATTTTGGTCCAAAATTACAAAAATAGTGGCAAGCCACATTGGTTCTTTTATGTAAAGGTCTTTGATTTGATAGGTATAGGTATAGAAGTGTGTTAAAAATTACAGAACTACCCTATAACCTCTATGGAAATTCCTAACTATCCTAAAGCGACAATGGAATTACAAAAGTACCCTAAGTGGCAAGCAACCGCATCTCTCTCCCTTCATATACAAGTGTGTTGAATAGAATAAAAATACAAAAAAAAAAAAAAAAGAATAAAGGAAAGCCAAATCTAAATCTTGGAGAACAAGAAAACAATAAAAAGGAAATAAAATCAACCTATATAAGAAACCTAATCAAATACTAAAAATAAAAATAATAAAATTAAATACTAGAAAACTAGGGGTGCTCACGGTTCGGATTGGCATGAATCAAATCCTAATCAACGTGTCATGGTCTTTTGAAAATAAAATCCGTGTCCAATCCAAAAGTCACACGATTTAGTTCCAATTCGATCCGCGAGTCATGGATCAGTTCCGGATTTTCAACTTATTTTTTTTAAAAAAACCATCAACTCATTCGAAACCCAAACTCAACATTGAAACAAATAATAAAAGCTTGTTAAACATTCCAACAAATTAATTGAACATATTTAAACTTGAACATTATGGAATCAAAATAGATAGCTAAAAAGCAAAATCCAAAATATTTGCTCCACTGCTTACAAAGTATCCATGGCAAACCAATCATTAAATGTTTCAGCGAATAGTTGCCAGCTTAGTTGGTTTACATAGCAACTGATCCGGCTAAAAAAGAATCCCCTTCAACTCCCAGCTTGATGTAATAATAGTTAAGTGATAAAGTACATAAAATGCAATACGGGTGTCAACGGTCCAGTTTGGTGCGGATTGGTATGAATCCGAGAACCGAACCAAAAGTCTACGGTCCAATGTAAGGCAATCCGTGTCCAAACCAAAAGTCTACGGTCCGGTTTCGAAACAATAAAAAAAATCACGGTTTGGTTCACGGTTTATCCACGGATTATAACATTTCACAAAATAAAAATATATATTCCACATTCACATTCTCAATGTAACTTTTGGAACAAGTTTGTCAGTAGCTTTTAAGCTTTAATAAACAACACCAAGTCACCAACAACATTACTTCAAAATGATTCAAAGAGATTCACATTCAAGAGAGTAACACTAGCAGTAGTAAAAATATGCAGAAACAGCATAATATAAAGCGAGTAGACAAAAGTCTTCACCACGGTTAAAATCCAAACGTGCGGATCGGTTCGGTCCAGACCGGATTCACGGTTCCCTGGTTTTTTTTAACAGCCCTATGGAAAACTGCTATTTTTCTAAAATTAAACCTGCATCACCTTTTCTGAAAAATGGAATCAGGAAGAAGGACCTGATAGTGATTTTAAGAGGAATTGGTTTATTTTAATGAATTGAAAAAGTCGTATGATAAAGTGTACAAAGGAAGTGCTAAAATCACCAAGCAGAACATAAAACTGGGCAGTTAGTTCCATGCAGCCAGCGCTTACTTAGCTGAAGCATTGCCTATGGCTAGGGAGTTGTCTGAATCATTGGACTTCATGAGTCACGAGAGAGATAGTTTGAAGACTGAAGTGATTAAACTCTATTCCAATGTCAAGAAGGGCTTTGAAAAACTCAACACATTGAATGAAGGTAAAATAAATGACTTATCAATCTATATTACAACAGAGAGCAGTTTTTTTCCCAGTGATATTTTTTTATATCAGTCATCATATTGGATTTTGTCTCTTTCTACCATCCCATTCCCTCTCTCTCTCTACCCTTTTCCTCCACCGGCCCACCACACCGAAAATTTCAAACCACATTCTCTCTCTCTCTCTCTTGAAATTCATTCTCTCTCACTACCTACTCTCCTTCCACCTCTCTGAAATTCGAAGGACCCTAAAGAATGGGCACGACACGTGCGTCGATTGCTCAAGCCGTGCTTTCAGGCACGGGCATGCACTATTGAACTAAAAAAATGCTAATGGTGTTTTCAAGTGTTTTAATGTAGGGTCCAAAGTACTAGATGGCATTCTTGAGGTTCAAAGAATTACTAAAATATTCCTAATCTCTAGGGTTTGGAAAATTCTGTGCTTGGTCCTAGTTTTGTGATTACACGTGCAAGGGGTCTCAAATTTGATAAAATCCAATTTTTCAATGAATTTGCATTTGCTCGATAAAAGGCCCCAATTTCTTGGGTTTCTGACTTCTGAGGTGTGAGGGTCGATCGACGGCCACAGACGTGCAAATAGAAAAAGAAAATGCGGCTACAACCTTCGACCAGTTCTTACCAGGTGTCGAAATTCAAAGAGTAAGTACAGAAGAATGTCTGGGTTTGGGAATTTTTATTTTGGAACTGATCTTTTAGTTTTTGTGCAATGACCAAATTTTGGGTTTTCCAGTCCACAGTTGATTTTTTCGCTGCAAATTTCTTTTTTGGGTGTCTTCAGTTTTTACACAGATTTTGTGGGAAATTTTAGGTGGTGTTCTTATTCCTCTTTGGTAGTATTCTATTACGATAATATTGAAGTTCAAGTGTTTGCATCAATTTTATGCTTCCAGTCTTCCTTACATTTGACGTTAATTAAAAATCATTGGTTTTAAGCCAATTCAGTTCTTGTCATTCTTGCAAATACAAAACTCTTAGCTATTCGTTAAAGAGTAACAAACAAAAGGATCACATTAGCCTCCAATGGTAAATAAAAAGGATGATCTCGTAGTGTCGGTCATGGATTGGGGAGATAAAAGTTGATCTTCCTTAACTCATTTACTGGTACTATCCTTGGATCCCTTGTCCCCTGTCTATTTTAGTTTCACATACCCTTTATTCACCTAGATGGCATCACATGATCAATTCCACCTAAAACTTATAAGTAAAGCATGTTTATTTGCTACGTTCCAGAACGTGCATGACCAATCGCAACTCTAGCAGAATACCTATGACATCAGTTAACACCGAGAAGTTCAAAGCCAATTTTGCCCATGCCCTTGAAATTGTTATGTTCATATATTTGTGTGGCCTTAAGGTTGCATTTGCAAAAAAGAACGACCAATGAAGGGATTTATATATGTATTCAAGTGATGGGCTGTTGGCTGCTGGAGTTGGGTATGGACCCGAGTAAGGACGACAAACCAACTCCTCATGAGCAATTTGATTTTTAACTCTAATTCAGAACTCTAAAGCCTGGCTATACTCCTAAATGATTATTATGAACCTTTATTTCAACTTCTGAAATGATTACGTGCAACCTCTAATTTTTGGCCAAATTATCCTTTCTCCTCTTTTGAGCTTAAGCTGCCAATGGATGTATGGATTCTTTCATGTGTATGATTAAATTCTTATGTTTGCAATAATTCAAGGATTGAGGCCCAGAGACGAAATTTGAAAGAACTCAGAGCAACTTATTAGGGGATGAATATTACTCTTTTGCCCATGCTAAAGATCAAAGTAGGAATTCCTATTGTGCAAAATTTATTCATCTCTTATTGGTTGAGTGTTGGTACAGAGATCTAAAAGTAGGGATTTTTCATCTCTTATTGGTTGAGTGTTGGTGCAGAATTTATTCATCTCTTATTTGTTTAATTGTTCTGGTGTATAAAATTGATGGATTTCTGTGGTTCCTAGGATCATTCACATATACAAGTTCTTTTCTTTCTTGCAAATATTTGATGTGCATGTGCAATTATGTTAAGGAAAGTGATTACTATCATTCTTTTACCCATGGACATTGCAGTTCTTTCCGTAGTGCATTAACGGTGTGCTCATTCCACATCTTAAAGAATCCATACATCCATTGGCAGCTTCAGCTCAAAAGAGGAGAAAGGATAATTTGGCCAAAAATTAGAGGTTGCACGTAATCATTTCAGAAGTTGAAATAAAGGTCCATAATAATCATTTAGGAGTATAGCCAGGCTTTAGAGTTCTGAATTAGAGTCAAAAATCAAATTGCTCATGAGGAGTTGGTTTGTCGCCCATACTCGGGTCCATACCCAACTCCAGTAGCCAACAGCCCATCACTTGAATACATATATAAATCCCTTCATTGGTCGTTCTTTTATGCAAATGCAACCTTAAGGCCACACAAATATATGAACATAACAATTTCAAGGGCATGGGCAAAATTGGCTTTGAACTTTACGGTGTTAACTAATGCCATAGGTATTCTGCTAGAGTCGCGATTGGTCATGCACGTTCTGGAACGTAGCAAATAAACATGCTTTACTTGTAAGTTTTAGGTGGAATTGATCATGTGATGCCATCCAGGTGAATAAAGGGTATGTGAAACTAAAATATACAAGGGACAAGGGATCCAAGGATAGTACCAATAAATGAGTTAAGGAAGATCAACTTTTATCTCCCCAATCCATGACCGACACTACGAGATCATCCTTTTTATTTACCTTTGGAGGCTAACGTGATCCTTTTGTTTGTTACTCTTTAACGAATAGCTAAAAGTTTTGTATTTGCAGGAATGGCAAGAACTGAATTGGCTTAAAACCAATGATTTTTAATTAACATCAAATGTAAGGAAGACTGGAAGCATAAAATTGATGCAAGCACTTGAACATATTATCGTAATAGAATACTACCAAAGAGGAATAAGAACGCCACCTAAAATTTCCCACAAAATCTGTGTAAAAACTGAAGACACCCAAAAAAGAAATTTGCATTGAGAAAGTCAACTGTGGACTGGAAAACCCAAAATTTTGTCATTGCACAAAAACTAAAAGATCAGTTCCAAAATAAAAATTTCCAAACCCAGACATTCTTCTGTACTTACTCTTTGAATTTCGACACCTGGTAACAACCGGTCGAAGGCTGTAGCCGCATTTTCTTTTTCTATTTGCACGTCTGTGGCCGTCGATCGACCCTCACACCTCAGAAGTCAGAAACCCAAGAAATTGGGGCCTTTTATCAAGCAAATGCAAATTCATTGAAAAATTGGATTTTATCAAATTTGAGACCCCTTGCACGTGTAATCACAAAACTACGACCAAGCATAGAATTTTCCAAACCCTAGAGATTAGGAGTATTTTAGTAATTCAAATTGGATTGAAAGATGCGGGGAGGGAGAGGAAATACCTCAACAGTGATGGTGTCGAGTAGGCCCGAGCTTCGGCGCCAACTCTGTCGGCTTATTTGCCTTATTCGACGCTCCAGATCCAAGGGTCTTGCCTTGGCCCACCATAGAGAGAAGGTTCTGGATATGGAGGGTAGGGGTCAAGGATAGAGAAGGTTGAGAAACTGGTGACGTTATGGCGGACGAAAAGGTCGAGGTTGTGCAGAGATGGTGACGGAAGATTTCGCTGGTTCAGGGGAGAGAGAGAGTAGAATGAAGGGGAGAGAAGGGGACACCAACTGGGAAATTGAGATTTGCAATGGTAAAACAGACATTTCATAGGGGACGAAAATTGCCGGACGAAAACACTAAAACCCACTCACTGTTTACATATGGTAGATAGATATGGGCGCCCATGACTTATTCTCACAAAAGGCCCATAGCCTAATGGCCTAGGCCTAACATTTTGTTTAGAGTCCACACAAAATTGATATCGCAAACATAATCAAGGGTTTGTCATTCTGATCTAACCTTTGACCGGACCGGGAAGAAAATAGAATTTGTCAAAGTGCGTGTAAGTTGGTCCGTACACTCCTAACCGTCCAACCAAAAAAAATAAGGTTGAATACCTCTTCTCGCTGTAAAAGGAACCAATCAATTGATAGCCGGAAATAGAAGGGTACCGACTATGTACAGATGGCGCCTGGGACCCCCTTGTGGGTCCCAAACGATCAATCTGAACCGTTGATTCATCTCAGATTTGAATTCCAAATGGGCCAAGATGAAATGGGGTGATTTTGGATCGAGCTCATAGGGCCATCCGATTGAAACGATTCCCTCGTGGCCCACTTGGAATTCAAATCTGAGATGAATCAACGGATCAGATTGATCGTTTGGGACCCACAAAGAGGCCCCTGTGTCGTCTATGTGCGGTTGGTACCCTTTGGTCAGTACACGTAGAACGGTTGCCAACCAGACATACGAGGAGAAAGTGAAATACATTTGACTTCAACTAAAAAATTTATCTGTATACCTAGAAAGGTTTTGGTATATACGAGTTCTATTATCTATTCACATACAACAATTACTCATACATTCATAACCATTTATACCAAGTAGCTAGGCCGGTAAACAAAAGCAACACATAACACCTCAGTCAATTTCGGTTGCTCGAGAAATAACAAAAAGACAACCTATATGAATCACACTACTTCAACTGCAGTTCTAATCAAATTGGGAAAACTCTCCATCAAATCTACAGTCAACATCGATGCCCTTGGCCTGGCGGCGGCGGTGGTTACACCACCTGGTAATCCCGCTGCCCCCGATAGAGGCTGAGCTGTTGTCCTTTCGCAGGCGGCGCTCAGCCACTTGGCTTGCATGTACCTGTGCTTCCTCCACGGACCCATGTGCATTTTGTTCTCTTTCATGCACTTCTTAGCTGCAGGGCAAAGGATCTTGATTAGGTTGTGTAGCCTCTCCACTTTTCCAACAAATACTTCTGGGAGTTTTTTGATCAGTTGCTTGTATTCTTCACTTGCTCTTGAAATTTCGAATTCGGCGCGGAAATTTAACTCG
Organism: Vaccinium darrowii; assembly: GCA_020921065.1. Lineage (NCBI taxonomy): Eukaryota > Viridiplantae > Streptophyta > Magnoliopsida > Ericales > Ericaceae > Vaccinium > Vaccinium darrowii. Next base: position 19,519,237 of record CM037153.1, on the reverse strand, counting down.
ATTATGACTCTGACTCCTCCTTTCTTTGAACTTGCATCGTCCACAACATCCAGAAATGTGTGTTCACCTGAAAGATGTTAAAAATTTAGGTTAGGCACAAACAATGGGACAACTAAAAATTTAGGTTAGATACTGAACCAAACAAATAACTACAGATTATTAACTGTCGTTTCTTTATGAGTCATTGTGTCCTGACATTTTACGCGCATCTCGACTACTTTTTGGGACGAATCCCGCCGTCCATTAGTGCAAGTCTAATTCTATATATGCAGTGCCCAAACCATTTTTTTTTTTTTTTTGGTTAAAAAAAAAATGGAAGTGCAGGTATAATACCCGTTACTTTCGTTAGAGTATATTGGCCCATCACACCACGTTTCTATCTCTAGAGAATCCCATCGCACCTATAGCGGGACCGAAGCTAAAATCCCACCACGTGTAAGTCGTGTTAGGAATATGCCTAACCCAATGAGGAGCCATGTAAACTTGAACATGAACATTGTACTACCGAGTTGAAGTTTCCAACCACTGAATCACCCCTCCCCAATTTAATTTAAGTTAGTGGAATATTGGTAACGTACAATTTTGTAGTTTTATATTGTGCCAAACAGAAATATATCTGTTTTAACTTTTAAGAGATTAATTCAGGCTCTGTTTTGCTGAGGCGACTCTAGCATGTAACCAGCGAGGTCAAGCTCGCTGGGTTCGAAAAATGCACTGAAAAAAAAATTACATATAAATTAAATTTTCTTTACTATTGTCAGCGCTGGGTTACTTGTGCGAGGTTAAAATAAATGTTTCTTACTAAATTTAAACTAAATTGTTATAGCACTAACAAAACAAAACAAGCCTAGCCTAAGAGAGCCCAATATAGTATAATTTAATAATAAAGATAGTGGATGAATTTTTTTTCTTTTTCTGTGTCGGAAAAAGAAAAGAAGAACAACTCAAAAAAATAAGAAATAGACTCGGGCAATTGATTACTTTAAAAATTTATTTTTGTCAAACGATGGATACATATATACTCCCTCGTCCCAATCTAAATGTCCAATTTGGAAAATGTGTATTTTGCGAACGTAAAAAAATGTACTTTCGTAGAATATTTTTAAAAAATTTTACACCAAATTAAAATACTCAATGAGCATTTTAATGTGATATAAAACAAATTATAAAATTACATAGAAAAATACTATATTTTTTAGGTGTTTGAAATTGCATATATTCTTATAGTGGACATTTAAAATGGGACGGAGGGAGTATCTCTTTTGCCTAGTAAATTTTTTTATTTTATTTTTTCATACAACTTTTTTGTCATAGACACGCTATGTATGTTTGTCAGCGCTGGATAAAAATTCTGGAGTCGCCCCTGTCTGTTTGGATACCTGATGGGATGTCGGGAGAACTCCTCCACTTGGTCTTGCAAACAGCACTGTTGAAATCGGCATTCCCAAGGCGGCCACATACCTCTCTCACAAGGCAATTCCGACAACCGCCGGCCACTGGTCTCCGACAAACACATAAGTTTCCGGCCATTCGTGCTTCTTTAAGTGCTTCCTTGGTAGCATTTCGGATCCTTGATTCCAAAGAGCTACTCCTACACAAGGTGTCCTGTAAAAATTTGTGACCAGAGACAAATCAATTAGGACCAACTTGACCATTTGTTCGGAGTACAAAACCTTGCAGACATATAAAACGCTATGAAATAAAATCAACTATACTGAAAAATAAATAAATTTGATCGTTAGGTCCCGTTCGACTATGATTGCGTTTTGGCTTTTTTTTACCGATAAATGTAAAAAGAATGATCTGTCTCGTCAAACGTAAAATCACAGGTTAATACAGAGTCAAAAGTAAAATCACGGGTTAATACAGAGTCAAAAGGAGTTGCCACTCACATGTAAAAGTTGGTGTTGTTTTTCCCAGAAACTCTTCTCATCTTCAACATTCCTGTTACTTTCTCCCTCCTCATCTTCATCGACTTCTTCATTCTCACCATAGCCGTGCCCATTAGTACTTTCCGGCGACCCTTCACAACTCTCGTCGAGAAACTCAAAAACCGTGTCGGACAAATTCATTCCGAACTCACCGGAACTCTCTACTTCGTAATTCTCACACATCAAAAGCCGGCGTCTCATCGGAATCTTTGCTCCGGCCATGGCCTACAATTACTCACTAAAGCTTCAAAATTGAGTACCCTTCTACCTTTGCAATGGAGCATACCTTTGTCAAAGGTTGATTTATATATACCTAGAGATTGGAAGGCGGTGGGATCCACCAAACCTGCGTGGACGATCAAGCCGCCGCGCACATGGTGGTAAAGCTGGAGTCCACATGGCAGTAACATATGGGATAAGATCCATGAGAACGGTCATGATGTGGTGGACCAGACACCAAGGATCCACGTAAGTCTACTGAGGTCAATTGGATTTGCTCACTCGGAATTATTGGATTGGAGCTGTTCTGCAATTGTAATCCAATCCATATTGGGTGGCTAGAAAGACAAAAGGATACACATTGATTTTAGATAATCGGATGTTTGGGCCGGTTTGAGCTCACCTCAACAAAATACACATTGATTAAAATTGAATGATTCTAAAATAATCGAGTGTTCGTCGTGTCTTAAACGCTAAATTTGCGCAATCGGGCGTCAACATTTTCCCATTAAGGCCTAGTTTTCCAAAAAAAATTAGCAACACAGTTGCCAAAATCAACCATGATTTTAGCAAATGAGTTCATCAGGTGCTAAAATCATGGTTTTGAAATCAAAAAATGAAGTGGTTCCGTGTATCATTTTTCGATTTTTTCGTACCAAATTAAAGTACTTCTCGTGTACTTTAATTCAGTGTAAAAATTTCAAAAATTAATGCACGGAAACAATTAATTTTTTGATTTGACATATCATGATTTTAGCACTTATTGAACTAATTTGCTAAAATCATGATTGATTATAGCAACTAGGTTGCTAATTTTTTTTGAAAAACTAGGCCTAATTTCATTTTCATGCGATAACTATTTAATAGAAACATTAAAATTGAATGATTCTAATCATCAAAATGTGCTAAAGGTAGACCGCGGCGGCCGATAAATAAGATAAACTACAGAGAATATCAGTCCTACTCGAACTACCGGATATATACTCGGAATATTCTGAATTGTTTCGTATTGTTTTTTATTCTTATGTAGTAATATGTACTGTATGAGTTGTTTATCATCTACTCCTATTTGGGTTTGTTATCTCATTTTTCTCAACCCAATCTCGTCAATGGTGGGACCCCCACCTGTTCATAATTGCGCATCGCGAAATCCTGGCCGTTGATTATTACGTTTATCCAGATGAGGTGGGTCCTACTTGTCTGCTTACCTAACACCAAATGATTTCCTCCGGCACTCCAACTTTGCACATACGCGGCGCCTTGCCCTTGTCTTTTCTTTTTTGAACGGTCGGACGAAATTGCCCCGAACCGTCATAGCCAAGTGCCCGAACATTTAGATGATTTGATGGGTACTTCTGTCTTTTTGGTGAGCAAATTATTTGGACTAGACACTATATAATCCATAGGCATGTGGTAGAAGACAAAAGCCATAAAGATGCTTTTCTCCTCAACTCCCAACCCTTCCTTTTATAATCTTTATTTATCTTTTGAAAAATGCTTTACATTAATTATTTGGGAGTTGCCCACCCAAACATATATAGTATTAGTATAACATTTCAAGAATTTGTGCGCAAAATTAACAAATTTTTCGTGTTGTGATTCTCAAACTTTTAGCATTGCACGCATCTCAGTCATTGTTTAGTGAATGGTCGCTAGTTTAACCTTCTTCTTTTTCAATAGGTAGAGTTCTTCTCATTTTTGCCCAAAATGACTTGTATAATCAAATAAAACTGTATGTAACATGAATCAATTGAGGTTGGATAGTTTCTAGTCTCGACATTAATGAATGTCCTCTCAATATGTCATGCTCGCACCCACCCCATGTAAATATTTGTCTTGTGTTTTGTGTTCATCGAGGTGGCATAAACTTTCCTCGATCGTCTCTTTTCTTAAGTAATTCTCTGTTTACTAGAGTTTTTGGAAATTCTTTTCCAGACCGCAATGCATATTTCATCTGCAAATCATCCACCATGATTTTCCTTCAATGTTTATAATTAAATGCTAAATCCATTCCTTAAATTGATGCAACATGACGACAAACTTCTTGGAAGAAGCTCATTGTAAACATACTGCGACAAATTTATTTGGTAAATTAATGTGATAAAAATCACAACCACCAATATAAGAAGCTCATGCATAGGAGAAGTGCAGCACAAAAAACTTAGTGTTGGCATAAGAGAAGTTGTACGCTATTCTAGAATTTATGTAAGTTTTATTGTGTTAGTTAGGAGTTTATGTTGTTATTTACAAAAGGACCCGACTAGGGGTACAGAGGGAGTTAATTTTGACAAATACGGTGGAACTTTGGTTCGAGCTTCGAGCACTTCTAACCGTCCAATTGAACTGAAATTTTGTGGGGCCCCTCAAAATAATGTTTTAAGAACAATGAACGGTTTCGGATCACTCGTGTGACATCGGAAAGTGGGTCATAGACACGATCGGTACATTTTCTAGACAACTCCCTCTGTACCCATATGTTTACCGTTTACAAAAAAAAATCTTGGTTTTCACACAAGATAAGATCTTTAAAAAAAAATGTTTTTATATTTGTGTCATAAGAGAGGTGAGAGAAAGAGGCATCTCTTAGGTCTCGTTCAGTTGTCAAGAAAGTATGAGAGATGATAGAAAAATTAACTTTTCCATAACTTTTGGGTTGTTTAATTACCAGGAAATAATGGGACCCACAATAATATTTTTTCCACTAGGATTCACTTTCTCTCAAAATACATCCTATAAAAAGGAAGAAATTATATGTCGTGGGAAAGTTTGCTCCCGCCAATTACATTTTCCTTGAAAAATCCTTTATCAAGTGAACAATCACAAGAAAGTAAATTTCTCTTTCTTTTACTTCAATTCATTTCACTTTTCTCAGGATTAACTTTCTTGAATAATGATCGTGTCGTGCCGAGTCAAAAATAAATATTTAATAACTAGGAATTAACTTTTATTCCAGAGAATAGCGGTTAAGTCCGAGTGTCGATCCACGGAGACAAACTGGCTGAGTTGCGTTATTTCCAATTAACTTCTAATTTAATTCGGTAAAAAGATGTTTGATTGGTTGTGAAATAATTAAACTAAAAAGCGCAATAATTAAAAAGGATTTAAATTGATGGAGAGGGAATCTAGGGTTTAGAATCCACTCCACCCTCATAACTACAACTTTCGCATAGATTAGATTGATAATCGAATCACAATGGATTATCGCTAGGGCTTGCAAACCCCATCAATAATCGTCAAGAAAATATGTGTTTGTTAAAAGGCATAGATTATCCCATAGCACGGACCGTCTCACAGTGCGGCACGATCCGTCTTACGAGCATAATCTATCTCAGAACTCCAAACACAACGTTAAAAACAATTATATGAACTGGTATTTGAAGGCCAGCATACAAATACACAATAGATTTGAATGAATAAAAATACAATTCCATTGATCTATGAAACCAAATTCTGAACATATAACTCGATTCGATCAAAATCCTAACCTATGCAAAATAGAATGGTTACTTGGTGTAGAGTTTCATCCTCCCCCTAGATAGGGGGTTTAGCCGGCCGTGAAGAGAGTTGAAACTCTTGAAATCGAAAAACTCGCAAAGAACATGAAGAACAATCAGTTTCTCTCTCTAAAGTTGTCTCTTAAAATAGTTCGGAACCCTAGCATTATGTTCTGATGTTCTATTTATACTAGGAGACGTAAAAGTTACATAAAACGCGTCCAAAACGCTGATTTCCGTGTTCGTTTGACCGGACCAAGGCATGGGGGTCCGGACCAGAGAAGTTGGGAGCTATACGAACCACCCGGTATGCTTCGTCCGGACCAAGAATTTCCCTCGTCCAGACGAAGGGTGCTGCAAGGTAGGTTTTGCCGTGTTAAGTGCTGGTCCGGTCCCGGAAAGTGTTGGTCCGGTCCAGAGATGCTGCAACTTGAATTTTCGCTCCTTTTTATGCACATCTTCCCATCCTCGGCGCTTTCAAATCACTCCAAAACACGTTTTCCAAGTTCTTGAGCTTCTAAAACCTGAAACACCACAAACCAACTAATGCTAATTAGTTAACTACATAACCTAACTAACAAAGCATAAATTGGAAGGATTAATGGGTGCTTTTCAGCACCTATCACATAACATTCTTGGCAAATGAATGGAGCTAACGGGGAGGTTTCAAGAGAGTGCACAAAGGGTGGATGAGATTAGGGCCGGCTCTGTGATTTATGGGGTCTAAAGCAAATTTTTTTCAAATTGGGCCCTCAACTCCCAATACAGCACAGTTAAAAATACCAAGGAAAACAGAAATCTTTCATAAATAAGTCATTATAGTCATTTGAAATAATTATATATGAACCTATAAAATTAAATTCTCCAAAAATTGGTCAAAATTTGGGGGCCTAATGCGGTGGCTTTACGGAATTTAGTCCCAAGGCTCTGGATGGGATGCCAGTTAATTTGACGTAAAGGGTTAGAATCCTAGTTATGTCCCTGATTACTATAACCATAATTTCATCTTATATACGTGAGAAATATATGCTTAACATGCTTCTGTTTGCAAGAGTAAGATCTAGAAAAGCCTGAAAAATCAGGGTTCCCTAAAAATTTGTAAAAACCCTAACAGTATAAATGCGAATCACTAGTTAATACTACCAGCAGAAATTCACGCAAGCAGTCAAATCCCACAACACATAGATATACGTGGAAAACCCTAAATGGGTAAAAAAACTGCGAGAAGGAATCAAAACCACTATACTCATTGTGCAGTTACAGATATACCTATTCAAACGATGTAAATCCTCACACGTTCTAAGTATCACCTACCAAGTCACACGTACACCGCACCCAGTGATCTTGATCGCCAACGCCTTGAATCGCACAAGCCTTCCTTGGATACTTTCAGAATCTGGAACTTGGTCCTTACAAAGCCCTTGCCATCAAGTCATTATACTCTCATTGACATATAACCTTATCTGCATCAAAAGTGGTTTGACTAAAATGGATGGCAAATTCACCAAGTACATCATTTCTCACCCTACCAATAAAATGAGCACTTAGTAGGAGTATTTCTCATGTTTACTTTGACGATAGATTTTTCCACGTGGCATTTTAGAGGAAGGTTCTTCAAAGTGTGATAAGCATGTTTCAAAATGTGCTAAGCATGTCAAGTGCATGTTTGCATTATATGGTAAATAAAACCGCACTTTCCACCCACATGCAGAAGAAATGAAAATCCGTCTGATATTTTGTTTTGCATGCATGCTTTTTGGATTATGGATGGGAGGGGGTAACCAGCGTAGCAACTCCCCGTTTTGTATGCATGCCTGGATTATGGATTCGTTAACCGGTGATAAAAGAAAGTAACACAACAGTCGGAGAAATTTATACTCTCCTTTTCCCTCATGACCCCTTATTTATAGAATAAAATCAGTCTTTTTTCAAATTCTAAAAAAAAAAAAAAGAATTTATACTCTCTCCATCATCGTTGTTGCATAAACTCATATAATTCAAACATGGAACACTTTTAACTTTATGGAGAAATTAAGAGTCCAAAATCGGTTTAGGGCTTGTCTATATGGAGCAGCCTTTTCACTACTTTAAATTAGGGTTGTCCAGCGAATCATCCGATCCGCCAATCCAAACCATCCGTTGATCCATCCGAGGTATGTACGGATAGGTTGCGAATCGTCCAACACATAAGTTCACGGATCCGGATCGGATTCGGATCGGATCCGGATAAATCCGAACCGCCCGTTGAAATAAATAAATAAATAAATTTCGCGTATTCTGTAACCCTGACCCATTACCCACTACTCCTGTCTCCTAGAGCCGGCTACACCACATTACGTCATTACCCAATAGGCCAATACCACCCACTACCCAAGTTGTTACCCACTACTCCTCTCTCTCTCTCTCTCTCTCAGGTAGAGGAAAATTTGGAGGATGGGTTATTTTTCTCACAACCAGAGCTCAAATCCAGCCAGTTTATTGGTCTAGTGAAAAGGCCAAGTTTGCAGTAAATTTTTGTGCAATGTAGCGTACAATTTTGGCAAATAATAATTCTGCATATATATCTTTGTTGCCTTCTATATTCATGTACATTTTGATTGTGAACTTATATGCTGTGATGTGTTTCTAGTTGCAAGGGTGTGCCAAAGATGGAAGTTATGTAAATTCTAATTATTTGGGAAAATAGGATAAAGACAACATACCATCTAAGAGGAACAATAAACAGGCTACGGATTTAATTAGTATGGCAGGTTGTATGAAATTTCCTTGGTGGAAAAAATAGGCTTGAAAAATAGTCACTCTTGAGAAATGTTTGGGCCAGAAAATGGGCTGGAAAATAATTTGGAAAATTTTCTAGATTGGCCCAAGTTAGAGGCTCATTTGTCACATCCCAATCCGTCAAATCCATCCGGAATCGATCCGCGAAATCCGTAACCGATCCGATCCATCCGTATGTCACCTACGGATGGTTCTCGGATCCTAAGAACCCAAATCCGTTCTGACCGGATCGGATCCGTATCCGAACCAGCCGAATCCGATCCGTGGACACCCCTACTTTAAATGAGCCCTTTGAGTGGATAGTGGAATTAGTTTCTCGTGGGTTTGTCGAGCTGCATGTATGCTGACCCGGACACCCTAAGACATCAATAAGAGTATTAGGCTCCATTTGTTTAAAATATCTTCCGGTGTAAAATATTTTTCACGTGAAATGATTTAACTGAAAAGAACTTCTATTTTTATTTCCCATTTGGTTGGTAATCAGAAAATATTCTAGCTAGGCAACAAAATTTTTCTCCAAGATTCATTTATCAATCAAGTTATCCTTGAATCCGATCGATTTCGCAATTGACAATAAAATTCTTAGACAATTCTTTGAAAGAGAGAATTCGTAGGGAAGGATTTACCTAAAGCTTTTGTTGGATTGATATGGTCCCACGAACAGAGAATAAAATGACTTCCGGGACTACAAAAAAATTGAATTTTAGTAACCCAACGTGTCACTAAAAATGTGTTGCTAAAAAGTATTCAGTGACAGCTTTTTATACTAAGCTGTCACTAATTACAAAATTAGTGACACCTCACTAAAGAGTTGTCACTGATCGAATACTTTAACAACACACTTTTAGTGACAACCTAGTGACAAAATTGTTGTCGCTAAAGATCTGTTTTTTTTTTTTTTGGTAGTGTTTCCACCTTAAGTCAATTTCTCTCAATAAACCAAAAAGATTTTACTTGAAAAAAAAATATTTACATATGATTTGTACAATCAAACACGGAAAATAGGTAAAAATTCAACAAAAAAATATTTTACGGCTAAACAAACGGAGACTTAGTAACGTTTTTTTAATCAGGAAAGGAAAATTTTATTATCATAAATTATAATAAAATGAAATCGGAGGGGGGAAAAAAAACAACATGAGAGAGCTTCAAGCTCTGTGTTCCGTTGGCAATAGGCTGAATAATTCCAATGAATATTATAGACATGTACTGGAGTTGATTATCAGGCTGTCCGATTTCATTTTCATACGAGTTCTAAGTTCTAACTGAGCGATCTCGAGTAGCTTCCTTTTATTTTCACTTGATAAACTGAATATTTTTAAGGGTGAATATGATACACATTCAAATAGGGTTGTGTATTGTAGTCATAAACACATATTAAGGTGTGTACTATATGCACCTAATTATATGGTCCATATTATGCCACCTTGTGGCAAATCGAAATCTCAATATTTTTTAGTGTCTCGTAACTTTTCAGTAATATGATTCATAACATTTTCTCTATAATTCATACTCCCTCCGTCCCTTTTTAAATGATCACTATAGAAATATGTGCAATTTCAAACCTCTAAAAAATACATTTCTTTAATTTTAGTGCACATTGAGTACTTTAATTTGATGCAAAAAAATTTAAAACATTCTACAAAAGTACATTTTTTGACGTCCAAAAAAATACACGTTTTCCAAAGGGATCATTTAAAAAGGGATGGAGGGAGTAACATTTTTGTACTTCTCATAATTTTTATACATAAGGGTCAATTTCGCTTACCTCTCCTAAGGTTTCTGACGAATATAGAGACCTCTCCTACATTTTCTGAAATTTCATTGCCCTCCCTTACTTTTCAAACTAATTGTCAAATTTCATCTACCACCGTTACTTTAAGATTAATGGCGTTAACTTTTTTCCTGAAATGACTATACTACCCTTAGTATATATTCACCACCCTAAAATAACCTCTTTCTTTTTTTTCAAATAGAGTTCAAAAAGTTTTCAAAATAATTAATACGTTTTCATTTTTTAAAAATAGCAAAAAAAAAATTTTAAATAGCTTTTTGAATTACGAAAGTGTTCAAGAAAACTAGTTTTTGAAAAAAACGTTATTTTAAAAAATAAAGTTTTTAAAATTGTTTATTTTATTAAGCAGTTTTTTTTTTCAAAATTTATTTTGATATTCTAAAAAAAAACTATTTTCTAAACTTTATTTTTTTAAAAATAATGGTTTTCCAAAAACTAATATTTTAATAAAAAGATATTTTCAAAACATTCGTATTTCAAAAAGCTATTTTAAGTTTTTTTTCAAAATTAAATTTTTTTCCTTTAAAATACTATTTTCAACCAAAAAAAATTCTCTTTGATACTTTTTGTTTAAAAGTTATATTTTTTAAATGCAAAAGGTTTTTAACTCTATTTATAAAAAAAAATGGTTTTTTTAGGGTGAAGTATATTTAGTAAGGATACTACGGTCATTACATGCAAAAAGTTAACGCCATTAGCCTTAAAGTAACGACAGGAGAGAATCTGACAGTTAGTTCGAAAAGTAAGGGATAGCAGTGGAATTTCAAAAAGGGTAGGGGAGGTCTCTGCATTTGTTAGATATATAATCGTAACTTTTTAATTATAAGAGGTAATCGGTTTATAACATTTTTAAGAGTACATATGATACACACCAAAATAAGAGTATGTATTATTGTCTTTCCCTGTATTCTACTTCAGTGTATTTACAAAATAAATTGATGTTAAACAAACTTTAACAAGCCTGACATGAGCTCAAACTCAACCTGCTTTCCTATTCATTAAAGATCAATTCAATGTTCGGAACAAGAAAAAGAAAAACCCAATGTGATGTGTTAAGTGCACATATACAGGCAGGGCCGGGTTCGGGCAGGTTTATACTAGATAATTATGAGACTTGTGCAAAAATTAAGAATCAGGTTTCATTAATATGTTCAACTCCAACCCAATTAAATTTATAATTTTTCATGCCCGTCCAACAAACCCATTTAATTTTCTAAAGTGTATCAAACTAAATTATTCAAACATAACAACCACAAATTAGAATTCACAGCCGTAATAATTATAGTTAAAAGTTCAAGTTTTAAATTCTCACAAAACTATTAAAGTAAATAACTATTAAAAGAAAAGATAAGAAATTGAAGAGCAAGAAGACAAACATGAAACATACTCTTTAATAAGAGAAGATGCGCCACTCCAAGAGAAAAAACCCTTAGTAACTAATACTTATAACAACAACAATACACACACACACACATCCATCCATTTATTAAAATAAAAAATTATTTTAATCAGACTGATCCGAGCTAGACTGAGCCTCAATGGATTTTTTCAAACCTAGCCCATTTAGTAAACAAGCTTAAAATCTCAACTCAACCCGGCCTAGCCCTGCCCTATGGGCCTAAATATTTATTCCGAAACCTAAAAGAAGGGGCTGGGATGGGCATATTTCTGGATCGGTGTGCACCCGTAGCTGTGTATGTGGTCAGAGAAATTTAGTGACTTGTCCACATTTATAACAACATGCCAAATGTTAGCGCAATTCCTTTCCAAGCTTACGAACCTTCAACCACCAACAGGCGTTTAATATGCATTTTTTTTAAATTGCTTTAAGTTCAGAAAAACTATTTGATTCGTTCTTGTTTTTCAGACCAATTTTCTCAATTATTACTCATATTTCTCTTTTATCATTACTCATGTTTTTAATTATTATTATCGTTTCTCTCACTATCTATTTCTAATCATTACTCTTATTTTAAATAATTATTCCAATTTCTCCGTTCAATTACTCCCTCCGTCCCAAATTTGTTGTCCTTTTACGGGCATGCGTGCTATTTTTCAATTGCTTATATCTTTCAATTTATAATGTTTTTTACAATTTTGAAAACTTTATTTAATAGAACTCATCGAGAGCTATCAAACATGATCGATAGTGAATATATATTACATTATACAAATGAAAATTTTTTTTTTTTGAGGTACTGTGAATAGTGCAACTAGACAAGAAATATGGGACGGAGGGAGTATTATTTAAAAACCAAACCAACTGAACCCTTCTACCCGCAAATGGGGGTGATTTTGGATCGAGCTCATACAGCCATCCGATTGCCTCGATTCCCTCGTGGGCCCACTCGGAATTCAATTTGGAGAAGGGTGAACGGCTCAGATCGATTGGTTGGGACCCACAACGGCGTCCCCGACGCCGTCGGTACGTGGTCGGTGCACCACGGTCGGTGCAAAAAGGAATTATCGAAACCAAACAAGGCCTTTTGACAGTACTCGGTTTCCTTTCTTCGAAGGTGACCAAAGCAAAGTATGAATTTTTTGACAGAGTTATTTATTTTCTTTTTATCTTTCCTCCACTCGACGAAACCAAGATCGAAGCACAATATATGCTCCCTCCATCCTAAATTATTGGTCCTGACGGACTTTGACGTAATTTTTTAAATGCTCATATCTTTCAATCTGTAACATATTTTATGTGCAACTTGTATTTTATTTGATAGATCTCAACTAGATCTATTATACAAAGTTTTTAAAATCTTTAAAAACATTACAGATTAAAAGTTATGAACAATTCAAAATTGCATCAAAATCCGAACATAACAAACAATTTGGGACAGAGGAAGTATATAGTTTGGTAATGTAGGCCCAGCTTTCGCGCACTTCGGATTAATCCCAACTGCCATTTCACGTGCATTTTTACACATGGAAGCTGTGAGTTGGCCTCAAGAGTTGGAGGCAATTAGACAAAGATAATCGAACTTGAGACCTTAATAAGAAGCAAAGCTCTAAATTCTCAAGCCAGGTGGGGCAACCCTTGGGGCTAAAATGCCTTGATATTCCATCAATGTAAACATGGTAGTTTGGCAAATTGATAAGTATCAATTAAATTTGAATCAACATCAAGATAAGACTCATGAATGCCCAACCTAATCTCACCCATCGAATGCGACATTGAACTGTGATCACTGATCTTTTTTGGTTGGTACAACTGTTATAAATATTACACCATACCTAGAACTTGGATGCTGACTATGAATTTTTGGCAACAATAGCACATGGTAGGTTAAGATGAAGACACACTTTGAAGAAGATAAGGAGCAAATCTTGAAACAGAGATGAATCACAGATATGGACAGTGATATTTATAATTTGATAACTGACTGAACAATCTGCTCAAGTTAATTATTGGCATATATGCATGTTCTTCTTCTAAATTGTTTGTCCAGTCCGCAAAACGAAGACTTGAAAATAATATAAATTTTCAAGAAAAATTCAAAAAATTTTAACAATTTACTAGATATCAACAAGTACTTTTAAATTATGAAAAAAGTTTAAAATTTTTCTTTAAAAACACTTAGTAACTCGTTTTGCGCACCGGACAAACATTTTGGGACGGAGGGAGTAGATTATTGGATTATAATTATTTTTTATTTTAGCTTTTCATAACTTCAAATTAATAAAAGTGTAAACAGTTTGTTAAATATGTTGTAGAATTGCTTATTATCAAGTAAACATCTAGATTAACCTTAATCATTTTATAGAGAATTAAGTGTTTTTCTGTAAAATAGATTTTTATAACATCAAATAAGCAACCAAAAAAAAAAAAAACCTATAAATTGGAGCTTAAAATAATATTTAATTTTTTGGGTCAAATAAGCTAGAAAAGATATTCATAATTTATACCAAAACCATTAATTCATGGGGTACTTAAATATCCATCACCATATCAAAAAAATCATTGATTTTCAGTTTAAAAAGTCCTTAATTATCGATTATCAATAAATTTAGGAAAACGAAATCCCACCCAATTAGACAACTACATCCCACCAAATAAGGGGAAAAAAATAAATGCATATCATTGGTATCACTAAATAAGTGTAGAAAAGGTTTTTTACAAGTGAAAATGATGAAAACATAACCGTTTAAAATGGCAAGGATGAAAACTTACATGCTGCCCAAAACAATAATAATTATTTAATTACCTCTAGAGTATTTAAATATCCATCCTTTCTCATTGAAAGGTTATGTTTTCATCTCGAAATTTGAATAAACCAGAAAAAGCCCTTATTTCTTGGTTCTTTATAAGGCATAGAATTTTGGGATAAAAACATAAAATCAGAGGTCCTAATTGCAATTTTATCGATTTGAATCCGTACCAAATCCCTAAATTTACAATTACAAATAGGGGTCACCATTTCAAAAAAGAATGGAAATTAATACCAGAGGAATGTATCGAAATCATCTCTGAGAAAAAAAACCCAAACAACTTCGCCATTTTGAATCCTCCATCGTCGTTGTCCTCGGCGTCGCCTTCCCTTATGGAGACTGTCCTCCGCCATTGCCCTCTGCCTTATTGAATATCGCCGAAAAACAGTATCCACTTTTTGCTTTTCACTTTTTTCTGGAAAATAGCAAAAAGTTTGTTTTTCTACTTTGGCCAAAATAGGCTATAGGAAAACTAAATCCCACCCAATTAGGCAACTATATCCCACCAAATAAGGAAAATTTATTTATGTATATTAATATGTATCACTAAATAAGGGTAGAAAAGTATTTTACAATTGAAAAGGATGAAAACATAAGCGTTCAAAATGATAGAGATGAAAACTTACATGCTACCCAAAAAGAGGATGATTATTCATCAACATTTCTTTAAGCAAATAAACTAAATAAATTAAATTATAAATGTTAGCAAATGGGACTTTATCTTTTTGATCGTATATGTAATAACCCGAAATTTCGTAGATAAAAATTTCGATTTATTAATTCGATTAGTTATTTTTAATATCGCTAAATGAAATAATTTATTATTTAGTTTAAATAATTTGAATGAAACTAGATCTAGTTTGTTTATTTTCTTTTATTTATTTTTCCGCGCCGTAAAATCAACGCGTGCACACCGAGTATTTCACTACATCGCATCCGGAAGGCCTACTAATTTTTCCAACTCTTATGTTGTCCTATTTTGACTAGCCTTAGCCTATTTAAAACCCTAATTAGACATGTGTTCAATTTTGTCTTCCTACTAATTTTGACTTTACTAAACCTAATTTGTATTTTTTTGAATTAATGAGAAGAAAGAAAATTTGACTACTTAACAAGGTAGGCTACTTACCCAATTACAATCTTCTATAAATAGCTCACTCACCTTGCTTCATTTCTCACACCAAAATCTCCCAACTTCTCCACTTTGTGCTTTCTAGTGCTCTTGAATGAGTTCTTGAGTGTTCTTCTTGAAACTCATCCTAAACCACCACACTCCACCACCCTCGACCACCCCTAGATCTTAGAAAGGTAGAATAAGTTAGCAAGAAAGTGTTCGAGCAAAGGTCGACTAGTCGTTACGCCGCCGGAATTCAACTAGCTATTCGGCTTCCGACTAATCATCGGAATTAAGGTAGATACTTTATCTTAACTTTAGATTAGTATTTACTAGTTCATATTAAGGAGGTTATTATTTTGCTTAAACATGCCTAATTATGATTAAACGTGATTATGTTGGTGATTAGTGATTTTATGAACAATTAGACTTTGAAAATCACACTTAGTCGTTACTATGCACGATTTAAAATTTATTTATCAAAATGCACCGTTATAATGCCCGATGGACTTTTGGAAACCTAAAATATCCAGTTATAATGCCCGAATGAAAATCGACTTTTCAAATTTACGCCGTTATGCTGCCCAATTGATTTTTGGAAAATAGCCGACTAAATTTTTCTTAAAGCAACTTCAAAGTGTTTTGACTGTACTTGGACTGTTGAGATTAACCCAAGGCTAACACCCTTGAGGGTCTGTCAAAAAAGATATGCCTAGCGCTGTCTAAGAAAGGAATGGTGCCAGTAACTGCATTCGTGCGGCCATCCAGCCTGGGACTCTCCTGGTTATCTCATTTGTCTAAAGAAAGTCACCAACGAGATTTTATACCTAAAGTAACACGGTTATCATGAAATATTTTTAAACGAAAAGTTTATCTTAAAACGATTTGTAAACGGAAGATTTTATGTAATATAGCATGTGCATGTTTTCCGAGACGGTACGACACGACACGTTTTTCAAGAAAATGATCGATTGTTTTTACAAGAAGAAATAGAGATGAGAATGAAAATACTGTTGTAAATAAAATACTGCCATTAGAGTCCCGCCTCAGTTCCCCGGTGTGAACTGGTGGTCAAAGCTCAATGGAACTATACTATAAACAATACTGCCATTGGAGTCCCGCCTCAGTTCCCCGGTGTGAACTGGTGGTCAAAGCTCAATGGAACTATACTATAAACAATACTGCCATTGGAGTCCCGCCTCAGTTCCCCGGTGTGAACTGGTGGTCAAAGCTCAATGGAACTATACTATAAACAATACTGCCATTAGAGTCCCGCCTCAGTTCCCCGGTGTGAACTGGTGGTCAAAGCTCAATGGAACTATACGGTAGTGCTGTTTGAAGTTTCTCCTCAAATTCCGCGGGTGAATTTGACGGTCAGAACTTACTCAGTACAACACATAGTAAACGGATCTTATAAACAGGCTGTTAAGTTCGGTGATATAAGAAAACCGGGACTATGTCGTGTGTGACGCGGAGTTAGCGGACCTCATACTGCAGGAGTCAGTTTATGGGTAGCCGACCCTTCGAACGGAAAGGTTGGTGACCGTTAGAAAGGGGTTGTAGAACGGGCCAATAACTTTCGAGAGATGTAAGATGTTGACATGGTTGAAATTTGAAGAAGAATGCTGTTATGAGAAAATGATATGAGATACTGATACTGTACTCTGATTTTTATTAAAAGAAACGAGATACTGATACTACACTCTGATTTTTCTTAAAAGAAACGAGATACTGATTTTATTAAAGCTGCACTCTGATTTGATCTGATTTGATATTGATGCATTGACACGCATGAACCTACTGTTTTGAGAAATGATTTTCAACTATTTACTTGCCACCTACAATATTGTTCTAGAATTGCTAGTTTAAAGTTGGGGTAAGGTATCTATTGAGCGTCCTCGCTCACGGTTTGCCCTGGCATAATACCACGATGTTGCTTCGCAACTCTGCGTATTATGCTAGATTATCACGTTGGACAGGTGGACCTCTACGGAGAACACGGAGCCGGAGGAGCTGCCGAGATGGAGATCCACTAGGCGGAGAGATTTGCGGAGTCATAGAGTCCACCCGGTCTACCTTTTTGTAATCTGTGAAGGATAGATCATCTATATGTATTTTTGGTTATTATTATTACCGTTTAAGACCGACTTTAAATTGTAATAATAATCCATAACGTATCCCAAAAATGCGGGGCGTTACAGTATATATTTCAAATGTCCACGATTACATTTTGTTTCATAAATTTCTTTCTGAAAATCTGTATTTGATGACAGATTTTTAAAATTTTTGTTTTATGAAATTTCGCTTGATTTATGTTTCTTCAAATTTTACATATTCTCCATGATTTTTCAGCTGCATTTTGTACGCAGATTTTTATTATTTTCATAATTTTCCTCGGTTTATCTATAGTTTCTGTATACAGTGTTCATCGAATTAAATCACCGATAAATCGATGAGGCACCAATGGGATTTCCTGAGGAAAATGTAATTGACATCGAACGGAATGAGAAAGTTGTGCCCTGGGTATTGGCAGGAGGGGGAAATGAAGTGGCAGTGAATCGGATTCCACATAAAACACTGATGGAGTGAGGGAATTCTTGGCGGTTTAAGAATTAAGAGGTTTGGTGCAAGAAAGAAAATGTTAAACTTAATTTCGGTTTACATGTCTATATCACTATATGACTAGATGCGACGAGATCAACTGGGGAACGAAAACTACTGGTTCCAGCTGTAACACCCCAATTTTCAGAGACGTTAATTAGATCATATGAAAATAGCAGAATTAACTAAAAGTATTATCTTGATCAAGCAGCGGAATTAGAATTAATCTTCAAGAATTAACTTAAGTCTGATACATAAGAAGTACATGATTCATAAATAGTATTACACAATTCCCAATTTAAAGTTTTGAAATGAACAGAGCACCCTAGAGGTTTGGGTTAAGGTCTCAATCTAAAACTGGTCTCTGGTCGACAGTAAAGTCTTCGTTCTAGTAGTATTGCTCGCCTCCTCCTTCCTCGATACCTGACGTGAAATGACAGAGCTAACAAGGCAACAATAGCATTATGAGTGTCTAATCAGTCATACATAACTCTTACCCACTAATCCTTACATTACAAATAATTCACAGTTCAATATAAGGAATTTTAGAAATAAGGAACAAGTAACTTGATAAGTGATCTTACTTTCATCTAATTAATGCTTCTCTAAAATCTCAACCATTAATAACCATCGGATTAAGTTGCCCTCGTAACTCAACTTATCTAAGTTCCATTCCAAGAGAACGAAACTAAACTACAAGAAAACATCATGATCCTTAGAAACGCATCTATAATTCTGTACATCAAACATTATAGTGTAGCTATAATTCTGTATATCAGATAACTAGTGCAACTCTAATTTGGTATCTCGATTACCATAATGCAGATGCAACCGTAATTTGTACATTTAAGTACCATAGCGCAATTATAATTCAATACTCAAAGTACAATAGTGCAACTGTAATAGGACATTAAGTATTATAGTGGATGTTAACATTAGTCAACAGCCTCCCTTACAGAGTAAATAAGTTCATAAAAGTTCTTACTAGTAACTTATACGAAACTCTAACACGACTTTTTCCTTCTACTTAACAATGTTGATGTGAACTTCTACATGTGTACACCCATCCTTGGAGATCCTAAAGTCCATTCTAACAATCCACAATCTCATCGATATTCACAACATAGAATTAACAAAGCAAAGTGATAACTAATTCCACGTGTAGATAGGGTTCACACAAGTTTGGATTGGTCATTATGACTTTTGGTTTCATGGTAACTTAGCACATAAGTCCATTTATAATTTACAAATCTTCGAGGTTGGAATTGTTATTTTATAAGCCTTAGCATCACTTTAATGAATCAATAGACTGTATCCAAAATACGATTACTAGGGTTCAAGGTATAATTACGTAGTGTAGGGTCTAATGTACAATAATATAGTTTTTAGGGGGCTATGGTGTAAATTACAAAACTCTAGTGTGGTGGAGTGGATGCCATTGTCCCTGTCCCCACCCTTATGTCCACCGGAGAGTTTTTTTACCCTCCATCTCTTCCTCAGACGAGAAACAGGTATCTCAACCGGAAATCGGGAATCTGGACCTTAAACAAGTGACACTAATAAACTTCAAAAAAAAAAAAAATCAATCGGCAACATTAATAAACTTCATTAATATCGTATCAGAATCCATGTTCTTTTCTTTTTTTTTTTTTAAAAAAAAAAGGAAACTTACGAAACTTCATTAATAAATTTTAGTTGATTACAAACTAAGTCAACACGAGCAACTTCTAACCCAAATTATCTTTCAATAATCTGTCATTAAAGACCAAAAGACTCATAATTCAGTGATAAACATTAGTTCTGAGTTTATTACAACTACCACCCTAACACACACACACACATATAGACAACGAGGATCTCATCAGGTATACCTAATGGAGTTTCCATCAGGAACTCCTATTTCCCGATCAAATTTTCAGGATCTAAACCGTCCAATGTGTTTAAAATATACTTTTAAGGGTCTCCGCGAGAAATCATCAAAAAAAATTACCAAGAAGGGCTTGATCTGATCAGTTTTCGATATAGTTGTATCACACAAATTTCGAGTCTGCGAAAAAGATGGAAATATGCTGACCAAAATCAATGATTTTATTGATGTATGAAAATTTAGGGTTACAATCTCTGTATGAATTTCAAAGAAATCGATCCTCTGATTCTTCTCTTCGGATGTTGAAACGAGGGCTTGAGAGCTTGATCTCGAATCGAAAGGCGTAATCTTCTCCTAAATTTGTGGAAAAGATTGATGATGTGGCTTGAATGTTCTTCAGAGCTTTTGAGCTTTGATTTGAAGAACCGTCTTGCTTGATGAAGACTTGAAGCATTCTGAAGGGCTTTGGATGCTTGAATCTTCAGAGCTCTGCATGTTGATGGAAGCTTGAATGTGTGTCTAACTTCTAGGAATTCTGTAGGGCTTTGGACGCTTGATTCTTCAGAGCTCTGACAGCTGATGGAAGCTTCAATGTGTGTGTAAAATATGAGAGAAGGCACCTCCTTTTATAGGGATGGGGAGATGGAGAGTTATGGCAAGATTACAATTCTTTCCATATCTTTCTCTCTAATTATTTCCTTAATTGATTTAGAGGAAAATAATTAAAATATAATAAATATCTTTCTTTTATTTATTTTGGGAAAGATAATTATATATAATGAGATAAATAATTTATTTCACCAAGTGGCATAATTTAATTGGCCAAACTTGATAAATAAATTACTGCATCATTTTGACACGTGGCGCCATTTAATTGAACCTTTCACATATCTTTGACTTTTGACTTGTAAACACGTGGCAACATTTGATTGGCCATTTATCGTGCTTAGTCTTTTGACCTATGGACACTTGGTAGCATTTAATTGGCTCATCCGTGAAACTTTGACTTTGACTTGTGACACTTGGCAACATTTAATTGGCCAATTTGCGTGCCCTAGCAGCATGTGGCAATTTGTGATAGGCTAGAAATTTTACATGCCTACAACAGTTTCATCAAAAACTGATGATTTCTTGCGGGGACCCTTAAAAACACGTTTTAAACATATTGGACGGTTCGGTTCATGAAAATTTGATCGGAAAATTGGAGAATTGGCGGAGACGCTGATGGAAACTCCATTAGGTATGTATACCTAATGAGATCCTCCTTGTGCTTGCGTGTGTGTGTGTGTGAGGGATCTCTTACTTTGCTAAAGTAAGGGATCCCTCTCATTCTCACCTTTCCCGATTGAATTTTGATGATCCGAGCTGATCAATGTGTTTAAAACGCGTTTTTAAGGGTTCACGAGAGGAATCATCAAAAAAAAAATAACCGGGAAGGGTTTCATTCAAGCAATTTTTCATACAAACCGTAGATATATTTTCTATGAAAAACGGTTGAATAAAGCTCTTCCCAGTCTTTTTTTTTTTTATGATTCCTCGCGCAGACCCTTAAAAACATGTTTTAAACACATTGAATGGTCCGGATCATCAAAATTCAATCGAGAAATGGGAGTCCCTTACTTTAGCAAAGTAAGGGATCCCTTACTTTGTTAAATGTGGAACTCCCATTTTCGGATCAAATTTTGACGATCCGAACCTTTCATTGTGTTTAAAACGTGTTTATAAGAGTCTACGCGAGCATTCGGAAAAATAAAAAATAAAAAAAATACCCCTAAGGTGTTCATCCAAGCAGTTTTTCATAAAATATATATCTAGGGTTTGTATGAAAAACTACCTGGATTCAAGCCTTTCTGCCTTTTTTTTGGGGGGGCGAACCTCTTGCAAACCCTTTAAAACACGTTTTTAAATGCATTGAACGGTTTGGATCGTCAAAATTTGAACCAGAAATGAGAGAATTGGGTGACTCACACTTTAAGAAAAGTGTGGGATTCCACATGTGAAGCTATGTGTGTGTGTGTGTATATATGGTCAGGATCCAGTCAGGACTCCCTTACCAAACTTTACGTCCACACCACCCCCTTCCCGGCCAAATGGCCGCGGGGGCGGCGGCACCCTATGTCTTCAATGGTCACATGACCACCCAAAGAAAAAAAAAAATTCCTTAGAATACATGTAGAAATTTTTTGGATAGTCCGTTGTTGAACAAGCTACCAAAATTAATTTGAACACCCAAGCCCCAATAAGTTGAACATCATGCCCAAAAAAATAAGCCCAAGTATTGAACTCTTGGGCCAATAAAAACAAGCCCAAGTTCAATTCAAATTGAAACCCAAATAATTAAAGCCCAAATAAAAATAAGGTAGGTGAAGTACTGAAAAAGCTAAAGGCTAAAAGGCATACCCTGCCTGATACCCAAACAAATCAGTTGTTCGACTTTGACTTACAAAAAATAAACTTCTTCGGGAGTCTCTGGCCGACCGACTGAAGGCAGCAGAGTTCAAGTCCCTACCCCTTTGTCTCTTCCGACTTCCAAGTTCCAAGATTTCTTGTCAGTGACTCAGTCTCCAAGCCCACCTCTCTCACTCTCTCTCTCTCTCTCTCATAGGTAATGTGATAAACTGATAATGTATTGTAATGAACCCTAGGTTTTGTTGTTCAGTTTTTTATGAATTATTGGGTTTAAATAAGTGATTTATCAATTCCTTCAATGTTCAGCTACCAATCAAGATGAGATGCTAGAATTTGGATATATTCATTGAATATTGGGAGTTTGTTTGTCTCTACACACTTATCAAGCTTTGCCCTAAAAAGTAAGACCATTAACTCTCTCTTAATCTGTTATCTATTCCTTGTTATTTTAAGTGATTGGGCAATTTAGATTATAGAATTGTAATTTTATATGTGCTACTCTATTGATTTTTGTGAAAGATTGATTGCATTTATAATATAGGATGATATTGATTGTAGAATGTTTATTGATGCTTTTTCATTTTTTTATTGGTTAGTTGGCGTCATGGACAAATTTGTTATAAGAAAACCACGTATGGTGCAAGAGTCATCTCCTATTGAAACTTTTGATGATAGCAATCTCCAAATCTCTTCAAAGCGAAGTTGTATTGACAAGAATAATCTTCCCTCGGATCCGGGGCTACAACCAAAAATGTCCTCATATCATAAATAGATTGGTCTATTTACTTATGACATTGGTGTTGACTCTTCCAATCACCACTGCATCAGTTGAAAGAAATTTTTCAACGATGAAGTATATAAAGAGCAATTTGAGCAACCGAATGGGAGATCAGTGGATGAATGATTGTTTAGTTACTTATATTGAGAGTGATGTATTTAATACCGTTGATAACAAGGCTATTATGCAACGGTTTCAAAATATGAAAACTCGTCGAGGGCAATTGTAATAAATTTTATGTCTTTATCCGTTGTTTTTGGGCGGCATTGTCGATATTAATGGAATTTTTTTTTTTTTTGTCTATATTAAGTTGTGGTTTATAGAGGTAGTAGACCATAAGAACTTATGAACACCCTTAGAAAAATTCCTGGAGCCACCACTAAATGGTCAGGATCCGAACCGTCCAATGTGTTTAGAAGATGTTTTTAAGGGTTCACGCGAGAAATCAGCAAAAACAATGACCGGGAAGGGCTTGGTCTGAGCAATTTTTCATAAAAACCGTATACCTTCTAAACACATGGAACAGTTCGGATCATGAAAATTTGATCGAGAAATGAAGGTTTGGACGTAAGGTGTGGATATAAGGGTGCGAACTGGATCCTTGTTATATATAGACAGTGTACTTCCTATCCACACCCTAAAGTTACAAACGCTGTCCGGACCTCATAGTTCCAGACCAAATCTTGACAATCCGAACTATCTAATGTGTTTAAAATGTGTTTTTAAGGATCCCAGCGTGAAATCAAGCGGTAGTTGCGGTTCTATTGGCGATGGCTGTTAGGGTTTCGTTTTGGGCTTGAATGTTTCATTGGGTGGGCCCTATTGGGCTAGGCCTTTAGGTGTCTTGTTTTAAGGATCTATTGATGTATCGGGTGTGCCCTGTTTGGGCTAGGTGGTTGGGCTTCGCCCTTTAGGTGTGGTTTGGGCTTTGTCCCAACGGGTGTATTTTACTTTCTCCAACCTAAGGTTGGAGTCCCCTCCCCTCTCCCCCAACTTGATGTACCCTTTGTCAAGTTTTCCTAATAAACTTTATTGCCGATCAAAAAAAAAAAACAATCATCAGTTCAAAGTTCTTGGTATCTTGTACTTGAAGTTGAAGGCAATTTCGAAGTAAGTTTACCTCTGATTTGTTAATCGAAGTATCTTGCTTCTTTGTTGTTCTTTAATTTCCTAAGTTTATTGGTTTGTTTTTCTTCACTTTGAAAGAAAAATCCTCTTAATTGAGGTATTTGAACCATTTAAAACGCAATGGTCTGATTAGATTTGGTTTTCCAAAGTTAATCTGAGGGAGGAGATTAAAACTCTCTCTGGCACGCTCGCACTCAATCATTTTTATTTTTAAAGGAGTAAAAGAACCAAAACAAGTGGATGTAAGGGTGTGGACTGGATATATGGAGCGATTCCGCTCGCACAACTTCTAATGCAAAAATAATCAAAGCCCTACACTAATAATCGGAATCATTCAATTTGTTTAAAATTAAAATCAACTTATTCAGATATCAGTAAAGGTTTGATCGATTCATTCGGTTTTTATCCAGTCAAATTTAGAGACAAATGTCATTCAAGCCCTTACCGATATCTGAATGAGTTGATTATTACTTGAACTCTTAAAAACATGTTTTAATCAAATTGAACAATTCCAATCATTTGAGTGGAACTCCAAAATGGGTGGTTTACATTTGGTGTTGAATGTTTTATGAGCAAATCGCCATATGTAGAGTGATCCATTGAGACATCCCTCATTTCGATTTGGCGCAAACCTCATAGATCCAAATCGAATTTTGATGATCCGAACCATTCAACAATATGTTTAAAATGTGCTTTTAAGGGACCACGCAATGAATACCAAAAAAAATGACCGGGAAGAGCTTGATTCAAGCAATTTATGCATATATACTGTTTTATGAAAAATTGCTCGGATCAAGCGCTTCCCAGTCATTTTTTTGTGGTTCCTCTCGTGGACTCTAAAAAACACATTTTAAACACATTGAACAGTTTAGATCATCGAAATTTGATCAAGATCTATGAGGTCCGCACCAATGCAAGGTGAGGAATCCCTCGATCGATCTATGAGATCCGCATCAACCCTGTCCCTTACCCATTCTCCGTATTTTTTAAAAAATTGGCCCCCATATCCTACAATCCGCGGAAAAACTCATTAAATCCCCTACCATTTTGGGTCTACCTATTTGGGTCGGGAGCGGCGTCCCTATTTTGGGGTCCAAATAACTGTGAAACACCCAATCCGAACCCATTTATCTGAGGATAAATGGACCACGAAATTATATTTATTGACATCTAATCAACATAATTTTTTGTACAAGTGCTGCTCTCGACGTGATCTAAAAAGTGAACAATTCCAATCATTGTTGCAAGCTCAGAAATAGCCCGAAAATGGGCCAACCTGAGGTGCAGTCCTCCAAGCCAGCAGAAATTCCTTCTCAAAGTGTTAAAATAGAAACTGATATACTACTACACAAAAAGGAAAGGGTTTCTCCTTAATAAGAATAGGACAGATGGTCAAAATCGTAAATATAATTCCCATAACCATTTCTTCTTCCATGTGTTGGGCCTAAAGCCCCAACCTTTACAACACACAAATCATTGACAGAAACTATAAAATAAAATGATAATAGAAAACAAATTACAGTCTCATGTCATTGCACCAAATGTGTTATCTTTCTCTCTCTTTCTTGGCAACTTTCCTCATGTGAAAAAAAAAAAAGAAAAAAAAAGGA
This sequence comes from Vaccinium darrowii, assembly GCA_020921065.1. Taxonomy (NCBI): domain Eukaryota; kingdom Viridiplantae; phylum Streptophyta; class Magnoliopsida; order Ericales; family Ericaceae; genus Vaccinium; species Vaccinium darrowii. The sequence continues at coordinate 19,493,304 of CM037153.1, read as the reverse complement.
GAAAAAGGGAAAGAAAAAAAAATTATAAGGAAAAGTACAAACACCCCAGTTACTGCTAAAAGCAACAGGGGTACATTTTTTCCACATACGAGAGATGACAATTGCATCCTCCAAATTCATAATAAGGCCTCTCAAAAAAACAACTCATTTTCATCTATCAAAAAGAATGGACTGAATAATTGACTCGCGATATACAGATTGCGACCTTCTCTGTACCACCAAAAATAAGGGTGGGGAGGGATCCGCAGGCAAGTTTTCATTGAAGAACTGTCTTGTCTCGTCATCAAAGAAGCTTGCTGGTCCGTCGCTTAGATGGTCCGCCTGGAAATAGCTTCATTATCCAACCCAAAACCCTTTCCACCACCTGGTTAAATGAAAGAAAGAGTGAGATATCTTTGTTTAAAATCTGTTCACAGAAAGATAATCTGATAATTAAAACAGAATATGCAACTCCGTTTACGTTAAATGGTGTTCCTTAGGTAGATAAGTAGATGATGAGTGGATGACCAAAAACTGAACTCAAAACTAGCTCTTATGCAAAAACCAAGAAATGTGTACAGAAATTAAATCAATGTGTATAACTTTATACACAATCGTACTATTAAGCGCGTACTGGTGAAAGGATAAGTGGCAGAGAAGAAAACCTAGAAAGAATAAGAGCTTCGTTTTCAAAAAGTAGTGAAATCAACTTCCGCCTATAACTCACAAGTCATCTTTGAATCAAAAAGTAGTGAAATCAACTTCCGCCTATAACTCACAAGTCATCTTTGAATCAGAGAGACGACTCTCATCCTTCATCGGTTGTGATATTTTTGAGCCACATAATCTCACCCATCATAAATATAAATGAAGTCACACATCTAAATATTGGAAAATTGAAAAAGAGTAAAAGCCTATGTCACATAGACTCAATAAACCCCAAGGGGTTATAGCCTGGTGCTCAACGCCTAGGATTTAGGGGCCAGTCCATACAGGGCTTTGCCCCGACTTTAGTTGGGATCCCCGCTAGTTGACTAGTTAAGGTGCGCATAAACTAGCCCGAACACCTAAGTTAGTGAGTTATCAACAAAAAAGTATGGACTCTATATACCTGTGTACGGTGTACCCATTAATGGGATAAGGGCACGAGATCCGTGTCCAAAATATTAAGTTCGACATTCACCTAGGAAGCATAAATTGTAATTCGTATTTCCATCAAATGTGCATAGAACTCCTATGATATGCATGAAATGCCCTACACACCTTCTAAACACCATTTATCCAATAAAATATAAGAACATACTAAGGAATACAAATATTGTAGCATCCTTGTGTCCTTGATATTGAAATCCGTTAAATCCAACACTTGGACGCATACTCACACCTGACAACCATATCTGTGTCCACGTAATAAAGGTAAAACTAATCCTTCAGCCCTTGCCAGCAATTGGGTTTTACAATAAAAACCCCATATATTGTAAAATCCCACCAAATTCCGCATCATTTCCACACAATCAAGATTGTTAATTTCTGTTTTCAAAAGAAAGGGTCTTAATACAACACGGGGACACACTTCAACGCACATATCATTGAGGATTTCAATCCATAACGGCAATGAAATATTCTTCTTGCGTAGTTGAGAAAGGATCAGCACTAGTATCTGGCTAGTGGCTACATAGAATCTCAGATGAATGAATAGAACATTCGCATAAAACCCTTAGAAACTGGAGTTCAAGTTAAGCAAAACCTAACCCAACACATGGTCAGCTACATGGATCAATTTTGTCCAGTTGGCCTCAAAGTCAAGTCCACCCGTTCATTTTCTTTGATATCTCCAATCCACTAAAGTGGAATTCCCCAAGATTCTTCACCTCATCTCAACTACAAGCTCAAAGTCTTCCAACTTGGTGGTCAACTTAACCAGGGACTATCACATATCACATCATCTACTAACAAGACTAGGACATACACCATCAATTCGAATGAATCAAGAGACTTGCTTCACAATTTAAGCAATAAAAAAACAAAACAAAGAATCAAGTACTGAGTAATATATCCAGGGGGCCTGCTTAACCCCATAAAGTCCTTTTAAGTTCATATTCGTCACTTCTTTACAGTAGCCATCACAGAGCCATTTACGGTTTCTTCAAATGATTAGGTTTAACAGAGGAAAGCAGGCCTAGAAACAAAGTCCTCATTGAATTAGTAAGGGTCTAAATTAGCACAAAACAACCATCGACATTTTTAAAGATGCCAAGGCATTGAATGCTAACGCTAATCTGCAGTATAGTAAGAGATGATATATTCGTAAACCTTCGAAGGTCGGGAAAAAGATCTTTACACTAAACACGCAAAGAAATTGCTAACAAAGTGGGTACCTCATCGCCTTCATCTGCAAATGGAGCGTTGTCGTCCAAGCTGCGAGGATCAGGTAGCCTTGTCGGAACATTAGTATTTGCCATATTTTGAGCAGTCAAAAGCTCTAATCTTTGTGTTTGGGCTTCAAGTTTTCGGGATAACTCCGTGTTCAAATCCTTCATTTGTGAAGAAAGAAAAGGATTTTTTTAGCTTAAATCCATGGAATGCAGCAAACTCCAACAAGTAATGTAAGCCAACCAAGAAATTCCGCCGGAGATACTGGATTAGGTATCATGTCAAAAGTGGAAAAGACGAAGACTCCAATCAAACCAACTTAGGAATATGCATGTGATAATAATTAACATAAGCAAATTCCTTTATTTCAGAACATTAAGAGCTAAAATAACATTACTGACATCTGAGAATCATTCGCTACGGAACAGATACAAGGATTGTTCAAAAGCACATAAATCTCCAGATTAAGGAGTTACAGTTATGTAACTGTCCAAATAATAGAATAGCTTAGTTCAACAATGTGATTAATTTCATCCCAACAGATAAACTTAGGTGAAGTGTTTTACCATGTCTTCTGATTTTAAATACTACAGTACTTTTGCTAGGAACAACAATTTAATCTTTTATAAGAAAACAATGAATCGCCTATCAAATCTAAGAAAGCAGAAAATAACTCTCACCCAAAATAAAAATCAACAAGATAATGAAAACAGCGAAGCAAAGACACCCTCATCTATGCATTCCCATTTCACATCCACATCTGCTCCCTTAAGACACTACATGAGCAAAGAGGAGCCTTCCTGCAAAGCCTTGTTTCCATATTCTACAGGCGACCTCAAGTGTAACACACAATTATGATATTCGACCCTGGATTGCGTAATTCCAATTATCTATTATTCTTGGTGCTATGAGAGAGAGAGAGAGAGAGAGAGAGAGAGAGAGAGAGAGAGAGTAGTCCTTCTACATAAATATCTCGCTCCTTTTTTCAAATCCATCCGATGAAAGAATCCGTCATCTGATGCACAATTTATCATTGAAAAAAAAAAGGAATAAGAAGAAACTGCATGAGCTGCATACAAAATACAAATAAATAGATGTTCACTTGTTCACATATTACTTCGGGTGCGCTTGCTCATTTAAAGGTGGGTCCCAGTTATCAGACTAAGCATAAAATAAGATACGCTTAGATGTTTGTTTTTTGGATAAGTTTTTGCTGGTAGAGTACTAAAATGTACAGATTTGTTGGTGCTAAAAAAAAATTACTGACACACCGTCGACGATGAGGAAAAATAGAAAGAGAGTGCCTTCCTCAACAATACACATGCTCAATGAACAACACACCCACAACCAGACGATAAGCATTTGTGAATAGTATCCTGTTACCCTGAATGTACTCTTAGCTATACATACCAGAACCTGAACCCAATAATTCTTTCTTAGATCATCTTACACTAGTCATACCACCAAAGAAAATTCATTACATAGCACAGATCAAAATTACCTTCAGCTTCGAACTTTCAGATGATTCAGCAATCAATGCCTTCACTAACTCTTCCTTCTCCAATGCTAACTGCAATTGCAAAAATCCATTAAATCTCAGTAATGCAAATTAACTAACCAGTAAACTAGATATGAGTCATGGACAGCCAGGACCTAACCAAAAAAAAGAAAGGAAAGATTGAGTCCAGCAAAAACAATTGAAACTGAATTATATCACATGATGAAACAGATCCTACCTCGGAAATTAATGTGGTAATGTTATGTATTGTTCTCGTTTGATCAGGCGGTATATTTAAGTGAGAAACTTGAAGATCAAACTGTCCACTATCAGGAAGCAAGAAAGAACCGGAGGCATCACTTCTGAAAAGTGGTGCAGTACTGTCCATTTCCACGTTTGAGCTCTCTGCTGCAGTATCCATTTCATCTTCATTGACTGAATTAAGAATATCAACATGCAAAAGAATGATCAAATTGATATACTGAAATCAACTCAAAATGCAAGACACACACACACACACCCCCCACTTCTAGTGAGGGATCCCACACTTTGCTTGAAGTCTGGGAGTCACCAAATTCTCAACTTTCCCGATCAATTTTGACGATCCAAACCATTCAATGTGTTTAAAACGTGTTTTTAAGGGTCCAAGCGAGGAATCATTAAAAAAATGACCGGGATCCGAGCAGTTTTCGATAAAACTGTACATATAAGGTTTTTATCCAAAACTGCTCGGATCAAACCCTTTCCGGTCATTTTTTTTTATGAATCCTGCCAAGGACACTTTAAAACATGTTTTAAACACATTGAACGGTTCGGATCGTCGAAATTTGATCGGGAAAGGTGAGTCATGCACTTAAGCAAAGTGTGGGATCCCTCATAGGAAGGGGTCTCTACACATACATGTGTGTGTGTGTGTATATATATGGGGCCGGTTTCCCTCGCACTTAAAAAAACACTCGATTTTGTTTCGGGCCCCACTGTGATGTTCCAAACCGTTGATCTTGTTTAAATGAGTAAAATAGGAGGTCCTGCAAAAATTCAGCTCAATCGGATATCGGTAAATGCTTAATCCAAACAGTTTTGCAAAAACTGTGACAGGAACTAGTGTTATTAAAACTATTTGGACGTCCTATTTTACTCATTTAAACAAGATCAACAGTTCAGAATATCACACTTGTGCCCAGAAGTGAGGTGTTTTCTTATGTGTTTTTTTAAGTGTGAGGGGAACCAGCCCCTATATATATATCAGTCCCGTTCTACTAAGGACTCCTTCAAACTCCCAATTTGCGGACCTCATGGATAGGGGTCGAATCTCGACGATCCGAACCGCTCAATGTATTTAAAATGTGTTTTTAAGGGTCACCGAGAGGATTCGTCCAAAAAAAATACCTAGAAGGGCTTCATTCGAGCTTTTTTCGATAAACTATATATGTACGGTTATTATGAAAAACTGCTCGGATGAAGCCCTTTCGGGTATTTTTTTTTTTTTGCGATTCTTCGCGTTAGCCATGGAAAACATGTTTTAAACACATTGAGCGGTTCGGATCGTCGAAATTTGGTCCGGAAAATCAAAAAAGGGGTGGCCCTCACGGAGGAGATCTTTGAGAGAGTCCTTAATAGAACATCTTCCTATATATATACAACAAACTTCCAATCAGGTATACCTGATGGGCTTCCCATCAGGGACTCCTACAATTCTCCAATTTCCCGATCAAATTTTCATGATCCGAATCGTCCAATGTGTTTAAAAGATGTTTTTAAGGATCCCCACAAGAAATCAGTGAAAAAAAATACCGGGCATGGCTTGATCCGATTAGTTTTCGTTAAAAACAACATATATACATTTTTATCGAAAACTGATCGGATTAAGCCCTTCCCAATATTTTTTTTCACTGATTTCTCGCAGGGACCCTTAAAACCACCTTTTAAAGACATTGAACCGTTCGGATCATGAAAATTTGATCGGGAAATAAGAATTCCTGATGGGAAGCCCATCAGGTATACCTGATTGGAAGCTCACTGTATATATATACATACAGGCTCCGCTTCTAGTCCAGACTCCGGACTTCCTGACCTCCATGTTCCCGATATTTTTTTTGACGATCCGAACCATCCAATGCGTTTAAAAGGTGTTTTTAAGGGTCCCTGCGAGAAATCAACAAAAAAAATACCGGGAAGGGCTTGATCCGAATAGTTTTTCATAAAACTGTATATGTACAGTTTTTGTAAAAAACTGCTCGGATCACGATCTTCCCGGTATTTTTTTTTTTTTTTATGGTTTCTCATAGGGACCCTTAAAAACACCTTTTAATTCCAGTCAGGGCTTACTGGAGGATTTTTGGTGTTTTGAATGTTTTAAAAATTATTTTTGCAAAATCCGAACCGTCCAATGTGTTTAAAAGGTGTTTTTAAGGGTCCCCGCGAGAAATCATAAAAAAAAAATACCGGGAAGACCTTGTTCTAAGCAATTTTTCACAAAACTGTACATACCTTTTAAACACATTGGATGGTTCGGATTTTGCAAAAACAATTTTTAAAACATTCAAAACACCAAAAATCCTCCAGTTAGGGATCCCTCGCGGGGACCCTTAAAAACACCTTTTAAACACATTGGAAGGTTCAGATCGTCAAAAAAATATCAGAAACGTGGAGGTCCGGAAGTCCGGAGTCCGAACTAAAAGTGGAGCCTATATGTGTGTGTGTGTGTGTGTACAGACTATGAAGCAGTGACACTTTTAGAGGTAGCCGTATCAAAGTATCGAACACGGGGACACGTGGGGGACACGGCTGGGGGACACTGTAGGAGTCAAATTGCAATTTTTTTTTAAAAAAAAAAAAATTGGGGCCAATCTGTAATTTTTAAATTTTCAGGGGTCAAATTGTATTTTTTTAATTTTTGGGGGTCAAACTGTAATTATCAATCTTTAAAGTTTTAAGTTTTTTTAAGTTTTATAATATTTATAAAGTTTTCATATATATATATATATATATATATATATATATATATATTTGTCGTGTCCGCCGCCGTGTCAGTGTCCGTGCTACTTAGCATACAGAGCATATCTAGTAAGGACTCCCTTATATAGGCTACGGTGCGGGATTTTTTGTTCGGAACTGAATTTCGATGATCCGAATTGTTAAATGTGTTTAAAACGTGTTTTTAAGGTCCAACGCGAAGATTCGTAAAAAAAAATAACCAGAAAGGCTTGATCCGAGCAGTTTTCGATAAATATGTACATATACATTTTTATCGAAAACTGCTCAGATCAAGCCCTTCCAGGTATTTGTTTGGACAAATGCTCGCGTTGAACCTTAAAAACACGTTTTAAACACATCTATCAGTTCAGATCATCGAAATTTGATCCTGAACCAAAAATTTGATTTCGAACAAAAAATCCCACACCGTAGAAAGTAAGGGAGCCCTTATTGGATGTTTGTTGTATATATAATGAACTTTCTAGTCCAAGACTCCTCCCATCCAGGATTGTCTGGGACTCCACTTTCTGGATCAAATTTTGATGATCCAAACCATCCAATGTGTTGAAAACGTGTTTTTAAGGGTTCATGCGAGAAATCATTAAAAAAAAAAATGACTGGGAAGGGCTTGATCCAAGCATGTTTTTCCATAAAATTGCAATATGCACAATTTTATGAAAAAATGCTTGGATGAAGCCCTTCCCGGTCATTTTTTTACATGGACCCTTAAAAACACGTTTTCAAAACATTAGACGGTCCGGATCATCAAAATTTGATCGGCAAAAGTGAGGTATGAACTTTAACCCAAATCTGGGATCCTTGACTAGAACATTGTACTTTACAAGTGGGACCCAACAAGTGTAGTTTTTTGTACCCTTAACGGGTGCAATGGTGCACCCTTTAGCAAGACCCTTTTATAAATGTAGGAACAACCCCATGGCAGGGCCACATTGGACCCACCCATGTAACGTAAACCTATGAGGGAACTAGCACAGCAACCTACCGCCACAGCCCCCGACTTAAATCTCAGGTGCCTCCAAGGGCAATCTAACCCTGCCATGTTGCAGGCACAGGTTCGCCTTTGCCACTGGGTGCAACCCAGGGGTGGGTAACTTAAAATGCAAGATATATCCTATACCAACTTAGAATTGGTAAAGAAGCTTACAAAACTACTACACTGAGAGAGAGAGAGAGAGAGAGAGAGAGAGCAACCAGAATTAGTTACCTAAATCCTCTGTGGAAGTTGATGCATCTGTCCGGTTAGCGGGACTCTTACCAACACCAACGGATTTTCCATTTGAAGAAGCTTTCCGTAGCTTAGATTGCAACAATTTTTTCTCTAAGCAAAGAGAGCAACAATGAGAAAGCAGCAAAAAAAGAGAGTGCTGATGACAACAATAAAAAAATAAAAAATAAAAAATAAAAAAAACAGCAAAAAAAGAACCAATAGCATTAACACGTATATCATTATTTTAAGATTACTGCAACCATAAATAGTAAAATAACATTTGCTTGAAATAGAGCTATGGCAGATTAAAGATAAGGAATTGGATATGATACGCAACAAACAATAATTTCTCTGGAGAAAAATTAATGTTCGAAATATTTGATGGGCATGAAACACACTACTTAGAGAATTACAATCTAACACAAAATATTTGCCCTCGTATATCTATAGAAAGTGTATGTACTAGAAGCTCAATTCAAACATTCATCCCTACTACTTGAGTGTTAGCCTCATGTATCATCTTCGATAGTCAGCTCTTTCATCTCTAATGGTGCCACTTTTGACATCACACTGGTAGTTTCGAATTCTCGCATTTGTTTTATGACAACTCAGCTGTACCAACATCCTCATTTTACCTGTACCATTTTTTACTTTTTACTCCAAACAATGTTCCTAATCAACATTTTGCACCAAAAGGCAAAGCTGTTTGGGAGCAGGAGCTGCCTTTTATAGTTGTTACTTGTTCCTGACCAGGAATAAGGTCAGGAATGCTTTGTGGTGCAATATGTCACACCACCAATCAATAGTGTGTCCAAAAGCAGGACTTAGAACACAAGAATTGAAAGGAAAATTCATGCATCTCATTCCTAAACTAGACAAAGTAGCTACATTCATCAACTACTGGCCATTGGCGATGTTCATATTAATCCTTGCAGCTTAATTTTGCCTCTACAAGGCAACAAAACCAATTCAGGGCTTCTCGAAGTTAAATTTTAAATGGTACTCATCCTGGGCAAGTCCCTATTAGATAGCTTGATATATATTGTTGGGTCCATTTCCTAACAGCTTAAGCTTTTGGGAGAGTTGGTTACTTAACATGGTATCAAAGCTCTGGTTGTAAAAGGTCTTGAATTTTTGCTTCTGCCCTTCGTATTCTGTTTAGCTCTAACTCTAAAAATTAGCATCTCCACGTGCAAGATGGGATTGCACGTGAGGGAGGGTGTTGGTAGCTTGATATACATTGTTGGGCCCATTTCCTAACAACTTAAGCTTGTGGGAGAGTTGGTTACTTAACACTCCAAACACAAAATAATAAACGAATCCCGGTGAAACGAGCCTCATAGATAGAATGAAACCAAAAACAACAATCAAAAAAGTCAGAAGCTAGTTTGTCAAAAAGTCAAAAATTGCGATCACCCAGAAGGTCTTTTTTCCTTGTCCAAATTGGATTCCAGGACTAGTTATCAATCACGACAGTGCATGTTAGGAAGGTAAGGAGGGTTAGGACTTTGCAGACATTGCAAGATTTAGCATAATGCCAATTGCAATGTTTGCGACATTCCCAGATAATCGAGAGGAAACTGCGATGATAGCGTTAGATGAAATAATACCACTCTATCTACTTCATTTGTATTCGTCATATTCTAAAATTGTTATCAGTCCCACATGGACTCTACTAAATGAAGTACCCATGTCGAACACTCATTACTTGGACAAGTGTACCTGTTCCTGACAAGTACAATTAATCGAGATAACTATATAGCTATGCATATGAATTCTATTTCATACAAAACTACTCTATGGTCATTTATAAACAGCATTTTACAAATGAATAGCCAAAAGAAATTAGAAATCTAGTCCTGTTCGGGTGTCCTCGGATGTGCAAATTAGATAATCCGACATTTAGAGGCTTAAAAACATACGACACCGACAGCACAGGAATGAAATGTATCACATGGTGTAATGTGAGAAGGTATGATGATTGGGACACTTTGGTTCTCGGACATTACAATTTTCTTGCAATGTGCACAACTCAACTTGTTCCACTTCATACTTTCTTTGACAACGTAATACTTCCCGTGCAAAGAAATAAAGCAGTAAAGCACAAAAAGCATGCTAACCTTCTAGCAGAGCATTAATGGTCGATTGCAAATCTTGACGCTCTTTCTCAATGCTTGACATTCTCCTCCTGCAAAATTAGACATGTAAAGGCTACGATTAATTGTGCTACAGACATGGTAAAAACTAGAACACAAGGGAAACTTTGACATTCTCTTGCAGGATATTTGAACAATGTGAATTATATAGCACTGTCAAAACCAAAATGTTGCCTGCAGCAATACAACTGCTGTATTTAAAGAACAATGACAGAAGCAAAAAGGATACACCTAGGGTACCTAAGTATACGCTGTGTCAATTGGTCCTCATTGTCTCAATTTCATCCCTAAAGTATCAAATTTGCATTTCAATGGTCCAAGAGAAAAAGGACAACATATTTGCTACCAGAAACACCAAAGTTAAGGAGTGCAATTTTGTTCACCTAAACCCTCTCCCTTATTGGTTAAAATGGTGTAGGTCCCACACCTGCAATACACTTTTTGGCAAGGATGACATTATTTTTATGGGACCTACACCATTTTAACCAATAAGAGAGGATTTTTTCCACCCTCTTTTAAGGAGGGTGAACAAAATCTCACTCAAAGTTAAGGGCAAGCTGAGACAAGGATTTCAGAATCAAGTAACAATGGCGAACACATGAAAAATGGTATATGAACACCCAAACATTATCAAAACAAAGAAAACGTGAAACTAAACATGGAGACATAAAAATCATCCTTCGCTATCAAACAAATAAATCATACTTGAGTGAAGAAATTTCAGCTTCGGAGTTCTCCAATTGCCTTTCCAGTTTTAGCTCACTAGACCTGAGTCTCAGTGCCTGCCACAATACATTAGATATCACATTAAGAAGTAACGAGGGAAGTTGAAGATATGACATGTAGGACAAATAAATAATCAAGTATCATAATAACGAAGGAATAACATTCAAGATGAACTATAAAGGATAAGCTAGGTTGCCCAGTTGAGTCTGCCCTTGGAGCACTTGGGGCCTTAGAATGTAAGGGCTGTCCTAGGTCCGAAAATATTCCAGCCAATGATAAAATTACCCAGTTCACAGGTGACTTGAGGGGTGGAAAGGGGGGATGACAGACAAGGGAGGGAGACTTACACTAGTCACTGGTGCAGTGTCTTTTGTCAAGCTACAAATTAAATAAGCCTAGTTGACAACCCACTCGTTGATGGAGAGGAACTAGCTTCCAGTAAATTCACATATGTACTAGCAGGCTTCGCAATATAAAGATTTCAGTAGGCAGGAGTGAAAAAGCTGGAAATAGTAATCCGCCATGCATAGACTTTTTAGGTCCATGATTTGTATAGGAAGTCCCATTAGGTCTTCGATTAAGTACTAAGGGCTTCGGCTGGGAGGTTGTCTTATGCCTAAAAATTTTTGTACGCAAGTGGTTGAAAAGATTGGCAAGAGGCTTGATAGGTGAAAAGGGAATGAAATCTAATGGAGAGAATCTTACCATAGTTCAGTATGCTTCACCAAGTTTACCAATTTACATATACCTGGTCTTAAGATTCCAATAGGAACAAACAAGATTCACAATTGGACATAGGAGTTTTTTTGTGAGAAGGTAGCACCAAGAGGCAGAAAGATCATTTGATTAGTTCGTAAGGTGGTTTTACTTCCAAAACCCGAGGGGGCACTTTATGGGAGAATATTTTTGCTAGCAAAATTAATTCGCTAGGTAAATGTGTGAAGAGATTTGCCTCAAAAAGATTTTCTAAGATGCTGCCCTGAAATATGGTTGAGCCCAATGGTCTGGACTCCCAGGAGATCAATTGGGGGAACTCTCAGTAGCCCAGGAGTCCCTAGCAAACAATTACTCAAAGAGCATATCATTTTCTTAGACGCATTGTGGTTAGTGAGGTAGTGAGAGAATATATGGTGGAAGATGTTTGTGGGGTCAAAATCATTTGTTTCCTCCTTCACATCAATTGTCTCAGTTTCTTAGTTTATCTGTTTTTGCTTTATCAGCAGATTCATGATGTATCTATTGATTCCACGAATTTTCTTATCCATACCTGATCACTAGAAAAATCACTCAATGACCGTAAGGCAAATAAACTAGCCTCTTGGTTATCAATCTAGATGGTGCTTCCGTCAGACACGCAAATAAAGATAAAAGACTGTTCTATTCATTCTTCAGGAGTTTTCTCTTGCAAATCCTACTTCACTTGAACTTTTGGAATGCAACATGCTCTTATAAAAGTTGAATTTATTGGTTTTGCCACTAGCATCCAGAGAAGGAAGCCCTACATACTTTGTACTTCGGATGTGACGTCTCAAGAGTAGCCTTTTCGGCATTGTGTAGTTTTTCTGGTGTTCTTGATGCTTTTGTATGTGATTCCTGTTATTATGTAGTTTTTCTGGTGTTCTAAATGCTTTTGTATTGTATTGATCATGAAGAAATAAATAAATGCTTTTGTATGTGACTCCTGTAATTAAAGCTCTTCAATTGACTAACTATGTGTGAGATGTTAATATTATTAGTTCAACCAATATCAAATGAATGTCACTAATTGCATTGCATCACTGGTCACAGTGGTTGAATCCTACACCATGGAAGGACTAATTGGTCGTTGAATTCATAGAAAGCGACACCACGTGGCATGGGCAACATGGATAACTTATGTCTAGTGAAATTGCCTATTGATGAACAAAAGTAAGTAATCCACAAAAAAGAACAGAAAAGGTGAGATATTCAGCTAAGTTTTAGACCACAACTCTATGAAGAACACCTCCTCCCTCCCTCTACAATTTCGACCCAGAAAGTTCTCACCAGAAAATTGTTTCATTCTTTCAAGCAAAGTACAATAGCCAACAACCCATTAAGTCATCTGGCAACATAAGTTCAATTTTACATACTTCTAAAACCAACACTTGCGAAGAATACTGACAAATAGAGGAAAGAATATATAAGGCCCAAGAGATTAGCATTGTGGAGCATTTCTTAACTATCACTACAGAACATGTGAGGTGTTCTTGTTAAGTTACCAACTCTCCCAAAAGCTTAAGCTGTTAGGAAAGGGCCCCACAATGTATACCAAGCAATCTAACAACCTCCCTCACCCTCAAATGCAACTCCATCTTGCACGTGGGGATGCAAATTTTCAGAGATATAGCAGAACAGAATATGAATGGGAGAAACAGAATGCAAATAGAGAGACTTGAACCCAACTCTGATGCCATGTTAAGTTACCGACTCTCCCAAAAGCTTAAGCTGTTAGGAAATGGACCCAACAATGTATATCAAGCTATCTAACATTTTTAACTATCACCATAGAAAATATTACACGGACATGAAATGAACCCATATATATCATTGTTTCAAGACCACTTACAACCAGAAGTAAGAACTTCCAATAAAATAAAAAAAAAGGGAAGAAATGCAATACTATTGGGTAACCAAGAAAAGCACATAAGCATATGTATATGCACATATAGATACACAGACATAAAATACCTTCTCTTCCAAGCCAATAACTTCAGAGGCCAACAACTTGGCACGTTCGTCAGCTGCATTACATTCTAGTTGAGCATTTCCATATTCCATTTTTAAAGACTCTAGTTCCACCTGCCAACACCACGATGAACTACATAATCAAACAATGGGAATGAAAAAAATAACGCTGTCATGTGTAAACAAGTAACAAAACCTGTGCTATGTTGCTATATGCCTACCCACATGGTTCAGAGATACGATGAATAGGATTCACAAATCAAATACTTAATGAGTTATACTTGTCACGCATAACAGAACAAATAACCTTTGCAAATGCTGCAGAAATTTAATTATAGGAAAATTTCATTAAACCTACGACGGTTGGTCTTCCATAAGGTGGATAATTGACAAAATGGTTTAAGGCAGGACATATGATGCAAAGTAATGTTGCACACCAACAAGATACAGTAATGAGCAACCTAAACTGAAAACAACAGACTAGAAATCAGGATGTTAATTTCCTGTGCAATGCCAAAGCACAAAATCAAGCGAATCAGCACAGGTACTCTGAACGTTTTGGCTCAGACCAACTAAGTAATTCATTTTGCAATATCTAAAACGTTGTGTTTGAAAGATCCACATACAGCAGCAATTAAGAAGTTCATGAGGTAAGCATTCGTGAAGTTTGTTGCTCCACAAAAGAGTAATTACCTAATGGGACAACCCCGCATGTCCTTATTCCCTCACATGATTCAATTTGTTCACTTTGAAGACAATGACAATCATCAATTTTAAACTTACACACAAATTCTTGATCCACGCTTTGGGAAGTAGGGTAGTAGACAGCTAATACATACAAGTTGCACATATACATATGCCAGTGCTAATGGTAAATATTAAAACATCTGGGTACACATATAAACAGAATCCACTTGATTAATGAAAAATCTCATCAGGAATTACCAGAAAAATGAATAATCTCAAAAGGCTTTAAAAAGAGAAACAAAGAAGGCAAGGGTTTAAATCATGAGATATAAAAAGAAAGAACATCAAATCATCATGGATTCACCAAAGTTAGGAAATGATTCATACTAACCAATTGGGCCTTGATTTCCTCCTGTAGCATTTCCATGTCAGATTTCAAGTTGCTAACAACACTACCCTACAAAGTAAATTAACATATCAACTGAGAGCAAATATCATCAAGTCATAGGAAGGGACTAATTGAAACTTCAAGCAAATAGATGAGGATAAAGATGATTTTTCTTTTTCTTTTTGGATAAGAAATAAACTTCTATTGAAAAAGCATCAAGGGGATGCCACCCATGTACAGAAAAAATAGAGGAATAAAAAAGTGAAGATCAAATTAACAAAAGACATATACCCCCCTCTAAACTCCAAACATATATTGAGGATGAAGATAATGAACGTTCAAGAGCACAAATGGATTTGCAGAAGGAATTCAAACTGTTGAATAAAAACTTAATATCCACCAAAAATCAATGCCAGCCAACCTGCTGATTATAGCTATCAGTCAGTGCTGAATTTTCAGCAGCTAAAGAATCTGACAAAGCTCGTGAGGCCTCAAGTGCTCGCTGCAAGGAGAATTTTTCTTGCGTCAAATCTTCAATATGCTGAAAAGGAAAACAAAAACAGATGTTAGACGAATATTTGACTAGGACTCCCTCCAAGCTTCACCTCTGACAAAAACGCTGTTAGTGTGCGTGAACCTGTTCCAAAGCAGCAAAGTCATCATCCTGCTGTCGTGAGTAAGAGTTATGCTTCCTATCCATGCTGGTCTCATGGACAGTATGGCTGAAAAAGTCATCCCGATTTCCAGCAGAAACTGACGAGGTCATAGAATGCTCAAATGCACCAGTTACTGAAGCCCTCAACTTCGAAAAAGATTGAGCTGTTTCAGCCTCAGCATATAACGTCGGAGAAGAAGATGATGTCACAACGTCCATGTCATCAACTTCGGGACGAAATAGTCCAACCCTCCCAGGTTCAGTTGGTGGAACTCTTGGCATGTTAATAGAATCAAGGAAAGATGGACGAGATCGCCTACTAGTAGGTTCAGATACATCTGGATACGATGGTACATTATTATATGAACTAGCAGCACCAAAACTGAAAGGCGTAGGTGGAGATTCAGATGGCCAAAGTGGAGGGCTGTTACCACTAGGAAAATGACCAATAGAGTTCCCAAGCTTTCTTTCCTCTATATCGAAAGTCAGAGTATCATTAGATGCTGCAGCAGCATGCGAATTTTTCCCTACTCCAAAGGAAGACACTGTGTTCTTGGTGGGAGGGCCAACAGAATCTACCACAAAGAACATATGGCAGTCAATTTTCCAGGAAAAAAAGGGCTAAGGAAAAAATGAAAAGAAAATGAACAACAAATGGCATTATAATTACCTTCATATATGGAGGATATCAGCCCACTAGTCTGTTCGCTTTTGTTTTGCATAGGGAAACCACCGGAATTAACAGAAGACAAAACAGAAGCAAAAGCATCAGATGAAGCAGAATGGGCTTCCTCCAACCCATAATGACTAGTTTGACTGTAATCATGATTGCTTTCCCGGATCACTTGAGAACCAAAACCAACAGATTGGTCACTACTATTAGCAATCCCATATGCATGTCTACCTAAGGCTCCAACAGAAATGCTGAAGTCATCACTCTTCCCTGTTGAGTGAGGCATATATTTTACATTATTATACCTATCAAACTCTTGATCCTTTGGGGGTGCCTGCACTATTTCTGCAGGAAATGCACTATAATAGTTTGTTGACAAAGGTGGTTTAGCATATTTGTCATTAGAACCCACATCATTGATCGGCATAAACATATTCTCTTTGTTTCCATCATCAGTAACTTCTTTGAATGGTTCAACAACCGTTTCACTAACGCCATCAGAAGGACCAGCTCCATCTGAATCCGTAAGTCTTACGTGTTGATTGTCTAAAGGTTGCTTGTCATGTTGATGATCAACATTAGCACTATGAAGGTGACTCGCTGGCGCAGCCTTCTTGGCTCGATCTGCAGCTTTTTTCTTACGGAACTCTTCCAGCTGCAAGAAAAGATAAAGCAGACCGCATCAATGTCAGCAATTTGGCTTGTTCGCCATAGTTTATCGATCTACTAGACAAGATAAACCAAGAATGGAAAAAGGATAATACATGAATAAAAAAATTGTATCCAACCAAAGCACCTAGGAGTAATCACATAAACAGCTGAGTATAAAATGTACAGCTGATCCCAGTTTTCCAGTTCATCGTAAGAACCACAAATTGGTCATTATTATGTCTTCATGAAACAGTAACTATTTGGTTTTCAAAGTGAACAAATGAGGGTATGGTTCCCTCAGCTATTCATAGCACGGGACGGATGCACACCTTCTCGTATGTACCTATGTGAGTGTTTGTATGAGTGTAATAAAAAATTAACCACGTGGAACAACATTTTGCCTCATTAGCTTACCTAGCAGACTTGAGTGTCCAGTATACACAACAGTAGAGAGCAACTTCATCGGTTCAAACTAAGCCAAAGTTGCTAAAACCTAGTACTATATCGAAATTCCAAAAAATGCCATTGTTGCATCATTGGAACAAAAGCCATTTCACATTTCATTTACTTAAGTTGAATTGAAATGATTGGAGATCAAAAACACCAATGGCGATGTGAGCACACCAAACAGATTTAGCTAGAGTGTTGGTCAGAGGTGGAATTGTTGTTTATTTTTATTTTTTATTTTAGCGTTCATTATTCAGCTATGCATTTGGCTAACCAGGGGAGTTGCTCTAAATTTTCAATATACATACACAGAGAAACGCACAGATTTTAGGGCTATAAACGAGCCAAACCTAGCTTTGAAGTGCTCAAGCTCGGCTCGGTTATTATTGATGTGTTCGAGCACGGTTCATTTGCTACAAGCCTTTATAAACGACCCAAGCTTTTATGATCGAGCTGAGCTTTTATAACTAAGTCAAACTCAGCTCAATTACTATACCAGCTCGAAACTCGAGCTGAACTGAGCCCTACGCGCAATAGATTTTTGCCCATTTCTGCATAAGACAATACCGAAACAACATGACCATACCAGACTATGTACATAGAAGAAAAACAATGAATCATACCCTCCACTTTCCAGCTTCCAAATGCTAAGCCAAAGTTGCTAAAACCTAGTACTATATTGAAATTCCAAAAAATGCCATTGTTGCATCATTGAAACAAAAGCCATTTCACATTTCATTTACTTAAGTTGAATTGAAATGATTGGAGATCAAAAACACCAATGGCGATGTGAGCACACCAAACAGATTTAGCTAGAGTGTTGGTCAGAGGTGGAATTGTTGTTTATTTTTATTTTTTATTTTAGCGTTCATTAGCAAAATTTTGTCTTCAGCTATGCATTTGGCTAACCAGGGGAGTTGCTCTAAATTTTCAATATACATACACAGAGAAACGCACAGATTTTAGGGCTATAAACGAGCCAAACCTAGCTTTGAAGTGCTCAAGCTTGGCTCGTTTATTATTAATGTGTTCGAGCACGGTTCATTTGCTACAAGCCTTTATAAACGACCCAAGCCTTTATGATCGAGCTGAGCTTTTATAACTAACTTAAACTCAGCTCAATTTTACTATACCAGCTCGAAACTCGAGCTGAACTGAGCCCTATGCGCAATAGATTTTTGCCCATTTCTGCATAAGACAATACCGAAACAACGTGACCATACCAGACTATGTACATAGAAGAAAAACAATGAATCATACCCTCCGCTTTCCAGCTTCCAAATGCTCTTGCTTCCTCGTCGAAGCCGCAGTATTCGGCAACACCTGAGCCGACGCCATCAAAATGCATGCGAATCACAACCTCAGAAGCATCAATTTGGAGGAGCTGCACAAAACAACCCTACAACCTGGCAAACCCCCAACTAAAACCCTATCGACAAGCCCTAGAAATCCCAATCCAATTCAGATCGCGACAACGAGAAGAATTGAAATAATCCGATGTATGAGCATTAATCAATCGATGCTTGCGTATAACGGCAAATGAAATTCAAAAAAAAAAAAATTCAAAAAATTAGTGGGAGACAAAACCCTAGACAAAAGGGCCCGATCTGATCGGAGAGAAGAGCTCGGTGGACGATGCGCGTTTGTGCGAACAGATCTCCTCGCCCTCTCTCTCTCTCTCTCTCTCTCTTCTCTTCCCTTCCCTCCTGTGATGTTCATACAAAAACGATAAATTACAGAATAATGACGCTATTCATAACGTAATGTTCACATTCGGCCCTTCTTCAATAAATAATGGGTGGCAGTTCAAAAATAAATACTCCTTGTGTCAGTTTGGCCCCTACCTTTGTTATATTCGCTCGATTTTAACCCTGCATTTACCATTTTGTGTCAAACAAGGACAACTGATAACTTCCGTTAACTCCCACTAACGGAACTCATTGAGAAAATTACAAGTGACCCCATGTGATTTGGGCTTTCCGTGACCTTTATGTTAAAACTACAAATTGAATCTCTTGTCTACCTGATCAATCACAAATTACCAAAATACTTGTTTCGTTCTTATTCAAAAAAAATTATTTGATAATTTTGAGTCAAATTTTTTTAGATTATTTGTTCACTTGAAAAGAAGAATGGAAAAATTAAGATCTTGTCCAAAAACTTTAAAACAAAAAAAATCTACAAAGACAAAAATAATTCAAAATATACATATATTTTTTTTATTATTTCACATATTTTGTTGACATTTTTCAAGTTCAATTCATATTTTTCTCTTTTTTCACATTCCTATTGTTGAGACGCGTAAATAATTTTTTTTTTTTTTACCACAAAGCAACCTAAAGAAAAAAGGAAAAAAAAAAGCAAAAAAATAATCCAATAATAAAGTTTGGACAAACTCCACCTTATACAAATCGACACAAATCTAAATACTGAATGAGTAAGTGTGAAACTAACTCAACACCATTGATTAGATAAAAAGTTGACAAATTAAGAAATTTTGCTTTATTTCGTAATGAAGAGTGATTTTTTTTTTTGGGTAAATAAGCTTGAAATTAGAAGAGGTTAAGCGAATGTACAGTCTACAAGGGGCATACCCCAGGGAGGACAACATGAAAATGAAAGAAAAGAAAAGAAAGAAAAGAAAAGTGCGTGGTCCCCGGCACAACCCACCGAGGTGGAAAAATAAGAATTACTGGCACATCCCGCCAGCATAGGTGTAAATAAGCAAAAATGCAATAAGTGAAGCAGATAATTGTTTAATGTCATGCACAACCCGCAAGGCTAGGATAATAGCAAAACATGCACATAAATGAATAACAAGTATTGAGTCTAAAAAGGTCCCAATGTAAGGAATGTAATTTCGCCAGTGCTCACATCCCATTAGCCTAGCTGTCCCAAAGAAAAGAGAGCATCAAGGACATGAGTAAGGGCAATGCGGTAGAACCATATGTAAGTGGTGAAAATGTCAAATGCCTCCCCAAAGTAAGGGAGATACGAAGAGTGGTGAACACATCAACTCAAATGTTTAAGATCCGCTTGATCTCCACTACGATAGTAACAACAATAGAAAACTCGGCGCCAAGAGTACGAGTCTCTAGTGGAACACTGACAAAATCCAAGGGAACCCCCCATAGAACCCTATACTGAACATAAGCCTAGTCCACCCGAAGCTGCAAACACTCTCATCCAAGTTCCACAATCGTCATAATAACCATAAGAGATAGAGCAGATCATGAAAGTAGAAGAATAGCCTGCGGTGTTATCAAATACAAGGATAGGCTACAGGTAGGTGAGCTCCCCAACCAAGCTAAAGATCATGATAGACAGAGCCAGCCCCAAGGAATAATCCCTGGATCAGAGAAAACTAGGTCACCACTATGTAAAACACATCTTATGGCAATCTCTGCCATCGGGCTCTACACAAATATAATCACCCAAACGGTGCAGCTATCCTAATCCATATAACCCCACACACGGTAAACGTAAAAGTGCCTCCTGTAATGGAAATGGTACACGCAAACGAAATCCGGGGTCAGAGGTGGATGAGATCTCCAAACCATGCTAAGGCAAAACCATGACTAGGGCCAGCTTTAGAGAAAACTTCGTGCCCTTCAGAGAACCCCAGCCCGCAGAAACTAGGCCCATCAAACCTACGTAACCACTCCTTCGGATCGAAACCATACTCCACCAAACACCGAAAACAGCCACATCCAGACTCCAAATGCACAACCAAAACCAAGCAAGAGAAAATAGAACTTAATGGTAAAAGTGCCCCCTATAATGAAAGCAGTACTCGCAAAAGGAACTCTGAGTCAGAGGTGGATAAGACCTCCGAACCATGCTATGGTAGAACCATGAATAGAGTCAGCCCTAGAGTATACTCCGTGCCTTTCAGAGAACCCCAGCCCGTAGAAACTTGGCCCGTCAAACCTAAGTAACCACGCCTTCGGACCTAAGCCAATTTCCACCAAACGCCGAAAACAGCCACAACCAAACTCCAAATGCACAATTACTACCAAACAGGAGAAAATAGAACAAGTGTTGTGTGAGCCCATAAAATGGGACTCCTAAAATTATGTTCCAAATAGAATCATAAATAGGACTACGAAAGCTTCAACAATTGCACACTAGCAGGACCAGAACCAATACAGAATTACCCCTTATGCCGTGACAACAATGACACCTAACAAAGAGAACTAGAACACAGAAGCACAGTAAGAAGCTATATCGTAGATCCCAAAATGAAACTTTAAAGATCTTGAGCATCCAGATTCCACCCACAGGTTTCCCTAGATGGTGTGCCTAGCCTTTCCTTCCCAAGGGAGAAACAGACTACCAGTGTAATTATGTGTAGACAGAGCAACTAAATATTCAGTAATAAACCTAACTTGCTGCTCTAGTTAGGGAACAATTCTCCCCAACTTGCTTTGTCAAGGTTTGGGAAATAGACCATGTGTACCAACCCTACATAGAGTGAGGCCCATTGATTCATCTTCTTACAGATTAACTCAGAAAACCTCAGGCTGCTATGAATATGCAAACTCGTGTCAAGAATTACATGTCTATACATCACTAGTACATTAGTGCGAACAGGAGCACCATTTGATAAGGAGCATTACCTGACCAAACTGGACAAGGTTGACCTTCCTACCTGACTGTAGTTTATTGTTTGCTCATATAACTGCCCTTTGTGGATGAATATTGGAGTAGCACTGGGACACAAGATCACAGAAGCATTTTCCAATCCATATCCCCTTTTGGGTGACGCAAATTCTGCTTAATAGCACCTGGACTCCCTTTGTGTAGATCCTAGCAAACCAGCACTCGAGACCCATGGTTGAGCCAGGATATCTCTAAGGCCCATACAAACAGAACTATGTTGAGCTCCGATTGGGTTAGAAGACCCATGTGTGCGTTTGATATGAACCTAAATCTAACCTGAATAACATGTAGATACGCGCTCTGTGTTGAAGTAGTTACCACGGCCAGACTGAACTCGTGGCCAGCAACCCTTGTGGATGAACTGATTCGTGTCTCTTTGTAGAAATAAAGACCCATCCGGATTGAATCCTTATGTTGTAGTCAGACAGCACCACCTCTAAACTCAGGTGGATTAGTCAGATCCCCTTATGAGAACCTCTGAACCGCTGCGTTGAAGTTGGCCAGATGTATCCCATCTGAAGAAGGTGATCTCCTCGATTTTGCTGTATGATAGGGTTTAAAGAGCGGTAGCTCAGATCCCTCTTTTGTAGGTTGGTAATAGAATTAATTAGTATCATCATCTATATGTATGTTGGGAAATGCTAACGGGTGCCATAGTGCACCCGTTAAGAGTACAAAAAAGTAAATATGAGGCCGGTTTTAGAGACATAAAAAAAAAACATAATTTGTTTGGATCCCCATGCTAATATTTGAGCCATTCAAATTGTTTAAAACATGTTTTTAAAAATACTCGTAAAAAATTAATTTATTCAAATATCGCTAAGTGCTCGATCAAAAAATAATGAGAACATCAATTCCTATCAAGTTTTTTGAAAAACTTTTTGGATCAAGTACTTGTCGATAAATTTGATTGAGCTTAATTTTTGCAGAATTTCATATTTTATCCATTTAAATGAAGTAAACGGTTTAGATCATCACAATATAACCCAGAACAAAAACGTGTGTTTTCTATGTATTTTTTTATGTGTCCCTGAAACTGGCCCCTATAGATATAAAGTATATACTAAATGTCTAAATGTATCTGCTTAAATATATAGATGAGAGAGGAAAGAGAAAAAGAATAAGATAAGAATGATAATATTGTCTTTTTCATATTTATTAATATTCGATATCACTATGCACTTTAGTACATAAATCCCGTGGGGTCATGTGTGAGTTTCTAAATGATAAGATGCAGTTCACAGAAAAGCCAAATCATAGGGCATCACATGTAATTTTTTCAATGAGTTCCGTTGGTGGGAGTAAACGGAAGTTATCGATTGTCCTTAGGCTCCGTTTGTTTCGGGCGAAAAACGTTTTCTAGGAAATCATTTTCTGTGGAAAACACTTTCCGGTGTTTGGGTGCAACAAAAAATCTAAGTCAACGGAAAACCTTTTCCAATATGAAAAAGTCAACAAAAAAATGAACTAGTATCTCAGGAAAATGTTTTCCTTGATGAAGACACGGAAAACATTTTCCCCAGGCGTTAGGCGTTGTTCTCCTCCCAGCCCCGACATTCAGGTAATCACTCGCCTCTCTCTCTCTCTCTCTCTCACTCCGCAGGCGCGCGCCTCTCTCTCTCTTTCTCTTGCCTATCGCGTCTCTCTTTAGACTCTGACGTTGGGATACCGGGAAAATTGGATGAGAACGATTTGATTCATATTTGATTGCACATTTGGGTAAATCGTTCAATTTTGATTGCGCGTTTGGGTTGAGTTACATTTATCCATTAATTTACTTTTGTGGTCAGAGGAGTTTGTTTGACTTAGAATTGGGAAAATTGGTGTATTTTTAGCTTATTTTTCACAGGTCACAATTTGTTCACCATGTGTTTGTGAAAATGCCTATGAGATCTGATAACAAATAATTGGCACTCTCAAAGAGAACTAAAGCTATCTATTACACTTGCTTGCTTTCCCATTATAGAAACCTTGATTTGAAATCTGTTGGATGCTATAAACCTGTAGAGCTTGTTAATACGAGGTTTTTCGCTAAGATATTAATTGGTTCAAGCTAGTAGACGGTTATAGTTGGCTAAATGTCGTTGCTCCATTGCAAAACGACATTTCAATGGAGTTGGCGAAGCTTTCACATATTAGTGATTTTGGTCACTTTCTCATATTAGTGATTTTCCATGTCTACCAAACAATGGAAAATGTTTTCTAGAAAATGTTTTCATATTACAACCAAACACTGGAAAACATTTTCTTTTCTAGAAAATGTTTTTCATGGAAAAGGTTTTCTAGAAAACCTTTTCCACCCGAAACAAACGGAGCCGTAATGTGCACAAAGTCGTAAATGCATGGTTAAAATCGAGTGAACTTAAAAAGCAATGAACAAAGTGACAAAAAGGGAAAACTAAAAGGACCATTTAAGTAATTTATCGATTAATAAATACACGTGTAGATCAGCGTATAACAATTCTCAAAAAAATTGACCAGTGTCAGATCGAATTGTTTTACCATTGGTTAAAAAGTCTTTGCTTTGTATTCTCGGCGTCGCAGCAAAAATGATAGGTACACTCCCCGGAAGCCACTTCCAGCCACACCCTCTCTCACATGGGGTGTGGGGCCCAGATCTGGGGACCACACCCCATGTGAGTGAGGGTGTGGCTGGGAGTGGCTCTCATGGAGTATTTGTATCGCCGTTCGCGTCGCAGCATGAAAATAAATGGTGGACTTTCTGCAAAAAAAAATATCGTCCCCCAACTATAGTTAAATTAAACTTAAAAGTGGTACTTTTGTTCCCGTCGTCGCCACATGAAAATAATTTAGGCAGACTTTCTCTGAAAAAAATCGTCTTTCAACTATAGTAAAAAGTGGTATTGCTCCGTTAAATGATATTTTTTTGATGTATGTGAAAAAAATAACTTGCGAGAAAATATCAAAGTAGCGTCCAAAATATCGAAAGTATCAAAGTGAAAACTCATTCTTATTGTGAATTCTCTAATTCTAGCGTAAATAATCTGCGTTTAACCGAACCGAGATTGGTTGAGGTGAGTTTAAGCTTGGCTTGAATACCCTTAACTGTTGGGGAAAAAATGTCTTGCTTTGGATTCACTCGAGTAGGACAATTGTTCGCGCATAATCTAAAAGAAAATAGCTTTTTTTTTTTTTTTGTTATTTCTTAAACCATAACAAATTTGTTCATATAAAAAAATCAATTATTCATTGGTTTGTTTTTGTACTATTAATAATTTTGAACACCATATAGGATTTTTTTTACACCTAACAATTGAATATAGTAACCACCTACTTTATTAATTCATCACCTTAATTTTATGGGGCACTTAAATAATCATCCTTTTACTCACTTGAAATTTGAAAATCATCCTGAGCCTTTTTAGGAGTTATGTTTCCATCCCAAGATTCAAATAAACTCACTTTTGCCCGTAATTATATATATAAATATTAGGAGATTAAGGACTAAAATGAATGTTTTCATCCAAAAATTCTTGGCCTATGGGATAAAGATTTTTTGGATGAAAACATAAATGATTTTGGATGAAATTCATCCAAAATTGATTATGTTTACTTCCAAAAATTCTTGGCCTATAGGGTAAAGATTTTTAGGATGAAAACATAAATTATTTTTACCGCTGTTTTTTATATTTTCATTCAAAAATCTTTGATCCAGTAATTATGGTTAAATTTTTGTAGGGTGAACGCATACGCGGCCAAATTCATAAAGAGAAGACGATCATGGTTTAAATCAAACTAGCAATCATATCAATGGTTTTTGACATTTTTTTACCATCAAGATGTTAATTCAATAATTATTACCATGTTTACAAGTACAAAAAGAGCGTACGTACTCCTTATGTAAATAGGCCCTCGCAGCAGCTATTTTGATCTTTTTACCATGATTTTTTTTTATCATTTTTTGTATTTTTACCATGAAATATCGATTATGTGGTTGATATGTTTTACCATGATTCAAATAATCATGGTAAAAATCAAATACAAAACATAAAATATGGTAAAATCGAGTAATCATGGTAAAAATTAAAATGATTGAGATAATGAGCCAGTAATATGGTTAAACGTGATTCCAACAACAATTATGATAATATATCATCCCTCTTTTGAATTTTTACCTTTTCGAATTCCTTGATTTTAGGAAGGAGAATAATTCACCAATTCAAAAAATATCTTAATTTTAGGGTGTGTGGATCAATCAAAAGTAACTAACTTTGAATTCAAAAATTAGTTCCGTTTTATATATATTCATCCTCTAATATATATTAAGGAATGGTAATAATGGTAAATCACATTACAAGAGGATGAAAACATAATTCCATAAAGAATGGGAGATGAAAATCTAAGTGGTACCCAAAAAGCGGATGGATATTTAATTACCTCTAATTTTATTGTTGTACTCGTTTAGAAAATATTATGTATTCTTTACATATTTTCTCAAAAAATTCTAGCCATTGGGGTTAGCTTTGTGTTCTTTTTCGTAGTTATTGTAAACTCATCTAAACAAATTAAAATAGGGTCATTTAGCCAAAAATTCAAAACATTTGACATTTTTTAAGGGAAGGGCAAGGAACTTTTGCAATCGAACATAAAAACAAACAATATTTGACATTTTTAAAGGGAAGGACAATGAACTTTTGCAACCAAACATAAATACAAAAAAAAATTAGTGAACTATTATTAATTTTTAAAAATTCTAAATTCGAACATAAAATTCAAAAAAATCTCCACCTCACCTTTCGCGACCACTTCCGGTGACCAAAAAAATTAGTGAGATGCCACTAATTTTAAAAAAATTTAATTTCGAACATAAAATTCAAAAAAATCACCACCCTACCTCCGGCCGACCACAACCCCTCCTCTAGCCGACCACTTCTGGCGACCAAAAAAATTAGTGAGATGTCACTAATTTTTAAAAATTCTAATTTCGAACATAAAAATAAAAAAAATCACCACCCCACCTCTCGCCAACCACTTCCGGCGACCAAAAAAATTAGTGAGATGTTACTAATTTTTAAAAATTCTTATTTCGAACATAAAACTCAAAAAAATCTCCACCTCGCCTCCGGCCGACCACTACCCCACCTTTGGTCGACCACTTCTGACGACAAAAAAAATTATTGAGATGTCACTAATTTTTAAAAATTCTAATTTCAAACATAAAATTCAAAAACATCACCACCCCACCTCCGGCCAACCACCACCCCACCTCTAGCTGAGCACGTCCGGCGACCAAAAAAATTAGTGAAATATTACTAATTTTTAAAAACTCAAATTTCATAAATAAAATTCAAAAAAATCACCACTTTAACTCCGGCCGACTACCAGCCCTCCTCTGGCCAACCACTTCCAGCGACCAAAAAAATTAGTGAAATGTTACTAATTTTTAAAAACTTGAATTTCGAATCATCCGAGCAACTTTTCATAACAACCGTACGTATATAGTTTATCCAAAACTGCTTGGATGAAGCCCTTCCCGATACCTTTTTTTTTTTTTTTTGGCAATTCCTTGCGGTGACCCTTAAATACACTTTTTAAACACATTGAGCGGTTCGGATCTTCGAGATTCGACCCTATCCATGAGTATATATATTATATATGACAGGTGGCACGCAAAGCTGTTTGCAATCCTCTTGTTGATGACTTTATGCTTGAGTGAGCAAAGCCAGGTCATGGACAAAGATGTTGCCGTAGCCAAAGACGGCACGAGCAGGGTGAAGCATGGGCACAACACGAAGCACAGCACCGGCACGGGCACAGGTAAGGGCACAACAAGGACATGGTTTTTTTTTTTTTTAAAAGTTACTAGTAAGAAACATCCCCCCCCCCAAAAAAAAATTCAAATGATTGATAATTGATTAGGTGCCAATATAATTGGTAGGGGTCTCAAACAGGCCGGGTCGGCACGGGCACGACACGTTCAAAGGCGGAACAGCACACCAAAGGCACGGTAAAATCCTGACACGACACGGTATAGGTTGGCACGTGGCACGGCACGGAATTGAGCGGGCACAACATGGTCTAAGGCGGCACATGACACGGCACGACACGGTCTTCTACGGGCACGACACGAAGTCAACGGGGCACAAGGCGCGGCACGACACGACTTTATTCTAGCACGGCACGACACGGGCACGGGTACGAGCACGGAAGTTCGATTTAGGGCCCCCAATTGTTTAGGAACCATACATATATATACTAGGCCCAATATAATTTTTGTGTAAGCCCTCCATACAAAAAATGACCCAATTCGACTTTAGGGCCCAGTTTAAATATAGGATAGGTCTCGTTTAATAAGTTCGATTTAAGCCTTCGAAATCTATGAGCCGGCTCTGTGAGTGAGCAACGCCAGGTCATGGACAAAGATGTTGCCGTAGCCAAAGATGGCTAACAAAACTTCATGAAAATTCAAGCCGCGATCGACCATGCTCGAAGCTTCAATTCATAGAGATTCAAAATACAGATCGGTGAAGGTCCCTATGTGGAGAACATACTAGTGCCATAAAATTAGACAGCCTTGTGTTGGTTGGAGCTGGGATGGACAAGACTTCCACATCAGGCAACAGAAGCATTGTTGGACCTGACAAAGCATGCAACTTGTAAAACGACAACAACAGGTCAGTTACTTCATTATTAGGAGAAGCAAATCAACTGGTCCATTTTATTTGAGTATAGGACAAGAACATAATAACAGTTACCAGTTGCATACGAAATCCAAAAGTCATTAGCTGAAGCAGGGAAGCGTATGAAAACTAGACAAGCGTGCAACAAGGACAATCACAAACACGATATGTGCCAGCAACAACACGGCAGAAACACTAAGATGAGCCGGGCTGAACCACCATTTTGGAGCCCATGACATGGCACGGGCAGGGTGAAGCACGGGCACAACACGAAGCACGGCACAGGCACGGGCATGGGTAAGGGCACAACAAGGACATGGTTTTTGTTTTAAAAAAAGGTACTAGTAAGAAACATCCCAAAAAAATTCAAATGATTGATAGTTAAGTAGGTGCCGATATAATTGGGATGTATTCAAGCTATAGTGATGCATTTCTTACTTGTAATTACATTCATTGTATGACAGTTTAATTGTAAATATAATGTTTTGTGTCTTTTCAGTTTAATGTGTTGAATTTAATTGTAATTATTTGAAATTTTCCTTTTCAATTCAAACAAAATGATGACCATTTTTAAAAGTATTTTCTAGCTCCACACAGTCCAACTGTGCACGAGCACGGAATAGGCACGGGCATGGCACTAATTGTGGTGGGCAGTGGGCCAGGCCGGAAGAGGATATTGTGAACTAGGCTTGAAATCGGTTTGGTTTCGGTCAGTTCGGGGTGACTCTTACTTGGACCAAATCGGTTCGGGATGGGACTTCTCTAAACCGATCCCAACTGATTTAAAGAAGGGACCGATCTCGGTTCGGGGTGTCTCGGTTCTGTTTGAGAGTTCGGGGTAATCGGTTTTTTCGGTCTGGGCCACTTGGGCCTGTTCAAAAATTTTCTTTTGGACCAAACCCAGCATCTATAGAAATCTTTTGGGCCAAACCCAACTTGGGCCTATTAAAATATTTTCTTTTGGACCCAATCCATATCTAGCACTACCATTTTTGTTCATTCATCAGGAAAAAAAATGCAACTCAGCCTCTAAAAACTTAAAAATAGTAAAATATGGGCTAAAAATTCATCACAGCAAATCCCATACATATTATGATGTTACATGCCAACAAAGTTCACACAGAAAATCCCATACATATTACATCCCAAATTTAGCACACATTCAATTATCGAAATTCATCACACAACCGGTCTAGCTACTACCTCATATGGGCTAAAAAACCCTTCAAAGTTCACACAAAAAATCTCATACATATTACATGCCAACAAGATAATAAATTAATAACATTAAGAACAAAAAATCAAAATGCAAGTAGTGAGCATTTTCCAGCAGTCTGCAGTCCAGTATTTTCCACCATCAGCAACCATACAACCAGTCCACCATTTCTAAAATACCACATGCATAATAGATTTAATGTAGGCAAATAACAAAGTTGAAAAACAGATTTTATAGTATGTGCTTTGATATAAGTATCTATTTTGGCTAACAGAATTCAGCCTCTCTTGCCTACTCTGATCAGTCCTTGTCAGTCAGCGTTTATAAAAGATCGGTCTATCCTGGATAATGTTCTTCTTATGCAAGAGCTCATTAAGAACTACCACAAAGATGTAGGAAGGCCTAGATGTGCAATCAAGATGGATTTAATGAAGGCGTATGACTCTGTTGAATGGTCTTTTCTCTTTGATATGTTGACTATTATGGAATTTCCTTCTCGGTTCATTCAATGGGTGAGAAGTTGTGTTACAACTCCCATGTTTTCTGTGGTCCTTAATGGTGCTTTGGAAGGCTACTTTCCTGGCAAGATGGGTCTCAGGCAAGGTGATCCGTTATCCCCCTACCTTTTTCTTTTTGTCATGGAGGGGTTTACTTCTATTCTCCATTATCGAGCTAAGCAACAGGGGTTCACTTATCATCCCAAATGCCAGAGTCTTAAAATTACCCACTTAATTTTTGCTGATGATTTATTTGTGTTGTGTGGTGCTGATGTGAAGACTTTCCAGTTGATCAAGGAGGTTCTTTCTGACTTTCATGTGTTCTCCGGGCTTCAACCTAATATGCACAAAAGCTCTCTCTTTTTTGCTGGGATTGATGTTAATGCTCAAAACGGCCTTCAAGATATTTTGCCTATTCCTGTTGGCTCCCTTCCTGTCAAATACTTGGGGGTTCCTTTGATTTCTATGAGGTTGAGATCCTGCGATTACATAGTCCTAAAAGAGAAGATTTTGGGTCGTATACAATCATGGTCTAACCGGGCTTTGTCTTTTGGTGGTCGAGCTCAGTTGGTCTTATCTGTGCTATTTAGTATTCAGGTTTATTGGTCATCTATTTTTATCTTGCCACAAAAGATTTTGAGGGATATTGAACAGGTTTTGAGGTCCTTCTTATGGTCTGGCCCTGAGCTCAAGTATTCTGGTGCTAAAGTGTCTTGGCAACATGTTTGTGCCCCTAAACAGGAGGGGGGGTTGGGCTTTCGAGCTCTGGGCATTTGGAACAAAGCTTCTATGGTCAAGTATCTGTGGGCTGTCTGTAACAAGTCTGATACTTTGCGGGTTAAATGGGTTCATACCTATGTTATCAAGGGTCAAAGTTTATGGCAGATTAAGATTCCTTATAATGCCTCCTGGACCATTAGGAAGATTTTGAAGCTCCGGGTAGTGGTCCAACCTTGGATTACCTATATCATTGGCAATGGAAAATCCACTTCTTTGTGGTTTGACAATTGGCATACTCTAGGGCCTCTTTACAAAAAGTATGGTGATATGGTTGGCCATAATTTTGGTAATCTGGTCCAAGCTAAGGTGGATGTGATTGTTCAACAGGGCGCTTGGTCTTGGCCTAGGCTTAGGAATCCTGTTATTAGGGATATCATACACAACACTGCTTCCTCTCTTAGACCTGATTCTACCCAGGAAGACAGAGTGATTTGGAATCTTAACCAGCATGGCCAATGTTCTGCGAAGTCTGCATGGCAAGCCTTAAGGGCTGTGTTTCCTGTTATCCCTTGGTACAACAGTGTTTGGTTTCCGCGTCATATTCCTAGATGGCCTTTTATCGAGTGGCTTTCTTTTCATGGTAAGTTGTCCACCAAGGATAGGCTTCTTGCTTGGGGGATGCATGTTGAGCCTCTTTGCGTGTTTTGCAATCGTGTGGTGGAATCACATAATCACTTATTTTTTGTCTGTCCTTACTCTTGTGAAGTCTGGTCATCTATGCTTCAGAAGAATGGGATTGACAGACCTCCGCTGAACCTCGATCTTGAAAGGGATTGGGTTTGTAGTAACAAAGCTGGTAACTCCTGCTCCAATATTGTCTATAAGTTGTCTTTAGCTGCTAGCATTTATGGGCTGTGGAGGGAGAGAAATTGTCGGATATTTCAGCAAAAAGTGGGTCCTGCTGCAACTCTACTTATTCAGATAGAGGAGCAAGTCCGAGACTGTATTTGTTCTTGGAGGAAAGTGAAGCGCTCGGATAAGAATAGGCTCATGGCCATTGCTTGGAGGGTGTCTCCCCGTATTTTTGAAGTTTAGTTAGACCTGGTTTTGTTTTGCCTTTTAGAGGCTTGTCCTCTGCTGGTTGTTGTTTTTACCAGGAGTGTGTCCCTGTTTTCCTTGGTTGTATGGGCTTGCCCTCTGGATTTTAGTTTGTTTGCTCTATAAAAGTGTTTAATTTACCAAAAAAAAGTTAGAGAAACACACAGTTTCTTCAAGCAAGGCCAAAAATATTTCGAAATAGCACGGCAGGGCATGACAAGACTATTAAATGGATTGGCACGGCACGGAACACGATAGACATGAAGATAAATGGGTTGGGTTGACACGGCATGACCAATTTGACACATCTACACCCATGTGTTTTGCACTTTATCTATTTCTAATATTGTGTCATATTTTCATTAAAAAAAAAAAAACACGAGAAAGTCTTTGTTTTCTGATAAAAATTTACTAGGAGTTACATTGATGATCTTATGACTGGATGGAACATGAACTTCCATCTCAAGTATTTCACTCCCTCCTTTCTAGCTTAAGATGAAGGATATCAATAGTCTTTACCCTTTTGTGCTCCTACCTATTTTTTCTGGACAGAGGGGGGTGCTGCGCAGCGTGCTATGCGGCTCCCGGCGTGGCCGCGCCGGTATCCGTTTGATGATCGGAAACGTCCATTGTCTAGAGCTCGTCGAATACTACAAGTGTGCCAAAAATCAAATCTTTTGGATATTGTTAAGTGTGTCATCGGAAAAAAAATAACTTGAAAAAAAAGGGTTTTATAGTTTTCATCTAGTGTTTCAAGTCATATGTGTTCTAATTTTTTTCAAATTTTATGTGTTCCGATCACGCATTTAATGATATCTGAACGAGTTGATTTTTGGTACACTTGTAGCACTCGACGAGCTCTACCCGATGGACGTCTCCGATCATCGAACTGACACCGGCGTGGCTGCGCCGAGTGCCGCACAGCACGCTGCACAGCACAAGGCTGTGCAGCACCCCCGCTGTTTTGTTTGTGGTTCTCCAAGCAGAGTATGCATCCTCGGTCACTTTTGGCCAAAATTAAAACAAGACAACCAACAAACAAGCAGGCCCGGCTCTGATATTTAGCAGGCCTAAAGCGATTTTTTTTTTTCCAAATTGAGCCCTCAACTCTCAATATATCGTAGTTAAAATTTAAAACTACTTCGGAAAACAAAAAACTTTCATAAATAAGTCATTTAAAAGCATAACTACAACACAGACATATAAAATTGGAGGTCCAAAAAAATTGTCAAAATTTGGGGGCCTAAAGCGGTTGCTTTGAGCTTTAGTCTAAAACCGGCTCTGCAAACAAGAGTAACTAAACTAGGTTCGGAGGATGATTTGAAATATCCATCCACCATGCCTTGTAATAGCCTTATATCTACAAAAATAAAAAATAAAAAATAAAAAATTGAGAGGTGCCACGCAAAGCTGTTCGCAATCTTCATGTTGGTGACTTTATGCTTGAATGCTCAAAGACAGGTCATGGATACATATGTTACTGAAGCCAAAGATGGCTCTGGAAACTTTTTCAAAATTCAAGACACGATTGACCATGCTCCAAGCTTAATTCAGTTCACAGGGATACAAAAACAAAATACAGAACGAGCACAATCTTTAGACTCCTCGTTGTTGCTCTGTTTGTTGCTTTGAAATTGGATTGTTGTCACCTGTAGCGTCGACTACGAAATCGAATTCCCCTCGATTCACTAATCTGAAATCTGAAGGCATTTGATAACATGATACCGCATGATGCTAGTTGATATCATTTGACACACATTAGGCAAGAATTCGCAGCGATATGCAATCAAACGGCTAACTAAATTTCCCGGTGGAGATGTCAGTGGTTGATCAAACTTTGTGGAAATAGAATGGTATATTCTAACGAAAGAGAAACAAGGAGCAGAGTGAGAGAAAATAAAAATGGTGGTTGATAATCTGGAGTGCTAGAGAAACAGGTGGGAAAGGGAGGAAAAATGGTGCAAAGAGATGTTAGAAAATGATGTTCATGTTTACTTTTTATGACGAAAATATAATATGAATGTAATATAATTGGGATTCAAAGCCTGAAATTCTGGTCATTAAGGTGAGCGTCAAAACACTCTGCATTTAAGACAAATTTAGCCCCCACTCCGGTGGTTCCGGTTTGCATTGGACCTATCTCCTAGCACTACTTGATCGAAATCCCTCCAAAATAGCCATCTTGTGTTCGTATTCCCTCGTATGAAAAAGGCAAAAATGTGGAAAATCAACCCTACAAATCAATGAAGGATATGCGTGTATCACACAAATTTCGAGTATACGAAAAAGAGAAAAAAAAAATGCTGAACAAAGTCAATTTATTGATTTGAGAAAACTAGGGTTACAATCTCTGATGAATTTCCAAGCAAAGAAATTTATCCTCTGATTCTTCTTTCCAAGAGTTTGATTCGAAGGCTTGATGCTTGTTCTTGAATTAAACGGAAAGATTTTCTTTGGTCTTTGCGGAGATGACGACGAATTTGACGGATTTTGACTTGAGGGCTTTGAAGCTTCTTCTCAACTTGAATTACTTGATCTTCTTCAATTGTGTTAAAAAAGATGGCGAAATTGTGACCATTGACTTGAGGGTTATGGAGCTTTTTTTCAAGTAGTTCTTTGAGATCTTCTTCAATTTGGTTGAAGGAGATGCGGGTTGTAGAGGTTGATTTGAGAGCTTTAGAGCTTGGTCTCAAATCGGAATTTGAGATGTTTTTCAATTTGGTAGAAGGAGATTCACGACTTCTGGATTTAGCTTGAGCGTTCTTCAGAGTTTTGAAACTTTGATCTGAAGAGGCGTCTTGCTTGATATAGGCTTGGAGGACTTTGAAGACTGAAGAGCTTTGATCTTCAAAGCTCTGATAACTTGTGTTGGATGGAAGCTTGAATGTGTTTTAAAATAGGAGAGACAGCATCTCTATTTATGGGGATGGGGGCTGGAGAGTCATGACAAACTCCACCTCTTTCATACTTTTCTCTCTAATTATTCTTTTATTTATTGAAAAAGAAATAATTATGATTTAATAATTATCCTTCTTATTTATTTTAAGAGGAATAATTATACATGAAGAGAAATATTAATTTCACCAAGTGGCTTAATTTGATTGGCCGGACGTGATAAATTAATAACTACATCATTTTGACACGTGTCTCTATTTGATTGGTCCCTCCACATGTCTTTGACTTTTGACCTATGGAAACTTGGCAGCATTTGATTAGCCATTTATTGTACCCTATTTGTAAGGCCCTGCAACATGTGGCAGCTTGTGATAAGCCAGAAATTTTACATGTCTACAATGCTGTATATATAGACCAACCGGTGACTCTACGAATAGGCACCAGGGGAAGGGACACCTTAGTTCACAAGAGAAGCGTCCGTCCAAACCAAACAAGTTCCACACGAAAGATACGACTTTAAATCGAATTAATTTACATTCACACCCAGTACTAAAAAAAAAATAACACCAAATATCTTGCAACAAGATGTCAAATACAGAAGAAGAGAGGGGACGAAAAGCGTGCCCACGAGGGAGAAGGGCATTTCATTGTTATTGGTTAATACATTTTGAGTGCTTTTTCAGCTTTCGGCCTGGTAATTATCAGATCTACTATAATGGAGGGAGGTTGCTCCTTTTATTTTGTTTTTATTCTCTGCTTTGTAGAGACGGAGTCAAGATTTTAACGTTTAATGGGCGAACATTAAAAAATAATGGTGACTTATGAAAGGTGCTACTAATTTTGTAGATATAAAGTACAAAAGTATCATCATAATTCATAGATATTACTCCTACATAACAACCTACACAACTTAAAAACCATGTCATACGTAACAATATAATCATCAATACATACCAGTTTTTGCATCCATATCTAATTTAAATGACCAAATATAACCTAATATTAGAGTTTTAAAGATGCCTACAATCTTAAGATGGAATTATTAATTTTATAGAACTTTTACAACTCGAGTAGAATGGTCACTCAAACTCCTATATTTCATTTCTCGACCCGTCCTTGTTATTAAACAATATAATCATCAATACATACCAGTTTTTGCATCCATATCTAATTCAAATGACCAAATATAACCTAATGTTA
Organism: Vaccinium darrowii; assembly: GCA_020921065.1. Taxonomy (NCBI): domain Eukaryota; kingdom Viridiplantae; phylum Streptophyta; class Magnoliopsida; order Ericales; family Ericaceae; genus Vaccinium; species Vaccinium darrowii. The sequence goes on along the minus strand of CM037153.1, from coordinate 19,457,232 downwards.
GAGTTTTAAAGATGCATACAATCTTAAGATGGAATTATTAATTTTATAGAACTTTTACAACTTGAGTAGAATGGTTGCCCGAACTCCTATATTTCTTGACCCGTCCTTGTTATTAAAAGAGAATATTTGATCGAGGACACATTACCGTGAATGTTGAGACGTAAGTAATGTAAGGGTTAACCACCACTCCTCTGTCCCAATTTACTTTTCTCTCGTTCTATCTCAATAGAACAAAAAATAATTGGTATTTTTTTACTAGCCGCCTGTTCTGGAACTTCCAGTTCCAATCGAAGCATATACTGTAAAACTTTTAATGTGCCATATTAATCTTACTTTGATAGAACTCAATTTGTTGTATTGAAAATGTTTTCTAAATCACATTAAACACTATAAAATATATAAAAATATCTTAAAAATGGAACGAACTTTAAAAAAATGGCTAACAAATTAAATTAAGACAGAGGAATATTGGGAACATGTTTCGAGTTTTGACAACTTTTTAACTTATTTAAGTTGGCCTTTTGAGTTGACGTGGAATTACTATTTACAGTACTTGTTTAAGTATCACACTAGCAACCAGGTTTTGACAGGTTATTGGTTGTGTGGATTTATTTTCATGAGAACGGGGGAAAGAAACATGGCAAATATAAAAGCTTAGCTAACAAAGCGGTATTTTCATGAGAACGGGGGAAAGAAACATGGCAAATATAAAAGCTTAGCTAACAAAGCGGTGCCAAACAAGGAAGAGTGGGTGATGGCTGGGGTACGTGAAAAATGCCAAAACGGTCACGTATCACCTCACGGCACCCGCTGCCGTTATCATCTCACGGCAGGCGCCCCCAGCAGGAAATGTTGGGGTCGTGGTTAGTGGCGGATCCAAGAATTCTGTCTAGAGGGTCACCTTTCGAGCATAATTTCGGAAAAGAAATTCACAATCCAATATAATAATAAGAAAAAAATGTTTAAACATTCATTGACTAGGGATTAGGACCGCTATTTAACTCGCTCAAAAATTTAATCAATTTGACCATATAAAAAATTTCCTAATTAACAAGCAAACAAACCTTAAGATGTTAGACAAAAAAAGTAATAAAGACATATAGTAATAGTGACATATAATCAGTTGTTCCACACATAAATCAGATTAGTCTGTTTCATTCTATAATTAGTATTAGGCGTTTCCTAAGAATCTTAAAATAATGGAATGTCACTAGCACTATTTTGTGGAGATTAAAGAAGTATAACTATGTAATTTATCTAGAGGGTTTCTTAGCAACTATCAAAAGTCCAAGGGGGTCACGTGCCCACCCTGGCCTCCACGTGAATCCGCCCCTAGTCGTGGCATTATGGCTTCCCTATTTTTTGTAGGTCTGTATAAACTTGTTCAAAACTTTCTTAGTGTAACTGCAAAATTATGATTAATCTACAGCAAAAAGCTTGAATTCAACTTTTAATTTACTTAAAGTCTAAAACTGATTTCAAAAGCACCCAACACCCAGCTTCTCTAAAATATTATCTTAGACAAGTTTTAAAATTTTCAGGATATCCTAAAATCTCAAAAATCTGTTGATAGAAAAGTTCTATAAATATTAACAGTTTCTTTTTGAAAGCTTGAATCTCCAATTTGCTAATTGAATACTTTGGTAACACGAACTTGGTCATTTTCCATCCACTTAAAGACACGTTTTCTTTGACAATCACACGGCGCTAGAGTTTTAGAGATGTATAAATTAACTTCTCTAACCTAACTTTCTGGCTTCTGCTATTAAAATGCTAATATCCACTGCAAAATATGGTGCCACTATTATTGCAAATAATGGTGGTTTCTATCACGGATTGAACTCTGGAATTGACATGAACTTTGGCAGCTTCCATCTACTTCACATGGGCCAAACGAAATCTGCGCATTTTCCAGGAGAAAGCTAGGTTTGAGGTTGATGTGTCATCTGCTATTCTGGAGGCCATTAGAGCCAAGCTGAGTATTTAGTCGGCTGTTAAGTTTACTGCCCTTAACAGGAAAATCTATTATTATTGGCTCCTTGATTCCAGAATTTTTTGAGTTAACTCCTACATTTTGGTTTGTTGTGTTGTTTGTTTTGATGAGGTTCTCTGTTTCTCTCATTGTATAAGTGTTGTTCATGGGGTATGTTTTTGTAGCTTCTTTGCTCTTTTTGGTAAAATGAAATTTACTTACCAAAAAAAAAATAAAAAAAATCTAGGATTCAAATTTGGAGATGTCAATTTTTTTTAAAAAAAAAAAGCTTATGTGGTAATTTGACGTGTTGAATTTGACATCTCTAACAATAGCACACTCCAAAATATACACTTATTTTCTTTTTTTTGGGTATGTTTTCAGTCACCGACAGCAATTAACTCTTATCCCATTGTTTGGGTGAGTTCCTTTCTTGTCACGACCAAAAACCTTTTGTCCTTTTTGATTCTCACTGTTTTTTTAATTGAAAAATTCTAAAATCCGCCTACTGAGCTGTCGTTGAGGTTTAAAAAGTGTAGTTAAATGTGTGAAAAGTGTATAAAAATGTGTGAAAGTGTATATCAAAGTGGAAAAAATTACATTTAAGTGTGTGTTTTTTCCTCGTAATTTTTGAAATTAATCATTTATCTTGACCTGATGAATAAAAAAAGTATGAAATGTGGACTAAAATTGAAAAGTTCATATAAGACATTACTTTAGACCCAAAAAAAAAAAACCAGTTGTTTGGAATTTTTCGTCTTGAGTGAATTTTTTTTTTTTGCCTTTATTATAATTTTTTACATTTTACACTCCTCCTCATCGAGACAAATGATTAATCTAAAAAAAAAACATGAATCTAACAAAAAATTCAAAAAATGAGGAACCAAAAAAAATGAAACCCAAAATACCAAAAATATAGTGAAAATTCACCAATTTAAATAGAAGACTGTAGATATTTAGCAATTGGTCCTACATCGACTTAAAGTTAAAGGTGGCTTGACTGAAAATGAAGTTGGATCATATACTATATTTTTTAGGAATGTTTGATGATATAGGAGTACTATTAAACACATAAAAAGTACTTTTATACATGGAATGTCTTTGGTCGTTGATATCAAATGAGAATGTTAGGTTGGAAAATTAAAGCTAGGATTTTAAGAGCATATTGCTAAAATGTAAGCACATGTGAGACCCTATTTTGTGTGTTAAGAACTGAATTAGCTAGTTAAAGAAGAAATGCACTTTAATGGGGCTCCCTAAAAATGTTCATTAACTTTAAGTCTTTTCTTTCTCTTTCCTCTCTCTCTCCTCCTTCCCTTCTCTCTCTCTATCTCTCTCCTCTTTCTTTCTCCTTAAGTCTCTCCCCAAATTTAGGCAGTCATTTAGGGCACTTTAGGTAGTGAGGGGTGCTACCTAGGATTTTAGGGAGTCAACTTTTGTGCACTAGAGACCATTTTTTGAGTTTTTTTTAGATAACTGGTTAGGGCATTTTAAGGAATTATTTTAGGTAGTGCATTAGAGATGCCCTAAATGAAATACAGAAATTGGAGCACAAATTAAAGCTAGAATGAGACTATTGGTCTACGTTATTGACCATAGGAATTAGTAGGAACCTTCTTCATTTGTAGGGGGTGTTAGGGAGCCATGGTTTTTCATTTTGCATCAAGCATTATTACATTTTTGCTTGTTTAGCGATATGTTACAAAATTCATTCTTACAGAATGCATTTTGGCCTCATTTGATTCGGGTATTAAGTACTTGGGATTGGACTATTTGTATCCAATCCCACGTAATCCCTTGTTTGGTTCCTGAAAAAACGCATGAGATTAACAATCACAGCACAATTTTAGTCCTATACGTATGGTATTGTGTAATACCTGGGGGGGTGTGGGACTAACTAGTCCGGGATAAAAACACACGGAGGGAAGTCTGACATATTACAAAATTGCCATCCTCTCTTTCACTTACCCAGATCTAAAGTAGGTACTCCTCTCTCTCTCTCTCTCTTTCTCCCCTTCCCTCCCCACCAGACAATGGAGAATCACTGGGTTTACTCGTTGCTCTGAGATCGATTTTCGAACCTACTGTTGTTGACCTCTAGCGACCACCGACGACATCTGGTAAGTGACCGACGACCTCGAAATTGACTGGTAGCTTCATAATCTACTGTGTTCGAAATTGTTTGTGTTCGAAATTGACCATGTTCTTTGTTTGTGTTCGAAATTGACTGGGTAGCTTCATAATCGACGACCTCGATGAGTTGAGTTTGGACCACGTTGTTCTTTGTTTCTACTGGGTTTTCTGAAATACTGGGTTTTCTGAGTTTGGACCACTGTGATTCCTCTCTGAATTTAATTTTAAAATTTTTAATTGGTTGGAATCCTCTCTGAAAGAGATAATGTTAATATTAATCCTGAAATTTAGTTGAGGGAACCAAACATGGAATTGACCAAAACATGGGATATCCCAATGTTAATCCTGCATGAATCAAACAAGGAATTGTGTGAGATTCAGTACTAAATTAGTCCCAGGACAAATAGTCCAAGACTATCAATCCTGGGACAATCAATCCCACCTATTTTAGTTCGCGAATCAAACGATGCCTTTGAGAAATGAACCGGAGAATGTAGAGTCCAAAAATCTCCTTTTAAAGAGATTTCAGAGATTATCTGTACAAATTTATACACCAATCTTCTGCAAAATTTACTTTGCACATTATAAACCAACCATTTCTACAGATTTTGGTTATAATCGTAAGGAAAAAGCTACAATACACACTCTTTATTTAGGTGTGTATCATACACACTCCTATAAAAGTTATGAATTTTTTGTAAAAGTTATGAATTTTTTTTATAAAAGTTACGATACACACCAAAATGTTACAAATCATAGAAAATGTTACGAATCTATTGCTGAAAAGTTACGAAAAACTAAAAAATGTTACGATTGCTGATGACGTGACACAATCTGGACCATACAATAGGTGCATATGGTATACTCAAATAAGGGTTGTGTATTGTAGCCATTACGTTACAATCCAGTATTCAGAATCTAAAAATCGATTGGCTCCCAAACGCCCATGTGAAATTTTGAATTCAACGATGTTAAAGATTTTCGAGTAACTGCTTTTGAATTCGACGTGAAAAAGATGAAAATTGTAGCGCATACGATTTTGTTTCATGAGGGAACAAAAAAAAGAGATTTATAACAAAACTACTTTTGTGCTCTGTTTGTTTTCGGGAAAAAGAAAATTTTGGAAGCAAATTTCCGTAGATAATATTTTTGGTACTTGGTACGGCGAAAAACAGTAATAAAAAGACAATTGAATTTTGTGGAAAAAGATTTTCAATTTTTAAGGGTATAGAACTTTTTCCAGATCATTGCTACCAAGTGAAGGGGTGTCCACGGATATGGATCCGATTCGATCCGCTTAGAGCGGATTATAGTTTTTAAGATCCGGAACCGAACCGAACATTCACGGATCGGTTACGGATCGGGTCGGGCGGATTTGACAGATTGAAGAAGGATTATTGAGAGGATCCGATCCGATCCAGATCCGGAATCGCGAGATAAGAAATTCCCGATCTGGAACCGAACCGAACATTCACGGATGGATCAACGGATGGTTCGGATTGGTCGGATTGGCGGATCGGATGATCCGCTGGACAGCCCTTACCAACACACCATCTGACCATCACCTCTACCACCCCCATTTCTTAAAAGACCAAAGTAACCAATGTACAAAAATGACCAAAACACAGATTCATATGTGAAAGACCAGAATACCCACCATTTTGCCTACAGGTGAAAGTTCAAACCGGAGAAACCGGACCGGACCGTGATGGAGATTTTTATCATTTTCATAGAAGAGTAGTTTGGTCTTTTGATCATTTTATACGAGTCAATTCTATTGACAACCCATTTTTAGCTAAAGGGTACTTGCAATGATATCTTTTGTGCACCCTTCAACTAATTGACATTTGCTAACCGAATACTGGAAACCCAATCAAATTGTTGCACTCCAAGAAAATCAACGAAGTGACCTTTAAATTGACTTTTTTGGGTTCTCTTGATTTTAATTTATCTTGATTTTTGTTGACGAGTCGATGATTGACCCAGTTAACGGGAATATATAACTTTACCATAGAGCCATCGCATGAGGTAGCAACATTGATTACCTTATTTGAAAAATTATTTTAAAACATGATCATCAATATTGACACCGATAGTCTGCTCACCACGGTTATCCATATCAATTTTCTGGTTATCTACTTTAATTAATACCTGTTGAAGGGCTTCTTCAACAGCATCTTTGGCAAACCTAATTGTAATTTTTTCACTTTCGCTCGTCTTTATATTTTAATAATTGCTCATAGTTCTATGGAGAAAAAATCTTTTTGTCGCCATATATATTTTTTATTCTCAACGATACACGAATTTGACGTTTGCCTTGTCGATCTCTTGAAGATTGCAAATCTAACAACATGGAAGTGTTGGACCTTAAGTTTTAACAAGCACCTCTGATTTCTTCGGCTAGAATTTTCATATATTCAAAATAATCTTCAATTTTCAAAATCCTATCTAAAGTATTTTCAAAATGCTCATAACCACTGATTTTAGGTAAACTATCGTAATACCTAAAATTAGGATAAACATTTTTCATATACTTGTGCTATTGTACTTTGAATTTCATGCCACCAACTGATATTCATTTCCACACATTTGTGCAAAGACATTTTCGGTAAAAGGTTGATTGTGGGGAAATCCCTCCCCGCGAATGAAACACCGGAACTGATAGGTTTATAGCAAAAGAGATGAAAAATCAAAGCTCACAAGCAATCTTGAAATCCACTGATACAAACAAAAGACTAATAAAAACAAAAGACTTGACTTGACATATATATAAATTTATCAACTGATGCAAGCATGTGTAAAAAGTGACGAAAGATATGAAAACCCTTAAGATCTTGTCCTATGCATAAGTTTCGCTCTCTTTTCCTTTTTCTATTCAAATAATAAATTTTTCAAAGAATTTAAAATTTTAAAACATTTCGATAAACTTAGCATGTGATTTACTAAATAAAAAGTTATCATAAAGTCCGTCATTAGGACATTTATCATTGAAGTTTTAGGCCCTTTGCCCTAAGAGCATCTCCACTCCTACACCAAATTTTTACTCAAATTTGAGGAAAAATTTGGTCAAAAACTTGATTTGATACCAACCCTTTCAATGGGAAACCACCATTTTTACCAAATTCTAGTTAAAATTTTGTCAAAAACAGGTTTTTTTTCATTTTGGCTCCAAAACTTTCCCACCATTTTGTAAAAACAAATTTTTTTTTTTTCATTTTGCCTCCAGTGAAAACAGTGAACAAATTTCTCATCTTCCTCACCTTCCTCATCTGCCGAAACAATGAAACAAGGAGCAAATAGTACACTGATTTGAACAAAAAGAGGGGTTGCAAATTTGGTGAAGGATTTGGTGTTGAGCAAATTTGGTGAAAAATTTGAGCAAATTTGGTGTTGAGCAAATTTGGTGACGGATTTGGTGAAGGAGTGGAGTGAATTTTTGGGTGATTTTTACTCAAATTTAAATTTGGTGAAATATTTGGTCCAAGAGTGGAGATGCTCTAACTTTTCACCAATTTTTCAATAATACTGTTTTCTTTGTTGGTGTTTTCTCTTCGTTCCTTTGGTAGAGTTAAATATAATTTTTACATCTTATCTGTCGGTTTGACGAAGAAAACTTGAAAAGTATAAAAACATAGTCCAAAGTTGAAAAGATTTCACTAAAAAGTAAAATCAACCCAAAAAAGAAAACTAGTATTCAGAGAGACCACCCAAAAAGCCGGCAAAAAATTATCCCAAAGATTGGATAAAACGGACTCGGGGGAGGTGCTGTGCACTCCTGTGCCGTGCACCGTGTTGTGCGCTTCTCGGCCATCCAATCATGTTTTGGACGGCTCGGATGTGTTTGGCAATTATAATTTAATTTTGATTTATTTTGGTCGGTAAAAATCAAAACACATTTGAGCCGTCCAAAACACGATTGGACGGCTGAGGAGCGCACAACACGGTGCACGGCACGGGAGTGCACAGCACCTCCCCGGTTCCGGATAAAACGACCCAAATTGAAGCTCAACAAATAGACAGAGACATCAGAGCATTTTTATATATTAATGACGCCATTATTGTGTTTACAGGTGGCACGCAGTAGCTAAGATAGCACCATCCAATTGTACCACCAACGTCACGCATCGCCGTCTCGAATAAAATATGCACACGGCGCAATTTAGCCAATACCCATTTTCCGGAAAATAGCCAAAACGGTATGCACACACATGATAGAATTTTCAGAAGTATCAGCCAATAAAAAAAATTCCCATATACACTGAAATCAAAAGATCTCAGATTTGTCCAGAAGGTTTTGGTTTCTGCAAACCCTAGATTTCAGCGAAAAACCCTAGAAATCATTTGCCCAATAAACCATGTCGGTTTCAGAGCTGTGTATGCTTTGATCCGTGAGTGTTAATTGTGTCATACATTGGGCATATACTAATCGGATTTATTGTTGTGCTTATATCAAGTTTGATGTGTACTTGCTCTCTCAAACTGCATATGTCATTGAAACCAGTTGCATTTGTTTTGGCAAGATAAAAAGTAGAATCCGAATTGGGTTATGGGTTTAAGACTTGGTGGTAGTGTTTTCCTTTTCTTCTCTTTTCCATTTTGGTTGATGAGTAAAGGTTTCATTTTTGCCGCAAGAGGTGATCTTTTCTCAACACGTATGATCAGTTAGTTCCCGATTGCATTTACCTTTCTATTTTTGTGGCAATATACAGAATTTGTATTGGTTTTGAGTTTAAGACTTGGTGGTACTGTTTCCCTTTTTGGTTGATGGGAAAAAGGTTTTATTTTGCCGCAAGAGGTATTCTTTCCCAACAGGTATGATCAGTTAGTGCCCAATTTCATTTACCTTTTTTTACAATATACAGAATTTGAATTGGGTTTTGAGTTTAAGACTTGGTGGTAGTGTTATTTGCCCTCATATAAATTTGGGGCCAATTGGTGAACTGGGTTTTTATTTGGAGGTCAATTTAGGAGAGGGGAAGAGGAATTATACAGTTTGGTGTTGATGATGAGAGGAGGGGGGAGATGAGAGAGAGAGCTGAGGAGGGATTGGGGAGACAACAGTGACAACAATGTCATTGGGTCTTCGTAATTCAGGAAGCAATGGATCATTGCAACAACAGTTTCAAAATGGTCTCTTGTCAATTCAGACTACGCCTCCCCTTTCCACCCGCAAGGCTTTCTCTAAGATGTCCAAAGAGAAGGAGAGTTTGTTCCATTGGATCTGTAAATTTGCCGGCCGCAAGAAGGTTGGAATGCTGCTCTTGTGTCTTGTCTCTGCTGCAGTTTTTGGATGGGTTTTGTATGTTGGCAAAGGTTTGATACCCCCTCTTATATCCCTTTTCCATAGGTGGCTCATTATTTAACATTAAGTTAGGATTCATTTATAGATATATATATTAGGTTCTCATATTTGCAGTAAATCTACATACTTAATTTATATGGGAAAATATTTAGGACACTTATCTACGAATTGTTATTTACTTTTGATGACATTCTTCAATCGATTTTGGTAAGGAAACGGGGAGAAATTTAAGATCAGATATTGGTTGTCAGTTGTTTCCGTATGGGTTTTTTATGTGGTCAAAAGGTTGGATATCCCCTCTTTCTATTTCTTTTACTAGGTTGGTCACAATTTGATTTAGCTCAGAATCCATATTTGTGTATGTGTCTTGTATTATACAAGATAAGTTGTATTATTCCACAATATAATTCCACAATTCAGTCAATTTTACTGAGCCACTGAGGTAAAGTTTAATGAAGATTGATCTATTTGTTTATGCTTATTCATTGACAGGTGACACCGTCACACTAAAATTACGCGTTTTGATCCATTTTATTGAGGATAATGAGGAATGATTTAAGATCATATATTAGTCATCAATTGTTCTGGGGCATGACCGTAAGAATTCTGGTATTAGTTTCTGCTTAACTCTGGCAGCAGAGCTGGGGCGATTCTAATTCAAAGCCCTGTCATGTGTTTGTTTCATGTTTGGACTGCAGGTTCCAATTGGTAATTGGAATGTGCATAATCACTTAGATTAGGAAATTCACTTGAATGGGCGTCAACACTTGTTATCTCCAACTTATATCAATTACAATATACTAACTTTGATGCTTCCTGTAAACTTTGCCTGATTGTGTTGTTTTCTTTTGACTGTTGAAATGATGTGAATTTTGCTAATTTGAGAAAGGAATTTATTTTATGTGGTTTTGGATGTTTTCAGGTGAAGATTCTCAAGAACACAACCATATCCACAGCATTAGACTTAACCGTACTGTTGGTTTGAGCTTTCCTGGATCATCGCCCACATATACAGAACAAAATAATGATAATGGCATCATTTTTTCGACACAGAATTACGTGGAAAGGAATCAAAGTAGATTGCAACCTCCTGCATTTTTTACAGGATACACTCTTCCTCCGGGGAATCCCTGTGAAACTTTCAGATTGCCTCCCCCACCAGCAGATAAAAAAAGGACCGGACCACGTCGTAAGTTTGGTTTCAGCTCTCAGAAATGCTTTGCAGCTTCGATCAATTGCAATTTATCACCTTTTTTAGCATTTGTTACTTGCTACCAGAATTCACACACATGCATAATAATGACAAAAAAGAAGAAGATATCGTAATGACTAAATTACTTGTCGATCCTGGTTTATAACTACATTGTAATTTCCGCTAAGTTTTTTTTATTTTCCCTGCCCCATTTTCTGGCTTCCAGCATGTCCAGTATGTTACCTGCCGGTTGAAGAAGCAATTGCGTTGATGCCAAATTTCCCTTCATTTTCTCCCATACTCAAACAGTTAACCTATATTCATGAAGAAAATCTAAGTAGAAGTGAGTTTGGAGGCTCAGAATTCGGTGGATATCCATCTCTGTTGCAAAGGAATGATTCTTACGATATACGAGAGTCTATGGATGTGCATTGTGGGTATGATATTCAATCCCGGTACATCTAATAAGTTATTTTCTTTGAAAAGTGGGTTTTCTTTTCCTTTTTCTATTCATTCGCTGCCAATATAATATAATAGTTGTTTTTCACATGCTATCCTCTAAGTTATGTTCTTTTTCTTATTGATTGGCATACCTGCACCATCAGATTTGCCAGAGGAGCTAAGCCTGGACGTCAAACAGGATTTGATATTGATGATTCTGACCTCCTTGAAATGGAGCAGTGTCGTGGGATCGTTGTTGCCTCAGCAATTTTTGGTATTGCTCTTACAAAGTCCCATAAAAATGTCTCTCCTATCATTAAGCCTTCTGGTTGTATTCTAATAAGTGTAGTCTTGACCAGGAGCCTATGATTTAATACAACAGCCAAAAAATATTAGTCAAGCTGCCAAGGAGAATGTTTGCTTCTTTATGTTTGTGGATGAAGAAACAGAACTATTTCTGAGAAATTCTAGTCAGCTGGATATTAACAAGAAGCTTGGATTGTGGAGAACTGTTGTTGTCCATAACCTTCCTTACGCTGATCCTAGACGCAATGGGAAGGTAATTTCCATTTATTCCAGTTCACCATTTAAATCGTCATATATTGTGGTTTATGGCTATGCAGTTTACTGCATTTACTTGCAGTAAACTGTGATTGCGCATGCAGGCTTTATTGATGAATTACTTTCTCTTCGTCATTGGTAAATGCGTACTGTCAGATGATATTAGTTTGCTATTCAGTTTTTTAATTTGCAAAACCTATCAAAATAATGTTACGATTTGCGAGTCTTACTTATTTCCACTAACATTGACAAATGTAACTCAAACTTGTCAACTCTGTTACACTAATATCATTGCGTGAACAAATTTAAAGCAAATATCAGTTTTATGGTTATCCATGCTTCACAAGGGGACACTCTTATACTTATAGTCAGTTTGTCAGCACTTGAGAGTATATGTAGCCCCACTTTGGATGCTATAACATACGTTTTGACTCAACGCTTCTCTGTGCGTAGTTGGAGTCTGAAAACAATTTAGTTAACAAGAATAAGTTGAATGATTCGAGTCTTTGCAAACTCCCACCTGCCACCAATTACTATACTACGGAAGCTAAACCAAAATTGATTTACTCAACCGTCAGAGACATTTGGACATTTCTGAGACACAAAAGTAGGTTGCTGCATTTTGATATTCATCAACTGCTTTTCCAACTTACAGTTCTCTACTTCTTCACTCAGTTCAGGTGTGGCATTTGTTATCTTTTTGTTGGCCTCCATTTTTTTCCCAAAATAATTTTATCTTTTCAACAGAGATTGGCAAGCTGTAGTCACCAATATGATTATATTGCTTATGGGGATGGGTTTTCTTTTTCTTCTGCTCACTGTTCTGTATGCAACATGTTCACCTTTGTATTTTTTGCACCTTATGGGTCTGCTACAGGATGAGCAGAATGTATGATTTCCTATGCCTGTGTGCCAATTCTCTTTATGGGAAGAAACGCTGTGGTTGACACTGAGGTTAAATTTGTTTCTATTTATTCCGCACCATGGATTGAGTTTGATTGGATGCCTCGCAGGAAGAAAAAACTGAAATTTATCTGCCAGCATGATTATTTGCTCAGTTTTTTGTTTACATTAATGTTTCTTGCAGTCATAATCCATATTTTGTGCTAGAGGCTTACCTCTGGATGTACACCGTGTTATTGGCAAATGTTTACGAAGGAATAAAACTTGGACAAGTCATGATGACTCTGCATTTAACATTAGCTCATTTTATAGTGATGGCAAGCAACTCTGGTGTGCCATTTGAAATATCATTTGCGATTTTATTAGGTCTTTTTGGTTGAAATACCATATTAGTTTACATCAGGTAGTGCTTGAAAATGTTTTGACACTGGTTATACTTTTGGCAGATTCCGAAGCTTTTACTGCATAGGCTTTTCCCCAATGTCCGCTACTCTCTCTGGATTGATGGAAAACTTCAGCTAGTTGTGGATCCATATCGAATCCTTGAAAGGTACTTTTTTTTTAATAATTTCCTTTTTTTCTCTTTCTATTTTTGTTCACAAATGGCTAAAGACGGCTTGCAAAGTTAAGTTGAAAGCAAATGTCTACTTGATGACACTTGTGGCTTGAGTTGGATCAATTAGTTTCCTTTTTATATGGATTCCTACAGCCATTAATTTTCCACTCGTGATAGTTTCTCTTTCCTTTTTTCTATCTCATGAGTTTAGGGATATCAGCACCAAGTAGTTTCCGCACATCAGATGATGTATATCTAGCTAATTGCAAAGTGGTACACCTCTAAACAGATCGAAATTGGTCCAAATTAAGACCGGTCCAAATCCAATCCTTGTTATTGCTGATTTCCATTGTTCCACCTCTGACATTGTTCTCTTCTCAAGGGATTCAGCAAACTGTTTCTCGAGATTTACTTTCTAGTCCTCCTTAAGAATCTAAGATGCTACATTCTAAGTATCTGAATACATATGGCATTTCAGTTGGTACTATACCTAGGCCTAAAAAAGGGTTTATATTTGATTCTTTGAAGTATGAGCTATTAATCGCTGGTAAAGAGCAAGTCAACCCTTATCAAACCAGACTAGCCGTGTGTTCCTATCCATTAGGGACAGCTATATTGTACCCTTTTTTTTGCAATTCTGCTCCGTCAAGGGCTATATGGTGAAATAAAATGTTATAAGTTCATACTCACTTTTACAACAACATCGTAGGTTGATTTAGGCCTTCTCCTCCCGCCAGCACTTCAATTTACAATGATCTCATCTTTGTTAGTAACTGTAGCATTTACTGGTCTCCGTTGTAAACGACCAAACTACCTTAGCCTGTTTTCTCTCCACTACCTTAGCCTGTTTCTCTCCACTTAGCCTGTTTTCTTATGCAAATCTCAATATACCTTTTTTAAGTTGTGAGATATACGCATTTACCCCAAACCACAAAACTTTGTTCTCTTTTCAAAATTTGTATTAATCTTCCAGGTTCTTGTGGAGAAAAAATGCCAGTTTTGCAATATCCAGGCACTATAAACGCTTTGATGTGTTTGTGGAAGCAGAGGCTAATAAGGCTGCTGGGAAGTACAATAATGCCTCTATTGACTTCCAGACTGAATTTTACAAGATGGAGGGTCTCACCCCATACTCTGAGGCCAAGCTTCCCATTACAAGTGGTAGGGGCGGTTTGTTTTCTTCCATTCTTTCCTGCTGTTGATGGCACATTACTAACAATGATTGATATAAATTTTTATAACTGACCGGTTTGCAGATGTTCCCGAAGGATGTGTGATAATAAGAGAGCATATTCCTATCTCCAACCTCTTTACTTGTCTTTGGTTCAACGAAGTTGACCGTTTTACTTCCAGAGACCAGATTAGTTTTGCTATTGTAAGGGACAAGATTGCAGCGAAAACAAATTGGACTATGAATATGTTCTTGGATTGCGAGAGACGGAACTTTGTAGTTCAGGTAATTCTTTTTATCATTTTCCTCAGCTCATGCATCCTCTTGAAATGGTAGCCTCTGGTAAATAAAGAAAACATAGGGATTTTCTTGCTTGTGCATTTTACGCATTCTTGCTTCTTTTGGGCACGCATGGAAATTTTCAGCTGCTCCAATTTTCGTCATATGTTACACAAAAGCACCATTTCGTTTTAAATCTCATAATCAGGAATAGCGAATACGGTCAAATATTGAAAATTGCAACCTGTATTATATTAAAAATCTCAAAACTACTAAATATGACTTGAGGCAATGGTTCTCGTTTTATGTCATTGCCTCATGATAGATTTTTTATTTTTTGCATGTATAAATAAACAACTCAGTGTACTAAGCTATCAATGATCCTTGGGCATTTCTGTACAGGCTTCTCGCTCTCAGAAGTCGTTCTTGCTTTATGTGTAGACTTACTTTTCAGTCTTTGGCTTTTTGATTCCAGAATCTTAATTCTGTTTCTCCCCCTCGCTGCTTGGTTCATAAATTCTCCTGTTACTTGGGTTTTCTTTAAACAATTTCCAGTTAACTTGCATTTCTGCTGTTAGTTTAAGCTCACTCGCTCTCTCTCTCTCTCTCTCTCTCATATTTTGTTATCGTTCCTACTTGCAGGGGTATCATAGAGATGTTCTAGAGCACTGGGCTCCTCCTACTCCAGTTGCTGCTGCTATTGTTCATCCCCCACCACCTTTTGTTGATCAAAGACCAAATAAAACAACACCTGAGATTTCTACAGAAAGTATTTTTAGTCCTCCATTAAAGCAAATCCAGGCAAAGCGGAGAAGAGAAAAGAAATCCAGTTCCAAGCGCCACCGCAAGGTTGCTGCTGGCAGTAGGGAAATCAATTCCAGATAAGATTTTTGTTTTAGGCAAATTTATACTTATTTTCCTTCCCTATTTAAAATCATTCCGTGTGGGGCTGGGAATATAAGACAAGATGAGAGCTTTGTAGTTGTGTTTCTACACAACAGAATCTCCTCTCTTTCTTTCTTTCTTTCTTTTTTTTCATCATTCAAATCAACCCATTATTTGGTGTATATATACAGTTGAGTTTCAATAAGTATCGCCTGGCCTGCTGCCATTTCCTCATTTGAGGGAGCCCATTTTCTTGTTTTACAGGAATCATTGTATTGGACCTCAGTTATTAATGAAAATCTTTGTTTTACTGTGTCCAATGATACTTCTTATATGTGTGAATTCGTTCATTTCAGTTATTACATGTTCCTTATCTTTTGGCAATGAGTGGACGGATTTAGGAATATAGGAATTCTGAGAAATTATCGTGCGACTGAAAGTGTATTAGAACAATGAGTTTTAGTGACACAGACTCCTGTGTCAAGCTAACAAGTGTGTCCAAGAATCTGATCCTATTTTGCAGCATGGCAACAGCTTCCAAGAACTTTGAATGCTAACTAATTTTTTGTTCCAAACAAGTAACATTATTTTAAGTACACTGGAAAACTGCAACTATAAGTTGTTTGCAATGAATGGTTGGGTCCACCACAACTTCTGATATCCACATGCTGAGTTTGTAGTTAAGCTATCAAGAGAACATGATCTTAGTAGGCTTTGTAGTTTCTATAGTGAAACTTAGTCCTTGGTGGGGAGGTAGTTATTATGGCTCTTTGGTCTCTTTCGGGACCTACTGCAAGTCTGGCGTTCTTATGATCATGGCCAGGGGAGGGTTGCTATACCCGGTCGCCTCTTCCTCCTCCGCCTTTTTGATGATAATAAATAAATAAATAAATAATTTCCTATGGTGGAACTCAGTTTAGAGAAATCAGCAACTTGTGGCCATTTTTTTGAACATAAGAACATCCACAATGGCATAACCAAAACCTCAACCAAAGTTAGCAATGTTTGGCCAAAAAATGGCTCACATTGGCATAACCAAAGTTAGCAACCTCTTAGCCAATAACCAAATTTTGGCCTTTGAATAATCAAAACTAGCAACATTTTCTCAATAACCAAATTTTGGGGACCACACCCATGTGCTTTCTCTCTCTTCCCACAATACATTCTCTCTCCATTTTTCAAGTACTTCAAAACTCAAATTTTTTTTACTTTCCCTCCAAAATTTGAAATTATCAATTTTTAATCTTTACCAAAATATGTTCAAGATTGGTCTCATTTTAAAAGTATTGTGAATATATTTTAAATGGTACTAGTATTATAAAAAGTGAGTTTACAAATTTAAAGTTGTGCCCATTTTATGAATAAAAATAGAGTGAGTAGTACTTTTTTTATTATTATGGACACAAAATATCATTGTGGCACTCCACATTGTTAACTTTAGCAATGTCTTGTATGGATAATCAAAAGCTGATGTGGCAACTTATGGTTATCCAATTTTGGTTATACCATTGTGGATGCTCTAAGAATTGATGCCATTCTGAATATTCGAGGACCACCTAAAGGAGATGTTGAGGACACCAATGTTGAAGAATTCTCTAAACCAGAAGAAATTCCACCTCCAGCACCATGTTGAAGAATTCTCTAAACCAGAAGAAATTCCACCTCTAGCACCAACCTTTGATTCCTTTGCTAACTTAAATGCCCTTACTCAGGTATTCTCTTTTGATAATATCGCACCATCTAAATGGTTGGACAAGCTCTATAAGATACATAATTCGTGAACAGGTGCAATGCTTGCTCCAAATGCCACTCTAAATGCTGTAATCATTAAATGTAAAACAAAGTTCCTTGGCCAACATCACCAATGGTAAATTGCTCTCAGAAAATACAAACAACTGTAGTTTAAGCAGTTGCCCAACTGATTACTTCACTAATGTCTTGCACACTGAATTTCGTAGCACTCATGTAAATCACAAGACGTTTGTGCGTGAGGAATATCTCAGCATGAAATGTTGTTCCTTTAAAAGGAAAGATCTAGAGACTCACAAAGGTTCTAGATGATGATGTCAATCTGAAGCAAGCCTTCTTGAATTCCCTTCCTAAGCCACTAGGGATGAGATATCACATTTAATCCAGATGAAAGGAATGATGCTGAATACAACTTCTCTTGGCAATATCTATCAAAATGTCTTGATTGCTTTAGAAAAGTTGCGTAATCATCAAAAGTTCTTCCAAGCCCTTGAAGAGCAAGGCAGGCTTCTTGGCAAAGCCTGTGATAGATCGGAATTACCCATCAAATACAAAGACCAGAAATGTACATGTTGTCCACCCTCTCGGAAAGCCAAACACTTCCAGAAATGGAAGTTTCATCCCTCACAATCTCGCAGGTTTTCCAAACCCAAAAAGTTTTCCAGACATAAAAGATAGATTTATTTCAAGAAAAAGAAATTTCGAGGTCAACGAAAGTCAAATCGATGTTATATTTATAAGAAGAAGGGTCATTACGCAAAGAAGTGTCCCCAAAAGACTACAAGAGACAAAATGGTGAACTCTTTGTCCCTCATAGATGGTAATCCTGATCACGCTGATGTTGAATCTCTGCTCTCTGTTGATGATGAAGCTACCTCAGGAACAGTCTTGGTTTTCTCCCTTGATGAGTCCACTTCTAAATCAAACAATTCCTCTAAGTCTGATGTCTTTAATCCTTCTCTCTTTGAAATTCAAACTTTTTAGTTCTCTAATATTCTCCAGTCTAAACCCCCTGCTAAGGTCCAAATTCTGCTTGGCAAATATGAGAGACCCATACCAGTCGTTGCTTTTTTTAATACTGGTGCAGTAGCTTCCATCCTAAACCTAGCCATCCTACCCCGGTCTTATTGGCAACCATGTTTTCGACCTTTCACAGCAGCTAATGGTGAAACTTTTGTTATAACTTTGATCAGCAAGCCTATTTCTATCCAATTTGTTGTTAGGCTTTGATGTTCTTCAAAATCTCAACAAGGTTTCTTGGTTAAAGAAAGGGTTAAAGTACAAAAATTATTTGTTGCCATGGACCGCCCAACCAAACCTCTTCTCCTTTAAAGATTTTTCCACCGTTAAAAATACCATCATCCAAACTTCCTGTGCTGAATCACACTCCCACTTTCTCACCAAATGCTTTCATCCTCTTTGGAAAAACCCAGATTTCTTCATTACTCTTCCTTTCAAGAAAAGTGAAGATATCAACCCCACCAAAGCCAATCACCATGGAATGAATCCTGAACACTACCAACTTGCCATTCAGGGACTTTAATAGCTTCAGCGAGAAGGATTAATTAAGCCCACAACTTCTCAATGGGCATGTGAAGCCTTCTATGTAAATAAACAGACTGAACAAATTAGAGGAAAGCTTCGATTGGTCATCAATTATCAACCCCTCAATCATTCCCTCCATGACAACAAATTTCCTCTTCCTCGGCGCAATGTCCTTTTTGCAAACTTGCCCAAACCTCAATTTTTTTCAAAGTTTGATCTAAAAGCAGGTTTCTAACAGCTCGGAATCCATCCAAATGACTGTCCCAAAACTGGATTCTGCATTCCTGACCACTATTACCAATGGTCTGTTATGCCCTTTGGTTTAAAAACAACTCCTCATTGTTTCAAAAAGCCAAGATACGAGTATTTGCTCCTCTTCTTTCCTTAACCCTTCTCTATATTGATGATATTTTGTTGTTCTCTCCTGATATTGAGTCCCATGTTGTCTTGTTACAAACCTTCCATTCTCTTGTCCAATCCCATGGCGTTGTGCTTTCAGAGAAAAAGATGCTTCTTACTCAAGTAGAAATTGATTTTTTAGGAATGCATTTCTAAAGGTCAATACACTCTCCAGCGTCATATTGCCACCCAATTTGACCATTTACCATATGAAAATCTCACAATCAAACAAGTTCAACAGTTCCTTGGAATTGTAAAATACATGGTTGATTTCATCACAAACCTTGCTCACTACCACACACAACTTTCTACCTTGTTAAAGAAAACCCCTCCTCTTTAGTAAGCCCAGTGTACAGAAGCAGTCAAATCATTGAAAACAATTGCCAAAACCTTTCCTCCTTTGACCATACCTTTTGTTCTAATGGTAAAAGAGTCCTCCAAACAGATGCCTCTGATCAGTTCTAGGAAGCAGTCCTTCTTGAAGAAAGTTCAGACCAGAAGCGCAGAATTAATGGTTACAAAAGTCGTGCATTCTTTAGCAAAACTCCATTACCACCCCACTTACAAGGAAATCCTGGCAATCAAAAGAAGCATAGAAAAGTTTCAGTTTCATGTAATTGTTCATCACTTTTTAATTGAAACCGACATGATGAGTTTTTCCAACATGCTCAAATTCACACAGAAACACCTCCTAAGGCACATTAACTCAGATGGGCAAATTGATTCTCAAATTGGAGTTTTGATGTTGTTCACATCGAAGGAAAACCCAATGTTCTTCTAGATTTCTTATCTCGTCTGAAGAAAGAAATGAACCATTTTTCAAAATTCAAGTCCAAGTCCTTTGTCCCTAGTTGTTTCCCGATGATATCTTGTTTTGAACCAGTCAACCTTTTTTTCCATCTCCAGTGTTATATTTTGGAACTCACTTCCCTCTCCAGAAATGTTCAAATGTGTCAAAACCTCTTACACATATATGTTTGGTCTTGACTTTGGCCCCATAAGGAACCTACCCTTCCACCCATTGTGTCCCTTCCTCTGTTTGAACTAAATGGTAAATTTCTATTCTATTTTCCCAAAGATGCCTATCTTCTCCTGTGGTATTTAAGTGGATCTTTATACCATAAGTATCATTTTCAACAAATCTAAAATGTTAGTCTATCTAGCTCAGTGTGCTTTGAACTAGGTCAAAGTTAAGCATCTAAATTCCTCAAGTTTCTCGTGCACTTTGGTGACATATCTTTCTGGCAAAAGAAAATAGGGATATCCCATACTCTTTAGGGAAATGTCTCGTATTTTCTTTCTCAGCGTCCCAAAACAACGGTGCATGCATAACCAAAATGGATCAATCACTTGGCACAAGTCGTACCACACCATGTTTCTCTTGGCTCTTCAAGATAGTTCAATGTTGGAGATTTATTCTGGTTTTATTTTCAATATGCGTCAACAAATGTGTGCTCTTAATATATTAATTCAGGACATTCCCGCGTCTCTCCTCCTCAAAGAGACCTCAAACTGGAAGTATAATGAGGAGTATCCAGAAGAATGACGCTAGAATATTCAATATCTCTTGGATAGATTTCATGATCAATGGAACAATGATGAACTTTGGTCGGACCACCCCCGAAGGCATCTCTATCCTGAACAATATGACTCAGATAATGCTTCAGATGATTCAGGTTGATGAAGGACCCAAGCTCTTCTATCTGCTAGCTGTCATGCTTCTACACTTTTCTAGTTTGGCGTGTTGTATGCAATAAGTGAGGATTGTCAAAAGTCAAAAGTAAAGTAGCACCTATAATTGATGTTTTGTCGGTAGCAGTAACAGTTATTTGTTTATTGAGTCGACTGTAAAATAAAAACAAGTGTGTATTTGTTGTTTGTAATAAAGTTGATGTAAAATAAAGTCCTTGTCGGGAGTAGTTGAAAGATTAAATGTAATTGTCCTTGTAGTAGGTTTATGGGGTGAAGTGTCCTTGTATGTATTAGGTATTGTCTTAGACTTAAAGTCTACCCCTCCTTATGCCTACAAAAGGAGAGGACTTGGCATTGTAAAATTCAGACTTGAATTAATAAACTACTCTCGCGTACTTGTTTCTCTCTCTCTTTCTCTCTCTCTCTCTCTCTCTCTCTCTCTCTCTCTCTTGATCCTTTCATACTTCGTGTTTGTACCTACTTCGTGTTTGCTCAAGCTTCAAGGATCGCTTCCTGTTCCACCACCAAGCACTGTTATTTATGATGCCCACAATAACGCATTGACGGGAGCAATTCCACTGTCAATGTGCCGCAAGAATTCTCTCAGTCACTATGATTTGTCCAACAACAATTTAAATGGCACAATACCTCAATGTTTGACCAGTTCTAGTGAAGATCTTCTCTTACTTAATCTAAGTGGCAATAGTTTCAACAGAAATATTCCTTCAACATTCACAATGAATTGCCAGTTGGTGATGATTGATTTAGGTCGAAATCAACTACAGGGGCCGATGCCAAAATCATTGGCCGATTGTGCATTGCTGAAGTGTCTCGTTCTTCAAGATAATCAGATTGAGGATACTTTCCCATCTTGGTTAAGAGCTCTTCCTAAGTTAGAACTTCTTGATTCCCCAAAAGCAATTCAATGTTTCCAAAGTTGCATATAATTGACCTCTCTTACAATGGCTTTTCAGGTAAATTGCCAACAGATTACATTCGTAATTGGAATGGAATGAAGATGATCAACAAGGAGAATTTGACATATATGCATGCTCAATAGCAAAAACGTGGCGGTCCAGCACAACCCTGGTTACTGGAGGTGAGTTACGAGTACTCAATGAAAGTGGCCAACAAAGAGACACAAAGGTTATATGAGAGGATTCAGTGGGCTTCAATTGCTAAACATTTCCAACAACAAAATTACTAGCATGATCCCACCATTGTTGGCAAAATTGACAGAATTAGAGTCGTTGGACCTATCCCAAAACCTGCTCTCGGGACTGATCCCCCGGCAACTGACCCAACTCACTTTCTTTTCACTCTTTATTCTTAAATGTTTCCCATAATCACTCACTGGCCCTAAACCTCGAGGGAAACAATTTGATACATTCGAAAATAGTTCATATGATGGGAATTTGGGATTGTGTGGTGTCCCATTGTCGAAGTTGTGCAGCAATTCAATGACATTACCACCACCTCTACCTATCTTTCAAGGTCATAATTTTGAGTTTTTGAAAGGTATTTATTGGATGGTCATAACCCTGGGATATGAAAGTGGGCTAGTATTTGGGTTGGTTTTGGGGACAACTCTAACAGAAGGTATCACAAATGGTTTGTCAAGACCTTTGGGAGGGGGGAAGAAATTTCATAAGAAACAAAAAGGCAGGGCCGAAAAACCTAAGTAAGCAAGCAACATCCATTCTATCACTTTAAAGGTCCAGCTGTAAAGGATGTGTAGCTTTTAGCAGTGTAATAATTGCAATGTCGTCCGGTTTGTAGAGGCCAATCCTGGAGCTTTTGTTCTTGCATGTTTTGCTGCTACAAGATGTGATAACATGTTCTTGATATTGTAGTTGTGTCTTTCTATTACTCATAGTCTTGTCACTTATCACCTACTATGGCTTATTGTGTTGTATATTTCGTTTCTGGTCTTGGATGATTATTATGGATTGTTGTTCTTGGATTGCATAGTCTGGAATTTTATCACCATCTGCTAAGGCCTTGCAACCCTTGCTAGTTTGTGACAAAATTGAAATAATATCAAGACCATTAGACTTCTGTCCCAAACAAGAATGTCAAGTTAATTTGATTCCCAACTACCCTAGTTTTCTAGCAAAAGGGTTGGCTTTTGACTTGGAAGTTGAGTTTCTTAGCAAATACACCCTCCGTCTCTTTTAAGTGTGTTGCTTTGTAAATCCAACGCATTAATGAAACATTATCATTACTCTTTTCACATCAACTTTTACCTAAACTTACACCTTTCATATCAACTTTTGCATCCACTTTCCAAAATTATCCTTTACTTTTACCTATTAACTTTTCAGAAGAGCAAAACAATAATTCTACAAACTTTTACCCTTAACTTTTCAAAACACACACGTATTAAGGGACAACCCAAAATAGAATATTCAACTATTAAAAAGGGACGGGGGGAGTATGCCCAAATTTTCCGCAATTCCTCTCACTAACTCAAATGGTTCAGCTCATATGGCAGTTAAGAATTAGCAGCATCTCCAGGGCCAGTCCTAATGTTTGGGTTGCCCAAGCCGGCCCCTAACTTGGTTGCCCACTTACTATGAAGTCATACAAAAATAAAAAGATATTTAACTATAAAAAAAAACAAAATTAAATTTACAATATGTTTTTAGCTTGAATTACGTAAAAAAATCACATTGTGCTATCGTAATTGCTTGCGACCTTAGATTGTATCGTAGATGGTGTCACCCCAATCGTAGGGCTAGGTATCGCGTAGCATAATAACCAGTAAGACTGGGTCGAATCCACATAGACCAAATGCGCCGTGCATGAGGGTTGACTTGCGAATGAAATTTTTAGCCTTAAAGCAGCAAACTAATTTTTGTAGTTTGATTGGTGAAATTCTCTCAACTTCGAGAACGACTCGGAAAATTAAAGAGACTAATAAAACTAAGGCAAAGGCTAGGGGATTTTAACAACCATGACTAGGGTTAATCCGACATCTCTTGATAACCGACTCGAGACATCGTCAAATGCTCCCGAGCGAAAGATTTAGAGCTCAAAACCATTTTACTAGAAAAGGTATTTAACAAAGATTAGGATTTTTTGATTCATTTGGCAAACGTTTAAGTTGACATCGCCCTAAGCATCCCACGTACCAAGTAGTTAAACCCTTGGCTACGTGGGATCAAAGGGATTAACAAACCCAAATTTTGGTACATAAAATAAAACCCTAAATCTTTGATAAATAAGAAATGTGGGCTTTTTGAATGAGATGGACGGATTAAACCCGAGTCATGGAGTGTTAATCACCCCATGAATAAGCCTATTAAAAGGACCGTGGGGGGGGGGGGGGGGGGGGGGCTCGGCCGTCCGATCATGTTTTGGACGGCTCGGATGCATTCGGCAATTTTAATTTAATTTTGATTTATTTTTACCGGTAAAAAATCAAAACACAGCCGAGCCATCCAGAACACGATCGGACGGCCAAGGGCCGCACAGCACGGCTGTGCACGAACCTAGAAATTGGAAGGAAACTAAAAACATGATTAGTACTCTTGAAAAACTTATTTTTAAATAAAGATCCTAAGTTAGCCCACAACATAAACCTTGAGAAATCAACAAACAACAAATAAAAACTAAGGTTTTCAAAGGAAATAACTAGAAAAGCATGAAATAAAATACTTGACGAAAATGAAAATAAATTAGATTTATAGAACGATCTAATGACGAGGAACAAGTTTAATACATGGGAAATTAACGGAAAGTGAAGACTTACATGAGAAATCTAGAGAGAGAGAGCTTCACAACTCTCCAATGGAGGATAGAGGGGAGAGCAACTAAAGACTAAAAGTGAAAAATAAAAGATAAGTGAGAAAGAGAGGAGAGAGAGCCTATATACAAGTGTTTTTCTCTCCCACTAAAATATCCAAAAAGCTCTCTCAAAGAGCAAAAACTTGCCATAAAAGGAAAGTCTAAAAAGGTACTTGAAATTGCTGCCCGGACAAGGTTGGATCGATCCACCCTAAGATTGGATCTATCCAAATGGCTCTGATGGAAATTTCGATGAGTTGGACTTCGATTGTTCAGGCAGATTTTTTACCCAACTTCGCGGGCACGCCCCGGCTTCTTCCGAACTCGGAATGAAGCGATTCTTGAACCGTTGGAAAGCTCTATGAGTCTACTTTCAAACCCAATCAACCTCATATTCATATCCTTTGTATTTTGAGAGAAATGAGCATTTTCCTATTAGTGTGTCGGATTTCCTCAAGGATCATAGCTCCATTTTCATGTTCCTTTGCTCCGGGCCTTCATTGTACCTTCCAAAGCTTCTCAAATCGACTTCTAAGCGTCGGTGAATGTCCTCCAAGGCATTTTGGGTCCTTGGGTATTTCCGGATACAACCGGGGATTATTTGGAGTTTTCGACACGCCTTTTAGCTTCTATTTCCTGAAACTCATCAAAAACACATCTCGCGCGAAATCAATTGTATAAAGTCAAAATATGAAAGTGTGTGTGATAAAAATGAGCTAGATAAGCCCAGATATCTACAAAATTAGGGGCTTATTAGTACTTTTACTTATTCAAGAACTCATTTTTAATTGAGAGATAATAATAGAACCACTTAATCTCTCCTGTGACAATGTAGTACGAAAGTAATTTTTTTATCAACTTCAACTTTAAAAACTCCTCTTCGCCGAAGCAACTATAATCGGCTTTGCAGCCCTAACATTTTAGGGCCCCGAAACAAACTCCCAATATTGTGCTCCATCTTCAAGATTTCTTCCAAAAAAAATTATAGGGTAAATTTCACTGACCTCCCTTGAAGTTTCTGACAATTACAGGGACCTCTCCTAAGGTTTTTGAAATTCCACTGACCTCCCCTACTTTTGAAAATAAATGTCACATACCTCCCCTGCCGTTACTTTATGCCTAACGGTGTTAATTTCGTTGGTGAAATGATGTTAATGCCCTCAAATTTGAACTTGGCTTTATTTTTATTTTTTTTGAGATTATATTGCATAAAAATTTCGAAAGGTGTGAAAAAGTAACTTAATTGTTTATTTTTTTCTTAGAACTTTCTTTCCTTTGACACAAAATTATTATTATTATTATTAATACTTTACTTCCCATTAGGTATATTTTAACATTTTGATAATAAAAAAAAGAATATCAATAATTACCTAAGCCCATTGCTTGCATTGATGGTTTTATTTATTTTTATTTTTTTATGTTTGTTTTCCTTTAAGGAGAAACAAGCATTTTGCACCAAAAAAAAAAAAGAACACTATTAGCATGAATTTTTTTGGATAATTTTTTTACACCAATTCAAGTATCCAATTGAGGAAAAAAAAATAGTCTAATTTTTTACCCAAAAAAACTTAATCAATACATTATGCTCGCAAAAAAAGAGAATATACTTATTATTATGGGACAACTATCCATTATTTGTGAGAACCTTGATTTATGCATGCAAAAAATAATGTACTATGGGATCCTTGAATTGGTGTAAAAAAAAAATACCGAAATGCTTGGTTCTCCTAAAAGGGTGTGCATATTAGCACGGTTAGGTAAAATATGTTAAAAAAGAGAAGAAAAATGAGTCTAGTTAGAGCATCCTTATCAAAAGAACCGAAATTTTCACCAAATTTAACTTCAAAAACACCTTTTATAAATTAGCAAGTCACTTTATCAAAAACTCACAAAATCAGACTCTCTATTTTAACTTTACTATATTAAACTATTCCCCTCAAATCTATAAAAATAAAAAATAAAAAAAAACCTCCCTCACCCATTAAAACATTTCGGTACAAAAAAAGGAGTTAGTGGCCCACGTGTCTATCAACCCAACCAACCCCTTCAGCCATTAATTTCTTCCCCCACTCACGCGTCGCCACGTGCCCCCCCCTGAAGTTTCTGACAATTACAGGGACCTCTCCAAAGGTTTTTGAAATTCCACTGACCTCCCCTACTTTTGAAAATAAATGTCACATACCTCCCCTGCCGTTACTTTATGCCTAACGGTGTTAATTTCGTTGGTGAAATGACGTTAATGCCCTCAAATTTGAACTTGGCTGTATTTTTATTGTTTTTGAGATTATATTGCATAAAAATTTCGAAAGGTGTGAAAAAGTAACTTAATTGTTTATTTTTTTCTTAGAACTTTCTTTCCTTTGACACAAAATTATTATTATTATTATTATTATTATTATTATTATTATTATTATTATTATTATTATTATTATTATTATTATTATTATTATTATTACTACTACTACTACTACTACTTTACTTCCCATTAGGTATATTTTAACATTTTGATAATAAAAAAAAGAATATCAATAATTACCTAAGCCCATTGCTTGCATTGATGGTTTTATTTATTTTTATTTTTTTATGTTTGTTTTCCTTTAAGGAGAAACAAGCATTTTGCACCAAAAAAAAAAAAGAACACTATTAGCATGAATTTTTTTGGATAGTTTTTTTACACCAATTCAAGTATCCAATTGAGGAAAAAAAAAATAATCTAATTTTTTACCCAAAAAAACTTAATCAATACATTATGCTCGCAAAAAAAGAGAATATACTTATTATTATGGGACAACTATCCATTATTTGTGAGAACCTTGATTTATGCATGCAAAAAATAATGTACTATGGGATCCTTGAATTGGTGTAAAAAAAAATACCGAAATGCTTGGTTCTCCTAAAAGGGTGTGCATATTAGCACGGTTAGGTAAAATATGTTAAAAAAGAGAAGAAAAATGAGTCTAGTTAGAACATCCTTATCAAAAGAACCAAAATTTTCACCAAATTTAACTTCAAAAACACCTTTTATAAATTAGCAAGTCACTTTATCAAAAACTCACAAAATCAGACTCTCTATTTTAACTTTACTATATTAAACTATTCCCCTCAAATCTATAAGAAAAAGAAAAAAAAAAAACCTCCCTCACCCATTAAAACATTTCGGTACAAAAAAAAGGAGTTAGTGGCCCACGTGTCTATCAACCCAACCAACCCCTTCAGCCATTAATTTCTTCCCCCACTCACGCGTCGCCACGTGCCCCCCCCCCCCCCCCCCCCCCCCCCCCCCCCCCTCTCTCTCTCTCTCTTCCGTTTCTGACAGCAACCAACGCCGGAAACAATTAAAAAAAGGTTTGGTGTGTGAACAGTACCGCACCAAATTTGGTGCGGTACTGTAGCAAAACTAATTTGGTGAAGTAAAATAGAGAGCCTGATTTCTAGGGAATTTGGGGGGTTTGGCTACTCAATTTAAGTAGCTTGATATGGATGCCCTAAGAGCTTTCAATTTAGAGAAAGATCAAGAAACCTAAAAAGTTAAAAAAATAAAACCATCAATGCAAGCAATGGGCTTAGGACCTTAGGTAATTATTGATACTCTTGTTTTTATTATCAAAATGTGAAAATATATCTAATGAGAACTAAAATATTAAAAAATAATAGTAATTTTGTGTCAAAGAAAAGAAAGTTCTTAGAAAAAAGTAAACAATTAAGTTACTTTTTCACGCCTTTCGAAATTTTTATGCAATATAATCTCAAACAAGAAAAAAAATAAAGCCAAGTTCAAATTTAAGGGCATTAACGTCATTTCACCAACGAAATTAACACCGTTAGGCATAAAGTAACGGCAGGGGAGGTATGTGACATTTTTATTTTCAAAAGTAGGGGAGGTTAGTGGAATTTCAAAAACCTTAGGGGAGGTCTCTGTAGTTGTCAGAAACCTCAAGGGAGGTCAGTGAAATTTACCCAAAATTATAATATTACAAAATTCAAACTAAAAGGATACAACTATGAAAGATAAATGCAAAAAGATATGATTGTAAGTGTTTTTTGTGTGAAAAATAATAAGACTGTATCATCATATTTTAGCTACAATTTGTGTGAATGTTAATAAATCGTGTTAGCTCGCCCAATTTTTTTCAATTTTCGCACCATTTGGATAACTTTTTTTTTTTCAAATTTAAAAACATATCACTTGTACAGTACTCTTTTATTTATAAATACATAATTTTTTAAAAAATAATTGAGTCATCTTATTTTGGGATATTGTTGATTGGGAGGAAAAAAAATAGAGTCGGAAATAAAAAAAAATAAAGAAAAAAGAAGAAGAGAGTGGTAATAAAAGAAAAGGGAACAGAGGGAGAGGACCTAAAAGTTTTTTTCAAAAACCAAGACAGATCATTCTCTCACAACACATCACATAAAAAACCGTGAAAAACCAGTTTATTCTAAAAACACATTTAGCGGAACACCCCCTGAAAGTACCACTTGACAGCCAAACCAAGCGAGTGCTTTGTTACACTTTGGGCAACTTCAATATATTTAAATATAACATTCTTCTCTATTTTGGGGGGAGATTGCACTGGCCCAAGAGTTGTTCAAGCCCAATGACTTGCTGGGTTTACCCCTAGACCGGCTTTGAGCATCTCCAACTGGTTCACTAGCTATTAGGCTTGCTAGGGATATATGCTATCAATGAATAGCAACAATCTCCAACCAAAATATAACAATGTTGCTCAAATGTTCTTTCTTCTCTACTCAATTTTCTTTCCCAAAATGCTGAACAAAATGCCATGCATAGCCCCTTTATAAGCTTTTTTTTTATCAGCGTTGATATGGATTTGAACTTGATGCCAAAATGACACAAAGTTTACCAACACTACACTTGTTTCTTTCTTGAGGGCCCCAAAACAATAATTTGACTTGATTTTTTTTGTGATAAATAGAAAGAAACGGTACGCCATCAGTATTCACACCTATTCTATAAAAATAATATGGAGCGTTGGAAGAGTTGCATCCGTTTGGCGTTATTTTGATATAATTATAGTGCTTCCCATAGACGAAAAGAGATGAGAAATTAATTAGGTTGGGTGAAGAGGTAAGGGTTAGTCTCGATGAGAGCCCAGATGAGTCTCGTCCGTGATAGTCTAACCTAAACTAAGGATCTAGTTCCCTTTGGGTTAGGGTTCTAAACCAGCCCTATCCCTTAAAACCCCAGAGCTCGAGGTCTACTTATACGTAGATACATGCAGCTTGCCTTATCACCATTTCAGAGCCAAGCCTCCTTTTCTGATAGAGTGGAGTGAGAAAGAAATCGATTTTTTCGGATCGCCTAATTCAATAACTCAAAAATAGGTGAAGTTCCCCCTTTGAAGCATAGTTAAGCGTTGCAACAGGGGGCTTGTTCGGCGAATGGGAAGCAAAGTCTCCATACGAACAGGGAAGGCTTTGCAACTATGTAGAAGATCCCCTTACTCTTTTGTTCTACGAATCTAACTAAT
This sequence comes from Vaccinium darrowii, assembly GCA_020921065.1. Classification (NCBI taxonomy): domain Eukaryota; kingdom Viridiplantae; phylum Streptophyta; class Magnoliopsida; order Ericales; family Ericaceae; genus Vaccinium; species Vaccinium darrowii. The sequence goes on along the minus strand of CM037153.1, from coordinate 19,427,171 downwards.
CCATACTACTACTACTAACTATAGTCAGACTAGGTCTTCTAGAGTGAACTAGCATAGTCAACAGCCTCTATCAACAGGTCAGTCAATATCAGTAGTGGAGGAAGAAGAGTAGCCCCTGGTCATCAGTTAGTAGTTTAGCAAAGCCAAACTCGAAATCGAATTTGGCGCGCAACTGACTTTGCCCAAATATGTCTACAAGTTTGGCTACCCTGTAGAGAGCCTTTCGCCATACCTTTTGCAAAAATTTTGGCAGAGGCAAGGGCTTTAGCATGCCGGTAGACTTGCTCTTAGCTAGTACACCTTACTGCGGTAAGGTGTCAAAAAAAAATACTCCTCAGAACAAAAAAGGAGGTGATGTATGTTTCTCCTATGAAAGCTAAACCGAACCCTGTGAACTATAGCAAGTCGCAGAAAGATTACTCCACTATACAAAATGCAATCTGAATTATGAACTTTAGTGCAATCAAAAGCTTTTGAGTGAAACCCTCACCTTCAGAAATTCGGAGTAAAGGATTAGAAGACAACTTCTGAAATCTCAGGAATGTCACAATATCAGCAACGGAAACTCGGATCCAACAGGAGGAAGCAAAAAAGGAAAAGGCTAATACAAATAACGATAAGCTGAGAAGCTACAACTATATGAGAAAGGGCAAGTGGATGAGCATTCTGCATAACCTATGAAAACCTGATATCAGTAAACATATCCAGAAAACATTTCTTAGAAAAATTATCTCAAATACTACACAAAATTAAAATCCAAAACATTTCAAAACCTAACAAAGAACTTTCGATTCAAATTAATGTGGTCCAACACCAAGTACATCAGAGTAAAGCCAAAAAAAAATCCACAATGCATGGGCTCTTGTAACCAAATTTTCTCCTCATTTGCCTTTCTTACGCTTTTGCATCCCAACACATTCTGAGCAATACCACTTTCCCTTCGGTTGTTGATTCAGTCCGACACAACCATAATGGAACCATTCTATCTTACACTGTTTCACGAGTAAGGAAATTTGATTAGGTCACAGACTAAGAAGAATTGAAGCATACAAAAGCTGTGTTTGGACCATGGATTAGTGGAGGGATTTACTCGGGTAAGAACACTGATAGAGAAACCAAAGCAATATATTTAGCTCTTGGAATACGTATTAGGCCAAGATTTTTCAGTTCCCTTCATTATCAGTTCATAGTATCATAAACACACATATGCCACAAGATTCTTCACTTCATTATCTTATTGTTTCCCTCCCATATTCCCTATGTTACATAGATCCTTCCGACTGTATAAGCTATAAAGTACATGGTTGGACACCCACTCAGATGTGGGACCCATCTACGAGACATTTAGTTGGACATGCACTAAGCAAACGTAAATTGAATTTGTAATGCAACCTGCATTGATCTTATATTATCCATAGAAACTCCCTAGGGACCTTGTAAACACCATTATCTAAGAAAATCGAGTACAGCATTAAAATTTTGGGGTGTCCCCGTGTCCTTGAGATAAAACTAGATGTCCTTGAGATAAAACTAGATGTAACACTTAAACATAAACCCACACCCAACACCCGTACAGCTGTACCTCAGTCCATGTAACATAGTTTATTCCTTACCCCCACAAACTCTCCAGAAACCTTGATCGGAAAGTAGCAAAAAAGAAAGACAAGATAAGGTAAATTGAATACATACATCAGGATTGTCACAGGCAACCATCTCTCCATAGCTCACTTGGCTGCAGAAACAGTATGTGGGTTCATTGGGATCCACTGGTAGATCCAAATCCATACTGGTTGGATTTGCAGCTGCAGCTGAAGTGGCTGCTGTTGTTGCACCTAGGCGAGTCCTGGAAAAATAGGCAATATAGACGTCATATCTTTTCCTCCATAGAACAGAACACGAGAAAATGATCAATGTCAACTTAAAATAGGCAACGAAAATGATTGGTAAATAAACATCTATCGAGACCATATAATGCAATGCGCACCATACCAAGTGAATGCCACCTAATTAATGCCAACAAAACTAGTTCTTGGGACACACCCCTGGGTTGTCCGAGTGGTAAGGGCGGACCTGTGCCTGCAACATGGAAGGGTTCGATTCCCCTTGGACGCACTAAGAATTTAAGTGGAGGGTCGTGGCGGTGGGTTGCTGCGCTAGTTTCCCAATAGGTTACATTGCATGGGTGGGTCCAATGTGTCCCTGCCATGGGGTGGTTCCTATGTCATCCAACGGGGACTTCGTTGTCCTAATCATTAGACTACCTCCAGTTAACATCTTTTGCCATTCCAGTCTTCCAAAGCAGAAGTTATAGATGTTTTCATGGGAAGCACTAGAATCCCATAGCGCACTCCTGCACTACTTGGTTTCCACTTCCCTATTCCTATTGTAAGAAAATAGAAATTCCCAAAATATAGGGAAGAATGTTAACAGAAGAGATCAGGCACGCTGGAGAAGCTTATGAGGGCATTTACTCTTATTAGAAACTAACTTGCCTTTTGAATCCAAAAACTGACTGAGATTGTAGATAAAAGGTTGATGAATCAGATGCAAGAGGATGGTCTGATACTAATACTATATAACAAGAGACATTAGACTATGTAGGATTAAATGACGGAGTATCAACACGGAGGGCTTCCAACATATTTTAGGGAAGTTCTTTCCCTTTCTACTTCTTCCTCATTCCCTCTTTTCTCTGCTTCTTCCTCTTGCTCTAAGGTGCTTCATCACTACAACTTCAAAACAGTTGATTTAAAGGTTATGAGTATAGTTACTCGGACCTACTACAGAAAATAAATTAATTTATATCACAAAAACTGTTAGAAATGAGATTAAAGAAAGACATCATATCAGATAGCATTGTAAAATTACGGAATTCATATCCCACATTCTGTCACCTTATAAAAGATTTGCCTTTTATTGATGGTACACAAAATAAAGCTGAGAATGTGTAAATGAAAGACCCTTCTTTTAATAAAATTCCTTCCCAAGATTAGCCTTATATTCATAAGATGGAAATCTATACAATAAATACCCAAATTATGAAAAGGGAACAATCTTCCCCTCTGGAAGCATCCTTTCCCGTCCCTCCTAAAGTTGCAGATTTCAAATCATACTTCTTTCTGATTTCAGGGAGTTAGGGTTGGATTGTAGGGATATACTGCTCCAACACTCAAATTGCCTCGAGCATCATTACCTTCGATATTTGGCTTTCTAAGAAGTTCTATTGTTAACGTCTAATTCCAATGGACATCATATTACCTTCCTGTAGTGTTCAGCCTCCCCCCACTTTGGTTTGTAAAAAAAATTAGAAATGTCTCTCGAAAACGTAGAAACCAATGTGCTTTCTGGGATAACTTGATTTTTTATTACAAACTAATGATTAGCTCTTAGATATTGAATTGTGGACTCTTTTAAAGATGGCATTTTTTGATAATTAGCTTGACTAGGATAAGTAAATGACAACAAAGACAAATAAAAAGATTTAGTTTCCATTGTCTCTCAATAGGAAAGTCAAGAAGGCTCAAACTAGAGACTCTTCACTCTTCAATGGGGAAACGCAACCTAAGCTGCTGGGGTCACCTAGGATGAACCATATTTGTATTTAGGACTTCAATCCTACAATTTTGGGTACTATGCAAAATATTTACACTTGTCTTATACTACATCAAATTGCAGAGACTCTCTTGAAGCTGGCGTTCATGTTTTTTGCTAACTGTTTCGTATAGATAAATAGGTTTTATCATGCTAACCTAAGAAGCACATACACTTTTAAGAAGATGCACGAGGAAGAAAATAATATTCTACTTCTTGTGTTAAAACACGTTGAGTTGTTTCCACACGAATTTAAAAACTTTTTCAAACATCTTTGAAACATTTAAAGTTGTACATCCTATACCTATTCAGTTTTAGACCTCATTAAGGGTTTTATACGTTTGGATAGCTTCCGCAAACATTTATCTTCTTGTTGCCTAGGAAATGTTCCCAAAACGTTTCCACTTTTGTGCCTATACTGAACCAAAATACTTTGTTATGTTGACTTGTTCTTGACCATTTTACATAGTTCTGTTTTTTATGTTAAGGTTCCTTTATCATAGAGTTATGCATTTTTCGGAAATAGAAGAAAAATTGAACACCATTGAATTTATACCTGATGTCTTCTTTATGGTTTAGAAAGGAACATAGTTTTTCTCTTTCCATTAAAAAGGCTGGAAACCTTCATTTTCTAAAAGACCAAAACATACATGTGGTAGAAGAATAATATTCAAATCAAAACACAATAAGTTGATTCCACAAGACTTTAAACCCTTTTGAAAGTTCTTGAAAATTGTGAAGTTGCACATCCTATACCGCTTTTAGACTTTGTCAAAGGATTTTATAGGTCTGGATAGCTTTATATTCAACATTTCAAAAACATTTATCTCTTTGTTGCCTCGAAAATCTTCCAAAACCTATACCAAACCGATAAATATTGAGATATACCAAACCAAAGATTTGATCCTTGGCTTCGCATAAGTTACATTGTCAAACATAACTCCAAAATAACAAAACCTAAATATCAAAAAACAATACTCCGTGCAATAGTAAAGATTAAAGAACACCACAACAACAATAACACTGATGTAAACTCCAATCGATGGGGCCTGGGGGTATGAGTGGGGAAGGACTAGAGACACACATAACCTTTGGCATTATATGGACAAAGTGGCAACTCTTAAAAAGTTTTGCCATGCCCCCAAGTCAAAGTCTGGAAGGCATTAGAGAGGGTAGGCCTAGAGATCCAACTCAATTTCTGTGCTCAAGTCAACACAGAAAATATGTACGACAATGGATGACTATCCATGGATATATGTTCTAACGTTTTCAGATTGCATTCCTAATTTGCTCAATGGATATTTTATAGGATTGCAAAAACCAAAACGAGCATTGGTAACCAGATAACCAAGAGAAAAAATTTGTTGTAAAGACACCAGTTAATAAACCTTGTTAGTGAATAATGCTAGTTAGTGTTTGTAGATGGGAGTTTTGGTTGTTCAAGGGTAGGGGATGCCTAGGGGTGTTCAAGAAAACCGTCCTAACCTCTTAACCAAACTATCCAGACCTAACGTCCTATTTGGCTTAGTTCTGCAATTCATTGGTCTGGTTATGGTTCTAAAACAAAATAAGAACTGTTGATTTTGGTTCCGTTACTGGTTATCGATTTAAGAACCGAACAGGACCATTTAGTACTGCTATATAGGTCAATATACATTTAATTTTGTGTTTTGATTTGGCAAGTTAATTTTTTTTCTTATGAAGTTAATCAATTTAAAGGAGAACCTAAACAATTAAGGATTGTTAGTGTTTGAGTATTCAAAACACAGTACCCAGTTTCATTCTTTTCCTACTTCCCAATTGGTTTAGAAATCCTAATAAATTCGTACAATTATTTTAGGAATTCATATGCTTTGAAAAAGTGCTTAGATGCTAATTGAATAGAAACAATCCAAACCAAAACTGGACCGGTCTTGCGGTTTTGGCTCTGGTGCAGTTCCTGGTTTACAAGAGAACAGGACCAATTCGGACCGTGAACACTGTTAAGTTATGTTATGTAAAGGTTACTTTTGTTATGTATTCTAGTCATAGGGTTAGTTTAGTCATGAGTGAATTAGTCTTGTATATCTCAGTGTATTGACCCATTGTTTGTGTTAATGAGAAAAACCTTTGATCTCTCTTTCTCTCTCTACATTCTAACATGGTATCAGAGCATCGGTCCTTCATTGATCGTGATTTGTAGAGCTTTAGAGATCGTTTCTCTCACTTGACTGTGTTTATCAGTTGGTTTTTTCCATTTTTTACTGTTCAACCAACCACCAGTCACCTTTTATACGATCGAAACCCACTGGGTTTCCTCCAATCCATCGTACAAACACTGTACGCCCTCGTACGGACATCGTACGACCTCTGGTATCTCAGACGAACACATCGGTGGTAACCTCGTCGTCGTTGATCGCCGGAATAGTCCTCAAGGTCTCTTTGAAGCTCGACGAACGACTGGCTCATTGTCTTTTAGTTGTCGAACTACTGTAGACTAATCGGATCTGAGTTTTGAGCATAGGGTTTTAAAGCCCTGGAAATTTCGATCGCCGTGGTGTAGGTCCGGTCGCCGGACGACGTCGGAGGGAGTCACACGCGTCGGTTGAAGGCGGCGCGTGTAACTCGCGTCAGATCCAGCCACACGCGTGTCGTACACGCGCGAGAGAGGTCATAGGCGACTGGTCAACGTGGGTTCCGCGTGTCAAAGGGTTCAGCGACTATAAAAAGGGTCAGACAGCTCATCTGGAGGGTTCAGGGGCTGAAAAAGGGGCCAAGGAGCTCATCTAGAGGGTCCATTGGGGTCCAGAAGGGTTCAGGGACCTATTTTGACCGATTTTGACCACTTTTGAGAGCTCCAAGACTTGTTCCTGACTAATTTCGACGTTCCGGATTCATTCGCGGTGTCCATTTCAGGTAATTTGACTGTTACGGACGTGTTTTGACTGCTCCGGACGTGTTTTGACTACTCCGGACCATTTTTGGGAGGTCCGAGACTTGTTCCTAACTAATTTCGACGTTCCGGATCCATTCGCGGGGTCGGTTTGAGGCGGTTTGAAACGGAAATTGTTTGTACAATGGAGGCTTTCAATGCCCTTTTTTCTGAGGGGGAGTTACAAACTCTCAGGCGCCTATTGGCTAGGCTTGACGCTCCATCTACCACGGCTTCTACTTCCACTGCTTCCACTGCCTCTGATTTCTTTGCTTCCGTTCATGCTAGTGCTTTCAGTGCATCTAACTCCCGTCCTTGGATTATAGATTCGGGTGCCACGGATCATATGACGGGTTGTTCATCCTTTTTTGATTCTTACTCCACTTGTTCTGGTAAGGATAAAGTTAGAGTAGCTGATGGTTCTTTATCTGCTATTTCCGGGAAAGGTTCTATTCATTATTCTCCAACCATTTCTCTTTCCTCAGTTCTTCATGTTCCCAATTTTTCTACTAACCTCTTATCTGTTAGTAGTCTTACCCAATCCTTAAATTGCTCCGTAACCTTTTTTCCTACACATTGTGTCTTTTAGGAACTGGATACGGGGAGGATGATTGGCAGTGGTAAAGCACATGAGGGCCTTTATTTTTTGGAGTCTGCACCTAATCCAGTTAGTCCACCTTTGTCATGTAGTCAAGCTCTTGCTGCAGATACAAGTTCTGCTCTTTCCTTGCTACATCAGTGGCATCGTAGATTGGGTCATCCATCCTTTGGAATTTTAGAAAAATTGTTCCCTAGTTTGGCTAAGCAATGTTCTCGGAGTCAGTTCCTTTGTGAAGCTTGTGAGCTTGCGAAACATAAACGCTCCTTTTATGCTCCGGTCAATCAAAGAAGTGATTCGCCATTTATGGTCATTCATTCCGATGTTTGGGGTCCTTCTCCAGTCACATCTCTGTCTGGTTGTCGTTGGTTTGTGACATTTATTGATTGTTATTCTCGTGTCACTTGGGTGTATTTACTAAAGGCAAAAAATGAGGTTTTTTCGTGCTTTAAATCTTTTCACCAAATGGTGCGTACTCAATTTGATGCCAATGTTAAAGTACTCCGTAGTGATAATGGGACTGAGTATATAGATGGGACTTTTCGGGCATATCTTAATGACTATGGCATTCTTTTTCAGACTTCTTGTGTTGGCACTCCACAACAAAATGGAGTTGCCGAGCGCAAGAATCGCCATCTTGCTGAGGTAGCCCGCTCTCTATTGTTCACAATGAAAGTCCCTAAACATTTTTGGGGCGAAGCTGTCCTCACTGCGGCTTTTCTCATCAACCGCATGCCATCTAGTGTTCTTCAGTTTCAAACTCCAATTAAGGTTCTTTTAGGTGATTCTCGGGTCTCATCTTTCCCACCCAAAGTCTTTGGTTGTGTGTGTTTTGTTCATGCGCCTAAGCACCCAGGTGGTAAGCTGGATCCCAAAGCCCGCAAGTGCATTTTCCTTGGCTATTCTCCCACTCAGAAGGGTTACAAATGCTATGACCCGCACTCTCGCAAAATGTATGTCTCCATGGATGTCACCTTTTGGGAAACTGAATCCCTTTATCCTCTGTCCACTTCATCTCTTCAGGGGGAGAATGATAGACAGGAAGAGATGTTGACATTTCATACTCCTGAGTCTTGGTCTTATCCTTTACCTTGTCATGGTGAGGGGGAGAAAGAACCTTTACCTGCAGAAGGAGCAACACATGATGGTCGGGAAAGACTGGATAGGTCAAATTTGCAGACCTTTTCTCGAAGGAATAAAGGCAAGTCTACATGTGCAGTGCCACTTTGCCAATCTCCATTACCTACTCCAGTTTCGGATTCTCCCGCTGATTCATCTGGTAATAATTCTTTCCCTACTGTTGTTGATGATCTTGATGCTCCTATTGCTCATAGGAAAGGTGTTAGAACTTGTACCCAACATCCTATTTCTCAGTTTGTTTCATATTCCCGTTTATCTTCTTCGTATCGTGCTTTTGTCTCTTCTCTTTCTTCTATATCTATCCCACAGGATTGGAAAAAAGCCATGTTGAGATTTGGATACAAGCAGAGTCATGCTGATCATACTATGTTCATCAAGAGAAGTAATGGTAAGATTGCCATTCTTATTGTTTATGTGGATGACATAATCATGACAGGTGATGATGTGGATGAGATTGCTAGCCTTAAGGCTCTTCTTGCTCAAGAATTTGAGATTAAGGATTTGGGATCTATGAAGTACTTCCTTGGAATGGAGGTGGCTCGATCTGACAAAGGGATTTTTATCTCTCAAAGGAAGTACATCCTTGATCTCTTAGAAGAAACTGGTATGTTGGGATGTAAGCCAGCTGATTCTCCCATTGAGGCCAACCATCATCTTTGTAGCAATGTGGGGGAGCTTACAGAAAAGGAGAGATATCAGAGACTTATGGGTCGCCTGATATACCTATCTCACACTAGACCAGATATCTCCTATGCTGTGGGGGTTGTGAGCCAGTTCATGCATGAACCTCGTACGAGTCATCTTGATGCAGTTTATCGTATCTTGAGGTATCTCAAATCTGCCCCCGGTAAAGGAGTTTTATTTTCTAATCATGGTCACTTGAGATTGGAAGCTTTCACTGATGCTGACTGGGCTGGTTCTATTGATGATCGGCGATCTACTTCTGGTTATTGCACCTTCCTTGGAGGGAATTTGATTACGTGGAGGAGTAAGAAGCAGTCTGTGGTTGCTAGATCTAGTGCAGAGGCTGAGTACAGAGCCATGGCTCATGGTGTTTGTGAGCTTTTATGGCTCCAAACCTTCTTGCATGATTTGGGATTTCTTGATTGTAGTCCTATGAAGCTCTATTGTGATAACAAAGCAGCCATAAACATTGCTCACAATCCTGTTCAACATGATCGAACAAAGCATGTTGAGATTGATAGGCATTTCATCAAGGAGAAGCTGAGCAACGGTTTGATATGCATGCCTTTCGTGAGATCTGAAGACCAATTGGCCGATGTATTTACTAAGGGTCTTAGTAGTAAAAGTTTTCACCCCATTGTATTCAAGTTGGGCTTGATAGATATCTTTGCACCAACTTGAGGGGGAGTGTTAAGTTATGTTATGTAAAGGTTACTTTTGTTATGTATTCTAGTCATAGGGTTAGTTTAGTCATGAGTGAATTAGTCTTGTATATCTCAGTGTATTGACCCATTGTTTGTGTTAATGAGAAAAACCTTTGATCTCTCTTTCTCTCTCTACATTCTAACAAACACCTCTACCTACGCCCCTTTTGATCTTGTACCGTTGGGTATTTTTGATAAATGATTCATATTATGAAAAAATTATTCTTTTACCCATTTGAACATGTATACTAAATTACATCCAACATAATGTAATAAATGGAAACACAGAATGAGGCAATTAAAAAATCAGAAATCAAATTACTTATCATAAAAAAGAATCAGAAAAGAAAATTACTTACCAACAAAAGAAATCAGAAAATAAAACAATAACAGCATGATATATGTGATTTAATTAGTACTTAAATGCATGATATATGTGATTTAATTAGTACTTAAATGCACTTAAATGTACAGTCCGTGAACACAAATGGTACAGGTTATCCTGTTTCATGTCAACTCAGGGAAGAAATCCAATATCACCTACTTACTAAACGTTCATTGATGTTTTGGATCAATTCTCCCACATTTTCCTTTTCCCTTTTCTAACTAAATCTTCATACGCAGTCACTCTCTCTCATATGAGTAAAAGAGTAATGATAATCATGGTAACATGAAATTGTGCATGAAAACACTTCCACCACAGCTCTCACTTTGCCCATAAGTTCTCATGCTTGATCTGTGCCTTCTCTATAAGTTAGAGGTAACTACTCTTATCTTCTCCCATATTTTACTTTTCCCTTTTCTAACTAAATCTTCATACCCAATCACCCTCTCTCTCTCTCTCTCTCATACGAGTACAAGAGTAATGATAATCATGGTAACAGGAAATTGCACATGAAAACACCTCAAGAATACCTGAAATTTCATGAAATTGACGCAAAAAGTAATTCAATGATAGTATAGAAGCTTCCAACAATCAAGAAAATCAAACAGGATCAAGAGCCTCAGTGGCCTCGATGTGAGATCTAAATAAAAAGCTAACAGGAAACTTCCAAAATCCATGTGTAGGAAAGATAGTTTACTTCTTACGCCCTCCTCTGCCGCTCTCACTGCCCTTCGCATGTTTGACATTACTGTCGATGTTTTGAACAGAGGACCCAGTAGTAGCAACACTTTCTCTTTCTGTCACAAGTCAAAACGAAAAAGCTAAAATAGGAGGTTTCTGCCGACAAAGGTGGAAACATTGTGGTCACATAAACATTAAGGCCTACACTGCATGCAAATGAAATTAGAAAATGAGGAGGCTAAAAGAAACATACCTCGCCGAAGATCTTCATCGTATTTTTTCAGATATTGATCAAGCCGTTGAATGTGAGAATCTACCTGTTTCATTATTACAGAAACCACTCTGAACACCAAATAATGGGAATCTTAGATCAATCAACTAGATGTTGCAACTGTTTCATTATTACAGAAACCACTCTGAATCAAATAATGGGAATCTTAGATCAATCGATTAGATGTTGTGATTCTTCTAAGAGGTGCCAAAGCAAGAGGTACTGAATGTATCATTGCCACATGGATATTACTCATCCATAACAATATAGGAGCTTTCGAAGACGGGTATCTCCACAACCACCACAATGAGATGTGGATGCAGCTGTTCTTTAAATTCTTAGGGTCCCTCCTCATTAGAGTTCTGTGTTAAACAATATACAAGGACTCAAATTATGTTCCAAACAAACTGGGCAGGTTCAGATCACAACTGAGTTGAAAAAAAAGTTAGTTAAAGGCAGCCCTCCTAGTATTTGGACCACCAAGTTAACAAACACAACCCTTATATATCAAATGCAACTTGTTAGGTGCAAAAGCAACTGGTAGTCTACATCTTGCAATAAAGAAAGTCATACGAAGCAAGGCATATCTTCATGGACATAGCTAGGTTGCACATAAAATATTGAGTGAATGTGACTAGGTTCCTAGGGCAGGTCTGACTAAGGCTGAGTTTTCCGTTTGATTTTAGCAACTGGGTTGCTAAAATCAACCCTGATTGATTTTAGGCTAAAATCAACCCAAATTTTAGCACCTAATGAACTGATTTGCTAAAATCAACCCTGATTTTAGCAACTGGGTTGCTAAATTTTTTTGGAAAACTAAGCCTAAACCATACCCCTACAATTTAAGCACATAATACTAGAAATATGGACTAAACAGCAAGCAGTTCACTCAAACTTAGAAAGTAGATCATCGAAAGAACCAGAATAATGTCACATCCAACCTTGATAGGTTTTTTTTTGTGGAATAAAGTTAACAAACAGCTTCTCCAACGTATTTAACCTGAAATAGTCGGAATTTTTTAAAGCTCCAGGTTGTAGCTTTTTAACTTATTTGAATCTGGTAACTTCATATGCTAATCATCAGTGTAATAAGTGGGGAGCATTTAACATGAGAAAGGAAGATGGAGTGAAATAGCTTGTACCAACTCATATGCTTGGCTAGCCAATGCAACTTTCTCATCCGCAATCCTGATGGCATGCTTTTGTTCATCAACTACCTCATCTGAGAATCTGAGTTTTGAAGCATCTGGCGCAAGGGTACCAGTGCCAGAATTGATTGCCCGCTTCATCTCCTCTATTTCCTGTTCACAACGTTGCTCATTCTGCCTTTGGACCTCTGTTTACAAACAAAGGAAACAGAAATTGTTTTTAGTCTTCCATCAAAGTCATAAACAAAATGAGTTACACACACAAACATACGAAAATATGCAGGGTAATGGAAGAGACTACTGAATGAGAGAGAGATCATTGACCAAAATATAGTCAAACCTCTCTATACTCATAGACAAAAGGAACACCATTTTGGTGTTCCCCTCTTTTCATAGCTATTAAAGCTATTATACCAGACTGAGCCTTACACCCAATAGGTTACGGCTACTTGAATCCGTTATCTCCATGTCAGAAATCTGATTTGAGTCAGGTTTATAATTATAATACTCCCTCCTCCCTCCATCCCCATTCTTTTGTCCCTCAATCTATCCTAACCAGAAAGAAAATTGGGTACATTTTTCAATTGATAATTCTTTATATATGCAATATGGATCTTGTTTGATAGATCCCAATTAACTGCATTCAAACAATGTTTTGAAGATCACCTAAAACATTATAGTAAATTATAAGACATAACCAATTGAAAAGTGGCATGTGTTAAGTTACCAACTCTCCCAAAAGCTTAAGCTATTAGGAAATGGGCCCAACAATGTATATCAAGCTATCCAACACCCTCCGTCACGTGCAACCCAGTCTTGCAATGGAGATGCAAATTTTCAGAGAGAGCAGAGCAGAACAGAATACGAAGGGGAGAAACTGAATGGAAACGGGGGACAAATGCCAATAGAGAGACTTGAACCCAAGACCTCCTGCAACACGAGTTCTGATACCACGTTAAGTTACCAACTCTCCCGAAAGCTTAAGCTATTAGAAAATGGGCCCAACAATGTATATCAATCTATCTAAGAGCACGAACCCCAAAAAGGACTAAAGAATTGGGACGCAGGGAGTAACACACCAATGTCTCTCCACCTACCAATTGTGAAGTCCAAAAAGAGTTCATTAATTACTTATTTGGGGTCGTCCACCCAACTCAAACCAAGAGAACCAAGATATCAGGGAATTTAAAGAACACATAAAGGGAAGCAAGGTCATATGAATCATGTTTATAAACAGTTCAACCACTGTTTTCTTTTGTTATAAGCTAGAAAATTGCAGAATCAGTTTGTCCTCGAAAATTTCATCTCAAAATCAATTAAGATGCACCACATTCGCGACTGATAAAGATTTACACTGTTCAAATGATATACCCTTTTTGAGGCAACCATGGTGTTAATCTAGCCCAATCACAATAGAAAGCCTACCAGGATTCAGTGAACCATGTATGCAGTATGCAAACATACAGGAGCAAACCCGAACCAGACAAGCAAACAACACAAACAGAAGCAAGGCGAAAAATAAGTCTTACAAGAGTAATGGGACAAAGTGATTTCAACACTAAGAAATAAGAAAGGAAAGATAATAGTAACTTGCAGTCTGCCATAGGTAATAACTAAAGCATACCTTGTAAGCTCTTATCTAAATCACCCAACAAAGCGTACTTCCTTTGAAGGATATTTGGCAGTGAATCCACATCTGAAAAGGTAAAAATAGATCGGTCAACTTAGTGACTACTGAACATTACTAAACTGGACATTGGCGTAAAAATGGATTACGGATATACCCAGTGCAAATGTACTTTGGAAGAGAATATCATACATCATATGGAACCGCCTCAGGTAACTACATAGAACAGATATACGTTTCAAATGTGCATGAGGGGATATTTAACATTTCACGTAGATGGGTTTATGTATGAAGATATCCATTATTGGTGTATGATTGGCTATATGCAGGCATAAATCTATAGAGGTATGTATTAATTAAAAATTAATAGTTGCGATCAACAACTGGAACCATACGGTTGCATGCTACCAAAGCAGCAAAATATAAAAAAGACTCCATAATTCAAAATTAGAGATTCAATTAAAAAGGAGCTAGAAAATCTGTCCAAACTCTATTGACACGTTATTTTTTTATAGAAATAAAAGGAAACTAGAAGAAATGCACATCTACTAACACACCAACAAATACACACACACAACTGCATCATCCACTAAATAGATTGAACTAGTTTCTGAAATAAACACAACTGGAGATTACGTTTGTTGCCTGTATGTACAACAAAGATGTCTTATTTGTCCACTAAATTCAAAGTGGGCACAACTAAAAGCTGTTCTACTTTCCAAACATTGAGACATAATCTTTTGGTGCAGGACAATGATGCTTTCTTTCATTTTCTAAATCAAAACCTGAGGCATATGTGTATTTTTTTTTTCCCTCTGATGAGGCACATGTAACATCAAAGCTAGCTTGTGTGAAGGTTTTCCATCAACATATGCTGCCTAGCAAATTTGCCATCTCATAATAGAGGATCTCATGCTGGTTCATAAGATTAGTAATCTCTTTTAGCTCATCTGCTTAATCAAACAAACCAATGAGCATTAATTTCAAAACACTACTAAACCCATTAATTTCAAAACACTACTAAACCCAGAGGTGCACTACAATTGCAACCCACATCATCACCACAAGACAATTAGGGCTAGTCCAGAGCAAGAGACTAAAGCCCGCCCTGTTTAGGGCGCAAAACTTTGACCCAAAAACTGGCCCCGGACCTAGGTTCAACCTTTAACCTAGCGAAAAACAATTCTTATTAAGCCCCAATCAAAGTCCAAAACCTAAGTGCCTTTTCATTCACTTATATATTTGAAACTCGTTTTTAGGGACACTTAGGGCCCAAGAAGCTGGGGAATAGTAATTAGTACACCGTTAAGAAAACCTCTTCTACTGTGACCACATGATAAACAAAGCACATTAATGGAAACTCTGAAATAGCGGCCAATTGCCACCGAGCACACTGCAACCGCAAATTTAACTCAAACAACAGCACTCAAACCCCAAAATAGAACCCCCAATTTCAGAACAACGACCAAGATAGCATTTTTTTTGTTGTAAAGAAAATTAGAGAGAAATTAGCTCGGTTGTTGGTCTGTAATGAAATCTAAATTCTCTCTCTCTCTCTCTCTCTCTCTCTCACACACACGCGCGCGCGCGCGAATCACACAAAATGCAGAATTTGGGATCCAAATCTTCACAGCTTGAACTCAGAAAAATGCATTGATCAACCTTACAAAATTCATGCGGAATCACCAATTTACAGCTTGAATTCCTTGTCAATTGCCGCAGAGCCGAGCCGAGTACAATTCAACCGCACATTTAACCCAAACAAAACCCCAAATATCAGAATAACAACCAAATTGGTTCTTTTGGAAAGAAAAAAAAAGTTTGTTTGCTGCTCTGTAATGGTACTCTCTCTCTCTCTCTCTCTCTCTCTCTCTCTCTCTCTCTCACACACACACACACACGAACCACAAAAAACGCAAAATTTGCAATCCAAATCATTCACAGGCTCACAGCTTGAACCCATAACGATGCATTGATCAACCAATTACGTTAATTCAACCGGAATCACTAAATCACAGATTATCTAGGGCTTGCCATCAGCAACAAAACTTCGACACAACTATCAAATCAAAACTTGCAACAATCACATATGCATACGCATGCTTGTGCGTGTGTACGTGTATATCTATATCGATACATATACATAATTTATATATATATATAGAGAGAGAGAGAGAGAGAGAAGGAGGGAGGGGATTACTGGCTTGAAAATCTTCAAGAAACGACATTGCTGTGGAAATCTGGGGGTTTTCGAGGAAGGGTTTAGCCCTCTATGTAATAAGTAGCGCTGGTAGGAGTAGGCTGGTTTAAGCTTCCGATTCTTCCCGCCTACATAGAGATTACAGTTGTTGTTGGGCTAATTGTGAGATTTTGTTTGTTTTAAGGGAAAATGCCAACTAATACTAAATCCCAGCTAGGATTGTGATAATAATGGTTTTAATGTTCGGTTGGAAATGGCGGATTCTCTGTGCTTTCCCTCCTGTCATTTGTGTGACATCATTAAAATTAAACTAAACTATCTAATCAAATACATTCGGTTAAATTTTGTGTGAAATGCCTTGGTGGGCCCACACGTCGCTACACTCTCAAAACATTGAAAGGTGTTTTTCACTGAGGGTGATTCTATTAACAACTATAGCTAAATTCAACCTACTAAAAACTTAATACTCAAATTTGTAATTCTAACCCATTTTTTTGATAAATACATCTAAAGAATTTTCCAAATTTTCCCATTCTTCCCCTCTCCCTCATAAATATTTAAATTATTCCTAATTCAATAATGTTACATACACACTTCAGCTCCCACACCCTGCCTACGTGTCATGTGGGGATGATATTTTGAGAAGGGAAATTTGGAATCTTGAAATATGGATTTGTATATTGGGTGTTTGGATGATATTTTGAGAAGGGAGATTTGGAAGGTGGATATGATAGGATTGGAGGGCAAATAACTTAATTGCCCCCGGTTTATTATTTTAATAAACAAAATAGATTAATTTCACTATAATTACAATAAGTACATAATAATTTCAATAAATGCATAAAAATATTGAAACTATATTTGATGAAAAAAATTCTGGAAAAATTATTTAAAAAATTAATTACAATAATTATTTTTTTGAGACATCATCTTGTGTACCGAACACACATTTTGGAATAGAGCTCCATCCGTCTCACCTTGTTTGTCTAATTTGGTGGATCCAACCTATTAGAGACAAATATTTATACTATGTGGGAAAAAAATGGTTGCTCAAAAAAGTAGAAAAAGAAAACAAATACTGGGAGTGTTTTACTCTCTCTCTTTATCACGAAAACAAGAAAAAAGCAGTACTGGGTCAATTGACCACCCACTTCCAATTTCCAAATAAACCCATCCAAAATCCAAATCCTCCTCTTCATCGCTGCATTTTCCATCACCAACTGGGTACTCCTCCTCCGACGTCGGAAAAATCCAGTTGTCGATTCAACTTAATCCGTGAACTTGGATTATAGCGGGAGCTCCTCTTCTCTCCCTCTCTCTGTTTCACACACTCTCTCTCTCTCTCTCTCTCTCTCTCTCTCTCTCTCTCTCTCTGTTTCATGCACATAAACCAGTCAAATAGGGTAACACGAGAGAGAAGAGGTGGATTTGGAGGGGTAGTTTCGACCCTTTTCAGGCCAGATTTGCCAGACGGTGGGTTGGGGGAGGGCTTGGCAAATCCACCTTGTGGTGGATTTGTAATCCAAACAGTAATCAAATCCGGGTAGAGAAAATGTCACCCAAAGACCTGATTTGAGGAGGGATCGGATTACAAATCAGGGCGCTTGGCTTCTCCGGCCTCATATCTGGCATCCAAACAACCCGTAAGGGTGATTCTATTAACGACTATGGATTAGCTAAATTCAACCTACTAGTAAAAACTTAAAACTCAAATTTGTAATTCTAACCCATTTTTTGATAAATACATCTAAAGAATTTTCCAAATTTTCCTATTCTACCCCTCTTCATAAATATTTAAATTATTCCTAATTCAATAATGTTACATACACACCTCAGCTGTCACACCCTCCCACACCCTGCCTACGTGTCACGTGGGCCCCGCCACAACGGAATTTTTGAATTTTTTGAAATCGTGAAATATGGGTTTTACTCTTTCGCTGGTTTCATTTGCTCTCCATATCTGGAAAGCTAGAGAGAGAGAAGAGAGGAAGAGGAGTACACGATTTCGACAAGCCACCACCACCACCAGTGATTGCGGTCCACCACCAGCAACTCCACCGCGACGACGCCTAATCGAAGAAGACGTACGTGATTTGGCAGGAATCAATTCAGAATTTGTTGTGGATTAAGCGGTTAGTGCCCCTACTCCTTTTGGGTACTCTTTAAAATATAACTGATGGGTTCTTTGATGTTTGATCAATATATGTGTTTGGTGTATGTATATAAGTAATTTTATGACTTTGGGGCATGAACAATGAAGGTTTGAGTTGTTGGACAATTTACACTTAGATGGAATTAAGACATTCACTTCTACTTTTATCCTGGTCGTTACCTAGGACTATTCCATTAAGGTAATTTTCTGGTTTTAAGAAGTGTGTTGAGATAACATTCACAAAAAAATAAAAAATATTAGATACCTACGACTTCCTTGAAAGATCAAATTAGGTTGAAGTCCAAATGTTTTGAATTAGATGTATTGTTTGGGCTTACTTTTATGCTAGTGTGGCATTGTTGGCAATTAATTAACCAGAAACAAAGTGTTGATGCAGCAAGATTTTTTTCATTTTAGCTGGTAACTAATTAGTCTAGATTTGTTGATCTTCATGGACAAAAACTATTTCATTTACAGCAGCTAGTTTTATAATTCATCTTTTTTGTCACTATTTTTATATTCCTCATACGATGCTCACTAGTTGTTGATTTTTAATGTGTAGGTTATGTTTCAATTACCATCACCATCGTCTTTTATACCACCGGATTCTGTTCCATCAGTGATGTGTCATATATCTTCCCAAATTAGAAGGGACGAAGAAGTGGAAGAGGTATGGAATGGAGACAATGGACAAGAAGAAGAGGTATCAAATGGTTGTCCAATAAAGGAGTGTGTTGATAGTAAAGAGGCAATTGAGAATTCTAAAGATAGAGTTGAGAAACCGAAGATGGGAATGGAATTCAGCACCCTCAAATAAGCTTATTTGTATTACACAAGATTTGATAAAGAAAAGGGGTTTGCAGTGGCTAAAAGATTTGCTAAAGAAAAGGGCTTTGCAACCCTGCCAAACCACGTCCACAATCAAAAGTGGAATGTTCGACTCACCTTAATATTTGTTTAACCTAGGAGGGAAAGTGGAGGGTAAGTCGGGTTTGCTTGGAGCACAATCATGAACAAAGTTCGAGAAAGTCCAGATTTTTTAAGAGCAATAGGGTACTTGATTTAAATGTGAAAGGGCTTCATGTATTGAATGACAAAGCTGGGATCAGGTTGCATAAGACTATTGACTCGCTTCAAATTGAAGCTGGTGGATTTGATAAGGTTCCATATTTGCTGAAGGATTGCCGAAATTATTTGGATAAGGTTTGACGTTTACAACTTACAGAAGGTAATGCTGAAACAATGCTTTGTTATTTCATGAGAATGAAAGCTGACAATGGAGACTTATTTTATGCAATGGATTTGAATGAAAAGGGTTGACTACGGAATGTGTTATGGGCTGACGCAAGGAGTAGGGCAGCTTTTAAGGAGTTTGGCAACGTCGTGACATTTGACACAACTTACCTCGTCAACAAGTATGACATGCCTTTTGCTCCTTTTGTAGGCGTCAATCATCATGATAGCTCAATATTATTGGGATGTGGACTTATCTCTAATGAAAACACAGGGCTATTTTCGTGGTTATTTAAGACTTGGTTGACATGCATGTTGGGTTGTGCTCCCAATGCAATTATTATCAATCAATGCGCGGCAATGAAGAATGCAATAGAAATTATATTCCCCAATACCCGACATCAGTGGTGCATATGGCATATTATGAAAAAGGTGCCAGAAAAGTTGAGTATGACCAAGCTTATAAAAAAGTTAGTTACCGTTTTCGCCAAGCAATTTATGATTTACTGACAATAGAAGAATTTGAGACTGCTTGGGATGCGTTTATCAAAAAGTACGAGCTTCAGAGTAACACATGGTTACATGGGTTGTATTTGGAGAAGGAACGGTGGGTGCCTGCTTTTGTGAAAGATGTGTTTTGGGTGGGAATGTCATCCACACAAAAAAGCGAGAGTATGAATGCATATTTTGATGGTTACATTACTTCTGCTACAACCTTGAAATAATTCGTTGAGCAATATGAAAATGCATTGACCAAAAAGGTGGAAAGTAAAAAACAAGAAGATCACGATAGTTGGCACTCTTTCATTCCTTGCATAACTAACGATGGGTTAGAGAAGCAATTTCGAAACGTCTACACTCTTGCCAAGGTTAGAGAGTTTTATGAGCAATTTGTTGGGAAAATGGTATGTTCATTAGGTGAAACTAAAGTATGTAATGCTGTGACATTATATGAAGTGCAAGAGTTGATTACAATTGGAGAAGGAGAAGAGCAATTTCAGAAGTGAGTGCCATTTAAAGTTCATTTTAATGGTGAAACAAATGAAGCACATTGTAACTGTCGGTTGTTTGAGTCTAAAGGAATGATGTGTAGACATCAACGGTTTGTGTACTAGATACGGGAATTCACAAAGTGCCAGAAAAGTATGTCTTGAAAACATGGTGCAAAAATGTGAAAATGGTCCATACTAAAGTTCAGATAAGTTACGATAAAGCGTCAACATGCATTGAAGTGAGCCGGAATGACAACATTTGCAATCTTTATAAGGAGGTTGCCGACTTGACGGAAGATAATGAAGAGAAGTATAATATGGTGACGGCACGGGGGCACGAGTTAAAACGAGAGTTGATTGAAGCTTCGGTTGTTATTGCATGCAATATGGTTGATGATACGGTTGATATTTTTCACTTGTAGATGGAGTTATACCTTCTGTGGGTGATGGTTCTTGCTTAGCTGAATATGGTGAGCAGGAGAGGTGTGGATAGTCAACAGTAAAGACACAGTAAGAAGGAGAGTAAGGTGGTCTAGAGGAAGGGTGAAGAATAGAGCAGGTGTGCACAGAAAGAACTAAGGCAGTGGATTGCTCTCAGTCTAATCTGTGATGCCCTTGGTGACCTAGGAGATGGGGCAAGAACTTCACTGGAGAGAATGTTCTCCCCTCATTCAATGATTACCCTTTTCTCTCTCTAGAATGACATATACCTCTGCCAGGATTTCACCAACCTCTGGGCATTGAAAGGGAATGTCCCATATTTATAGGCACCATGGACCAATGATCAGGTGCCAGGCTGTTCCCCTATAATATGATAACACGTGTCCTTTCCATACAACCTGACCGTACGGGTGACGTCATCACCGCGCAGCTGGTCCGCGCGGTGACGAGCCATTCCCCCGCACAGCGATCCTCCTATTCTTTATAGCCACCAAGCCACTAAATCTCCCTTATTCCCGTAAGGGCAAGGTCGTGACCTGTTCAGTCGCGCCTATACAACAGCCAAGCCTCAGGGGGCCCCCAAGGTCCTGCCTTCAGACCGTAGCAAGTATAATTACCTGGGCTAAATTGGACTAGCTTTTTGGGTTCTTGCCCATGTTTTGGGCCGCGCTAGTCGTTTGGGCCATGGGCTTTTCTCCTGTTCGGATGACCCATGGTTGTCTAAGCACCGCCCTTACTGAGCTTGGGGTGCGCGCCATGGAGGAGCCTTGCGCAAGGGGGTCCTGCGACAATGGCCCTCCCGCGCGAAAACTTGTGCCTGCGTCAATGGCCCCCCCGTGCGGATCCCTCCACGGAAAGTTCCACGTGTCGCGCGGACCTCGCACTACCTGGGTGACACTTGTCATGATCCCAACGGTAGGTCAATGTTGACTCTGGTCAACAGGGGGTCTCGTGTTGACCTCCCCTACACCTTCCAAGCAAAGCACAAACATACTTGACCCCGAAAAGCATTACTCGAAAAGGGAGACCGCTGTGTAAAAGGAAGCAAGATTTTGTGAAAAAAGTAGTTAAGAAGAAAAAGGAGACCGCCGTGTCCAATGAAAAAGTTAATATGGACATATACATATTTTCATTGAGTGATTCATAGTGATATAATTTGTTAATTTCAGGAGATCGGAGATATGGCAGTTCTCAATGTGGGTGGCACACAAGATAGTGCAGTAAATGTAAATGTAAGTAGCTAATTAGCTCAGCTTTATAATTTCCTATTACACGAACAATTTATTGGTAATCCCTTGGTTTATGTTACATTTTTTTTATGGCAGAAATTACCCAAACATGGGACCATTAAGGTAGCCAAACATGATGGCGGATAATATGGCACAAGGCAGATTCAATTTTAATCAACCGCAAGTTATGCATAACTTCCAAACTTCACAAAACTTCATGCCAAGCTCACAAACCTACATGGCAGCAAGCACACATAGTACAACGAGAGGAGGGCCACAAGCAAGGGTTTTGGAAGATGTACATCAACCACAAGGTTGGGAAAGACCACAATCAAGTTTTCTGGGTGTTCAACAAAGTTTTTTTACAAATGATGAATGAAATGAATAATGCCGAAGAGTAGATGAATTGGTTGGGATGTGGACTGTCTATCTTTTTTTTTTAATTAGGCAAGACAATGGAATGTTAATGGACTTGTGTTCTTTGGTTTTTTAAATTCAATTTTATCGTGTTGTTTCTGTATCATATTTGTATCGTATCGTGTCGTGTCTGTTAATGTAATGTTAATTGTTGGCACTTATTTTTTGTCTATGAATAAAGTCTTTGGCTTTGTGATTTGTATTAGCAGACAATGAAATGTTAATGGCTTCAATAGACTTGTGTTTCTTTTTGAACCTGCGTGTAAAAGTGCAGAAAAACTCAGTTTTCAGTGCCAAAAATGAGTGTAAAATTACAAAAATCTGATTTATGCTTGCTGAAAATGCTCTAGAAGTGTAGAAAATTGAGTTTCGGTTGCTGAAACTGCTGTAAAAGTGCAGAAAAACTGAGTTATGCTTGCTAAAACTGCTCTAGAAGTGCAGAAAATTGAGTTTCGATTGTTGAAACTACTGTAAAAGTGCAGAAAAACTGAGTTATGCTTGCTGAAACTGCTCTAGAAATGCAGAAAATTAAGTTTTGATCGCTGAAATTGTTGCAAAAGTGCAAAAAATTGAGTTTTGCTTGCTGAAACTGCTCTACAAGTGTAGAAAACTGAGTTTCAGTTGCTGAAACTACTGTACAAGTGTAGAAAATTTTGTTTTACTTGCTCAAACTGCTGAAATTGTAGATTTTTGGTTTTGGGTTGCTGAAATTGTTTGTGTAACTGCAGAAAACAGGTTTTGGGTGTTGCAATTGTATTTAAGTGCTAGTTTCGAAAAATTTGAGCAGCATTTCCCCTATTTTCTTGCATACCGATGTCTTAGTGTCTCATCGGAGAATCAACTAGTAAGCCACAACATAAACTAGGCGATAGAATAACCAACGAAAGTATCATCAAAGTATAGCATTAGTTCCTCTTCCATATTTGCAATTAAATCTTTCCTTGCTACTATTAACCATATGACTATGGAACAAAACTTGACTTGATAATCATCCAATAACCAAAGAGCCAATACAGATTGCTACAAAACATACTTCAATCTTTCACATAGCCTTTTCATTCATTACATAACCATTGTCCAAAATCCAGTACTTCACCATATTACATTGGACATAACAAATTGCCTACACATAAGGTGGATAACTAGGAGTACAAAAATTACAATCCCAATAAGGGAATGGATAACTAGAATACGGACTGCATTTCGTATGGCTAAGATGAGTCCCTTAAGTTGTTGTTGAGGTCGACGTTGAAACGAGGGAATGGTCTGGTGAACTGGCGTGTCCTGTCATCTACCAAATGTGAGACATCTTCAATGTTGTTATCGCACCAACCATTCCATTGCCTACAAGACTAGTCACAAAAAACAACTAAGATTTTACTACACAATGAGATGAAGATGGCAAAAGGATAATAAAAAATTGTTGGAATGTGGAGAGGCTTACAGGCCAATGGGGCATTTATAGTAGTACCAACCAAGGTTTTTAGCATTAGAGCCAACCTTGGTGGGAATATACGGATCAGCTCTGCAAGCACAAATCTTTGTACACTGGCGGCTCTATATAAGTGACACTGGGTTACGGGTTCCATCAATTGAATGAAAATTTGCTGATTGGATTAATCTTGAAAAAATTGAATAGTTGGAGAAAGAAGTAAAGTCATTTGTGGTAAATTGGTAGTGAGAGCATCTCCACTCCTACACCAAATGTTTCACCAAATTCAAATTTGAGTAAAAATCACCAAAAATCCAACTCCACCCCTTCACCAAATCCTTCACCAAATTTTCTCAACACCAAATTTACTCAAATTCTTCACCAAATTTGCTCAACACCAAATCCAATATCAAATAACCAACGGCTACCATTGATGACATGTTTCGCTGTAAAGCTTCTTTTGCTATGTATTCAATTCAACTACTCCAGCACTTTGTATTCACTCCTTCACCCAACCACCCCTGCCATTCCAACTCCCCAACCACCCTTACTTTAAAAACGTAAATTTCCTATGCCATTCCAACTACCCAACCACTGTATTCGCATTCTTTTTCTTTTACTTTCTTCCCCCTAAATCACCATAACCTGCAAACATGGATGATTTCGACCCTTTTGAGGGCTCTTTCAACTTGGAGCAAACTCATGGAATCCAAATTGAAACTCCCTATTCCACCCCGTCCCTAGACACCCAGAATTCTCCCCTAGACACCCAGAATTCTCGCTTTCGGGGTAAAGCCTTTAGTGTCATGGAGGATGAAGCACTTTGCAGATCTTGGTTGGCCATCTCTCAAGACCCAATTTAAGGTAATAGTCAGACTATGACAGTGTTTTGGGAATGCATCCGACAATGTTTCTCTTCCCAACCAAATGTCGAAGTAAATAGAATGGCTACTTCTTTATCTCATCACTGGTCTGTTATACAAAAAGCTGTGAACAAATTTGCTGGTTTTGTTGACCAAGTGGAAAGGAGGAATCAAAGTGGAAATGGAGGAACCAAAGTGGAATGGGAGATGCTGACAAGGTAATACGTCTAAGCATACATATTCTTTTTTTGTTGTCTTGTTCTTAAATTGTGTTTTCCACATAGTTTGACATATGGTGCAGTGGGAGTCGAAAGATGAATGTCTATCAAGAGTAGATTCTTCTGATAGCCATAATTTTCTGCTGTTCAAGATCACATTCCCTAGTTATTAAGTTATAGTCTAGTGTTGTATGCACTGATATTTCTGTTCATAGTTGCTGGATATTTTGGATACTAATGGGAATCTGTGTGATATGGCTACCAACAAAAAAAAAATTGTGTTTTCAAATTTACAGATTGGTGAAGCTAAGAAAATGTATACTCGTATCCAATCAAAGGGTCAACCAAAGTATTTCACATTTGATACTTGTTGGGAAATCTTACGCCATAGTTGCAAACAATGACAAAAGTACCGCAGAAAAAATCTACTACCCAAACATCAACCTCGAGGCTTTACACTTCAACTGCTCTGATTCTGATTGATGTAGATTTAGGCCAACAAACTTCCCCAGAGGGTCCAAAACGCCCAGGAGGTACAAAGGGTGATAAAGGGAAAGTGAAGAAGAAGGCAGCCACTGATGTTAGGTACGATGAAATGGCAGCCAATCAAGCTCAAACTGTTGATGTCTTGTTGGGTATGTCCTCTTGTAGTATTGAACGAGAGCAACAAAAGGTTGTTGATCGTCAAAAGAAGGACGAAGCTAGGCAAATGCAACTGCACTACTTGGCAATGAGAAATGAAAGGGAACAAAGGAAAGAGGATCACACAATTATGTCAATCGACATCTCGCTCATCTTCAACGATCATATTATGCAAAATAATGCAGGTTTTCATAATTTCTCCAAGGAAGTGAGGATCCCAATATCTTACGGGCCCGCTAACAATAGCGAAACGAGATTGAAGAACCCCAAAAGCTCGTTCCACATCCTTTCTCGTTGCTTCTTGCTTCTTAGAGAAGTGCTGTTTTTTGGGTCCTTGAGGAAAAGAAATGGTCTGAACCAATGTTGCCCATGGGGGATATACACCATCGGCGAGATAATATCCAAAATTGTAGTTGTGTCCATTGATAGAGTAATTAGCCGGTGGGGCTCGCCCTTGTGTAAGTTCATCAAATAAAGGTGAACGGTCTAAGACATTGAGATCATTGTGAGACCCCGACATTCCAAAAAAAGCATGCCAAATCCACAAATCCTCAGAAGCAACGGCCTCGAGAATTATTGTAGGTTTTTTTACATGTCCACAATATTGACCATGCCATGCTTTTGGACAATTCTTCCACTCCCAATGCATGCAATCCAAACTTCCCAACATTCCAGGAAATCCACGAGCTTCCCCCATAGCAAGTAGTCTACTGATATCATTCGCATTTGGCGATCTTAGATATTGTTCTCCAAATACTTTAATAATCGATCGACAAAAATTCTTAAAAGTTTTAATCGCAGTGCTTTTTCCTATTTTCACATAATCATCAACTCTATCGGCTGGCATTCCATATGCCAGCATTTTAATTGCACAAGTCATCTTTTGTATTGGAGACAATCCAAGAACATTGCACGCATCTACCTTTTGAACAAAATATGGATTGTGTTGTTCAATAGCACTAAGAATGCACATAAACAACTCACGTCTCATCTGGAAACGCCTTCGAAATTTCGAAGGTGAGTGGACTGGATGTTCAGCAAAATACTCAGAACATAGTAGTTCATGACCGATTTTTCTTTTGCGCCGAATGGACGCTCATCCCACAACAGACCCACGACGTTTGTTGAGTTTTAACGCTTCTTCCCTCAACATTTTTAGCATTAGAGCACTATTTATGGCACAAAGAGCAACAAGAGAAGCTTTATCTTCATCACTATCAGAAGAAGAGGATGGAAAAATACTTAACTCAGTTTCTGAAAATTCCATTGTTTTTTATGACCTTTGGATGAACTTGATGTCCTGGATGGACTTGAAAAAATACAAGACTGTGGGGTTGAATAAAGAACTTAAGTTGACCGTAGGTTGAATCACTATCAGAAGAGGATGAAGTCTTTTTTGATCCTACACATTTGTTGATCAGTTTGATCCTACCTACACATTTTGCTCGTGGTTAAAATGAAATTGGGAAAGTAAAAGGGGAAAGGAGGGAAAAGAAGAGGAATGGAGGAAATTGGAAAAGTAAAAAGTGAGTTGTGGAGGCAAAATGAAAAAAAAATTGTTTTGCCAAAATGGTGGGAAAATTTTTGAAGCCAAAATGGAAAAAACTGTTTTTAACAAAATTTTAACTAGAATTTTGTCAAATAGTGGTTTCTCATTAGAAGGGCTGATATCAAATCTAAGTTTTTACCTAAATTTTTACTCAAATTTAAATAAAAATTTGGTGTAGGAGTAGAGATGCACTTAAGTCATTTGTGGTAAATTGGTAGTCCAAGGGAAGTAACAAAAAACTGGTACTGTAATGGAATAGTGCGAGTCCCCTCCGATCCAGTGGAGTATATGTTTTGACTAAACCAACCAGAGTGTAAAACCCTAGTCTTCTCTGTCACCTGACCACTCCAAAACCCTATTCTCTCTCTGTCTCAAAACCAAATCCAATTTGAACAACAATGGCGAATAAACGTGGCCTGCACACTCTGATCCACCACTACACTGCAAACCCATCTCTTCAATCTCTCAAAGCCCTAATCCCCACCCTCCAAAAAACCTTAAACCTAACCGTACCCAATCCTCTCTCTCTGCAACCTCCCACCCCCAATCCTCACCACGTTTTGTCCAATCTCACACCCATTTTCTACCCACAGTACAAACCCACGTGCCATTTCTCTTCTAGAAGAAGTGACAATGAAGAAGAAGAAGACGATGAGGATGAGGACGAGGACGAGGATGAAGATGAGAATGAGAATGAAGAGGGTTCTGACGATGATGATGAGGGTGTTTCGGTCTCGAATCGTGGAGTGAAGAGAGAGTATACGGTGGAGGAGAAAGAGGAGGAGGCAGCGGCCATTGGGTATAAAGTGATCGGTCCTTTACAACGGTCAGAGAGGGTTTTCAAGTCTTACGAGCCTGTTTTCGCTGTTGTTCAGGTTGTTTTGAATGTCAAGAATGAGAATTTGATTGAACTATGATAGTGTTTGTTTACTGAAATGTGTATTCTGCATATTTTGTTTTGGATATCAACGACGAGAATTTGATTGAACCAGGGTAGTGCTTGGTTTGCTGAAATATTTTTTGCTGGGGTTGTGTTCTTCAATGTTTGTTTCGCATAGAGCTAGGTTATTGTTTGGTTTGCTGAAACGGTTTTTGTTTGGGGTTTGTGTTCTGCATTGTCTGCCTTGGATATCAAGAATGAGAATTGGATTGAACTAGGGTAGTGTTTGGTTTGCTGAAGTGGTTTTCGTTGCGGTTGTGTTCTGCATTGTTTGATTTTTAATATCAAGAATGGCAATTTGATTGACTCAGAGTAGTGTTTGTTTTTCTGAAATGTTTTTTGTTGGGTTTGTGTTCTGCATTGTTTGTTTTGAATATCAAGCATTAGAATTTGAGTGAACTAGGGTTAGTGTTTGGTTTGCTGAAATGATTTTTGGATGTATTGGAATGGTAATTCCTTGATCTCCCTATGACACATACATTCAACTGAATTTGGCGAATAAGAAATGTATTTGAAATGTACATATCATCATGCGATTTAGCAAACCACACATTGGAATGAGAATGAATCAGTTCTAGCTTCATTCTAGTGAACCCCAAACTGCCTAGTTGCCTATCCTGGGCAGGTGTGCACTTCTAATTTATTTTTCCCTTTTTCGATTTGAACTGCAAGGATTGAGAACTTGATTGAACTAGGTGCGTAGGTGATTGGTGTCCCGGGTTTGATAATATAACATATTTGTAAATGGAGCTATGTAGGGGTTTATGTTTGTGCACCTAATTTGTTGTACATTTATGTTCTTCTTCATTGACTGTTTTGAACTTCAAGGCGAGAATATGATGGAACTAGGTATGTAGGAGATTGGTACTGTCAGATTGTGAACAACATATTTTATTTGGTTTTATTTGTATGTGTTGTGGATGAGCGCACGCATGATGTGTTTTCGATGATTCATGTAGATTGGATCACACCAGTTTAAGGTGAGCAACGGGGATTCTATTTTCACCGAGAGATTGAAGTTTTGTGAAGTGAACGAAAAGGTAAGTTGTTCTCCTATTTGCTTTTGATATATAGTCATATTTGTTAAAGCATCCAACTCAAAACAACTTGGTAACAAGGGGAGAGACAGCCCAGGCATATACTAGTTTTGGAGGTTATAATTAACCAATGTGGCACAAGTTCTAACAATATACATGTACCATATTGCTTTATAATGTTGATGCGAACCTTCCTTTTTTGGCATTTTGTCTTGCGGTGTCACATCTCTCATGACACTTGAACATGGTTACCATTTATTTATTTGATGGATGTTGCTTAATATTCCTGCTAAGTGTAACTATTTTCCATACACAATGCTATGTTTTCCTCCCTTTCATTGGTTTGGAGTGTCGTATGCTCTCACTTCCCATCTAAAAAATTTGCTTCTTCATTGGAAATTATCATTATGAAGCACCAGAATATTAAGATTGTTCTTAACATGACTGCTTTTGCTAGCTTTGGTTTGTGTACATATAATCAATTATCCTTTTTTCCCGGTAATTATAATCAATTATCTATCACTATTCTCCTCTTTTTGATGGGTGCATCATAAGATCCATTGTTATTGTATTTTTCCTTTTAGCATTTTCTAACACGGACAATTGATCATATGATCAACAGAAGACATGGTCATGAGAAAAAGAACATTGACCGAAACAGGGGGAGAAGGTGGCTGTTCTTGTTACGTAATTCTTTTGGGAAGCATGCGTCAGTGCGTAATTAGACACAGTGCATGTCATAAAGCAAAAGCTACTCATTTTGTTCAAGGTTTTAAGAAACATAGCTGGCTGGTTCCACTGGCATATCTGCTTGACTTTGATACTAGAGGAGGACAGCATTTTCCATTTTCCGATGTTGGATACGAGCATCGGGTGCGGGTGCATGTCAAAGTGTCTGACCCTCCTAAAGATCTTAGTATATTACAGTAGGTCCCAAGTTGACGTATGGCTGCAGTGAGGCATTTGTATTGTTTAGTTGTTGGACAGATAATTTTCCTAGATGGTAGCTACAAAGTCTTCACAGCTGTACTTGAAAGAGGGTTGGAAAAAATGATTTAATTTCTATTTCCTATCTATGCAAAAAGTTAAGAAAAAAAATTTATTTTGCAGCTAATGTAAGCTTCTTTTCCTTCAACTCATTAAACATGAACCTAGTGTCTAAATTGTTTATGTGTCTCCAACAAATTCCCTACCACCATTACTAATTACTTAAGGGTTGAATATAGGATGCAGGTATTCTGTGCCTTTACAAGAGTCCGTGTAGTTCTATATGAAGACTCTGTTGCCTGGTTTATGGGTTGCATTTGTTTATTGTGTTGTTTTTGCTTATAGATAGAACATCGAAGAAATGCTTTCCCAAAGTTTCTTTGTTTGGTTTCCATTTCAGATCATTTACAGCTAGGAAAATGGAAAACAGAAAGGAATAATGTTTTTGGGTCCTGTCATAAATCCTTCAAAGAGGCAACCACCACCACCACTAAAACAACAGAAAAACCAGTTGTCGGGGTTCTGGCCTTTTCTTTACTCAATGACTCAGCTTTCAGACCATGCCGCATTATCAACTGCCTATGTCTGTCCATGAGCAAAATACCAGTGGGCATAACGCACGAGAGAGCTCTGAGCCAACAGTAGGCTCTTAATTGTGCAGTATTTGGGTATTACAGTTGTTGTCTGTGACTCACTGACTCGAATTACTTTCTACATTAAGTGTTGATGTTCCTGTTATGGAACTGTATCTGAATCAGTGCAAATTATACTTCTTGGATTCAATGCATTAGGTTCTCAACTGACCACATTGCTCCCCCTTCACATTTTTTTTTAGTGTGGTGGTGACGGTGTAGGTTTTTATTTACTGTTATATTCATTTATTTAATTTCTGTGGCTGCAATCTACCCCTAGTTATTTTTCGTTCAATTGTCCATTCTCTACATATAAACAGAAAAAATGGAATGTTACATCGTTGATTCTTTTCTACATGCTTTGCAGCTGATATTGAACAGGGTTCTCATGCTGGGATCACCGACTCAGACCATCATCGGCAGGCCCATTTTGCCTGATGCTGCAGTACATGCAGTTGTTGAGGAGCATGTAAGAGAGATACTTTAAATGTCTTAGTTTATTTGCACTCTTACTTCTAATGTGGTAGTGAACGGTGCATAAAGCCTTTGCATGAAACAATGGCTGTGTGTTCTAACTTCTAACATTGTAGGAAATAGAAGCTTGTGGGTTTTTATATAAGAAAGAGTCTTTCACCCTCTTCATCCTTTTTTTTTTCTCCCCAGCAATAAAAAAAATTGTTTTTTTTTTTCCCTTTCATTCTGTTTCATCTTGTTAAATACTAGTATGAAATGGTGAATCTTGTTGCACAGATTATGACTGTTGGTCAATAGAAAAACATGAAACCATCAATGTCCAGAGAGGTAGAACTCTGAAGTTGATAAGGAAACTTGAGATTTGTGGAAAATTATTGTTTTATGTTGAATTAACGGGTGGATGAGGGAAAATTAGGAACGGTAATTGATGTGCATATTCTAGCAATTCCCCACTTAGATGTGCCATTTTCTGAAGTTGACAAAAGTGTTCTGAAGTGGGAGGTTAATATAGTAATGACATTTTGGGGTGATCCATTATTTGTTTGAAGCTGATATGACGAACACATGTTCTTGTAAACCTTTTTTGCCGGGGAAAAGGCCTTGGAGTTTAGAGCGGGACAAAATTTATGTTGACTTTCTAGGGCACCAACACTCATAAAGCAGAACATATAAAAAGAAGATTGCACATTTGAAGGTTTAGCCTAATAAGTTATAAGGCTGCCGTCTTCTACCGTGGGAATTGATGTCTATGGATGATCTTTAAGGGAGAACATAAAATGTAATGTTTCATATTTCTTTGCATTCCCTTTTCCTTACCAGCAACCTGAAACCCCTCTGGATGTTCACTTTTGCTTTCAAGGTAACACTAATTGCAGTGCTTATGGTATAACTTACTTGCTCAATTTGTCATAGCAAAACCATTAATTAAAAAAAAATATAGTCATGGCAAATTATCTCTCTATAACAATAGTTGCTATAGTCCTTCCCTTTCTTGTACATATTAGTGTAGTAAGTGCAACTTTCGTGTTGACTGGCTGTGGATCATTTCCATCATGTTCATTTGTTAAAGAGAAATGTTGTCTGTTAATATAATTTGCCTCTTATTGTAGCTATTTCATTTTATTTCCCCGCCAGGCTTTAGATGCCAAAGTAATTATATTCAAGAAAAAGAGAAGGAAGAACTATCGTCGAACCAAAGGGCATAGGCAGGTAAGTCAGACGAAGCTAATAAATTTATTTTGCTGCATTTAGAGAGAGATTGTTGTTTCATTGTGTTTAACGTATGGTTGTCGTCTTAGGAACTAACTAAGCTGAGGATCACTGACATTCAAGGAATTGAAAAGCCAGAACCGGTTCCGACTAAGACGGAACAGAAAGCTGTCAAGAAGCCAGAAAAGACAACTGTCAACAAGCCGGAAAAGGTTGCTGTTGTGGCGTAGGAGAGGATCTCACCCACAGGCAATAGTTTCTTTACATTGTAAGAACTTTTTGTTTTTTTGTTTTCCAGCTGCTTTGGAATGAGCATTCACCCCTTCATGTTTTGCAAGATGAACATCACTAATGTCAGCTTAGGCAAATCTTTCAGAGTTATGTTGTTGGCTAGAAATGTGAAGTGGGTATGTACCTTTCCTTTTTCCTTTTCCATTTGTTTTTACTTGAATAGGGAATGTATTTGGTTGTGCAAGTGTGCAACTCTGGGAACCTTGAGCAGTGATTTTCCCCTCTGAAATAGAATAATGACTCAACTTTTACAGCATTGGGTTCTGCTTTTATTATTGTTCTTCTATTTTATTGCTAATGTTATTCCTACTCTGTGGACTGGAGATTTATAGTATTTAAATAGAATTCTAAGTTCTGTGGTTCGCTGGAGTTGAGTATATGATTTGGGTAAGGGTTTTTCCCCCTTTTCTGATGTGGGTTGGGTATGTATTAGTTGGACAAAATGTGGACTCAGGGAAGCTCGACCATTCTATCCCCCCTCTGGAATAGAATAATTTTCAGTTTTACTGCACTTGGTCTTTTTTATTCTTGTTCTTGTATTTAATTTCTAATGTTTTTCCTACTCTGTGCACTGGAGATTTATTTATTCCGAAATGTACTGTGTATTTTCGTATTATGGGAAGGATTTAGTTATTGGCTTTAATCTGAATTGGATCCAACTTTTGGAGGTCTACTTTTTTTTGTGGAAGTTGATCATCTTGTGGTTATGGTTGCTTTTGAAGGGAGTAGCAAATCCAAGAAAGAATTTTGTTATGGTGGTGAAAATTACATATATTTTATTTAGCTATTTTTCTATGTAGCAAATTGGAGAAGGGGTCTTAGTGGCTCATGGGTCACTCCCACATGATTTGGGTGGCCAGGAAGTCACGGGTTCGAGTCGTGCTAACGACAATCTCTCGAACTTGGTCTTCCTGCGAAGCCTTGCTGCTGTCCACCAGTCCTTGGTGTGGGGTAGTTGTCATGGCTCTTCGGTCCCTTCCGGGACCCGCCGCGAGTCTGGATTGCTTTCCCTTGTCGATCCCTCCTCCGCCTTTTTTAGCTTAGCAAAAAGAAATATCGTTGGTATAGCTGATCCCAATTGATATGGATTGAGACTTGTGTTGAGTTGTAGTACAAGAAATCTGAGACCAGAAGAATTATGTGCAACCAAAGGAAATTGCCCCCATCTTTCCTTTGTACTGCACATAATTTTTGTTGCTTGAGAACTATTTGAGACATATGGATAGAGACAATGACATGGCATCCCATCTTTTGATCATTTCCTACAGCAACAGTGAGAAGTATTCCCATCCCACTTCAGCTAGGAAGGTGATATGAATCTCATATACAAATTGCATGGATTTTCTTAAAAGAGGTCTTGGGTTCGAATCTCGAGGAGTTGGACAGTGGTGAATTTATATTTCTCACTTTTCTTTGAAGTTGCTATAACTGCATGTAATGTGTATCCATATAAACTGCATATACACCTCTTTGACAGACTCAACTTGATTTGGATATTTACCCACAAAAAAAAAAACTTGATTTGGATGAACTAAAAGTTTGGGAATGCATTGAATGGCTTTGAACATAGTTGTGTCGGACTTTGCATTTTAAATTTGTGTTATTAACATTGCTCGTAACTCGTAACGCTTGTAATTTCTGTTTCCCCCCTCCCCACTATCAAGACTCTCTCTCTCTCTCTCTCTCTCTCTCTGTGGGTGGATATATACTGCCGGCTCTTGACATCTGGAATCCAATTACAGGCCACATTTTGGACCATCATGGCCTCCTTTTCTTGATTTTTCTTCTCATGTTTCTCATTGAAATTCAATATCTCTACATGTATGATGCATCTGTACGTAGAATGGTTTGTTGGCAGTTTTTTCTTTTTTCTTTTTTGAGGAAATGTAAAAACATCGTAGTAGAATATTTGTTGCTCCCTCCGTCCCAAAATGTTAGGACCATTTTGGGATTTTAACAGTTTTTCAAGATACAATCATTACACTTTTTCATTTTTATCTTTAGTATTTTACCCACAATCATTACAGCTTTGCATTGGAATGGTTTTTGTCAAAAAAGGAAGGTCAAATTAAAATTTTATCAAATAAAAAACATTGACAAACTGATTGTGTGTAGATTTCTTTTTCTTTTTTTTTTTTTTCCTTTTTTCGGTCAAATGATATACATTAGGGACAATTAGTAGAGAAGTTTGTGAAGAGTTGAAGGCCCATAAAATATTGTAAATGGAGAATATCCCTCCATTCACAAACTGAGTGCTATTAGGGGGTATTCCACTAACAAAAAATTGTTTTTTTCAAAATTCAAGACATGTCATTATCTCACAATACATCACATAAAAAAAAACATGAAAAGTCAATTTATTCAAAAAATTACCTTAGCGAAACACCTAAGTGGACTCACTTTCTATGCCACCTGGCCCGTCCACCAACACATTGACACTTTTCTAAAAGCTATGTTTGAGTGCTTC
This sequence comes from Vaccinium darrowii, assembly GCA_020921065.1. Lineage (NCBI taxonomy): Eukaryota > Viridiplantae > Streptophyta > Magnoliopsida > Ericales > Ericaceae > Vaccinium > Vaccinium darrowii. The sequence goes on along the minus strand of CM037153.1, from coordinate 19,392,026 downwards.
CACTTTTGTTTTAAAAATGATTATGGTGATGGTATGCATTGTCATAATGTATAGTCCCTCCACTTTCTCCATTATCACACAACAATATAAGGTTTTACTAGTTTGCACAATTTTGGTAATGCATGTTGAGTAATGCTTTGTGCACAATCACCTTTGTTTTTTGCTCCAAATTCTCCACTAAAGTTCACTCTCTCTCTCTCTCCACATTAACATGGTTTCTCATATATAGAAAATCACATCGTTGTTTATACCCTGGATATCTAAGTGTCCAACTTATTAACCAAGTATAAATGATGGTACGTATGGTTAAGGGCCTGTTTGTAGCATAGTTTAGACATAACATAATACTAGGAAATATATCAGGACTCATTTTTAGCATCTGAATGCAATAATTGCTCGATAAATAATAAATTAGATAACGGTTGGACAAAAAATCTCCAAAAGTAAGAGGTACTTCCTCTGTCCTTTTTTAATTGTGTTACTTCGTAAATCCAACTTATTAAAGGAACATCATTATTATACATTTCACATCAAATTTTATCTTCATTTTTCAAAATTATTCTCTACTTTTACCCACTAACTTTCCGAAAGGGCAAAATAATACTTGCACAAATTTTGACCTATTAATTTTCAAAACACACTTATTTAGAGACATCCCAAAATAGAATAATCAACAATAAAAAAGAGACAAACTTTAGAATATCCCTTTGAACTCCTTAATACTTTTTATTGATTGTGCTATACAGTGCCAAGCTTTATTACACACACACACATAGTCAGCACTAGGGATGTAAACGAGTCAAACCCTATGAGGTTCGGGATCAGTTCGATAAGGTATGAGTCAGGCTCAAGTTCGGCTTGGGTTCGATTCGAGCCTAGATAAGTGGGCTCGAGTTCGGCTTGTGAAAAAAATTTCAAAGCTTGGGCTCGGCTCGGTAGGGCTCGTTAAAGTCAAACGAGCCGAATTTAGGCTCGAATCAAGCTCGGTAGGGCTCGTTAGCAATTTAGAACACAAACTGAGAGGGAAAATAGATACGCGTCAAAACAATGTTACATGTAGATCTACCACAATAATCAAGAAATCAAACAAAAATAAACAAATCTACCACAATAATTAAGAAACCAAAAGAAAAAGAACACAATAAAAAAATATTGAGAGCTAAATAGAGTACTCTAGTTAGGGATAAAACTCATTTGTTCGTAGTAGAGCACTCTAGTTAGGGATAAAAGAAGAACAAATTACATAAAAGTTTCTCAACTATAAAATATTTATATGTAGACCCCTAAAAAATTATTAATTACATTTTGACCTCAGGTTCGCGAGCCTAACCGAGCCGAATCCACTTAGATTCAAGTTCGGCTCATTTATGAAACGAGCCTAATATTGAGGTTCAAGTTCAGTGCGTTTAGTAGACGAATCGAACTCGAACGAGCTCTTACCGAACCGAGCCTTGAATAGTTCGCGAACGGCCCAGTTCATTTACAGCTCTAGTCAGCACACTACATGCATACTTTTTCTTAGACTTTATCTATAAAAGATATTCTCCCAGCATATTGAAAAATTGAAAATAAAAGTAGTTGAACAATTGTTTCCAAGAAACATAAAAAGAATGTATGAGAAGAAGCTGTTTGGCTGGAGAAGAGAAGGTACCATGGGAATGATGTGATATGATATGAAGTTGACTTACTTTAATGAGTTTAGATTTTAAGCTTCTCTCATTCAATCACTTGGAACAGTCCTTACAATTTTTACATAGGTGTTAAGAGAATATTTAGATACACAATCATCCAAACACTTATATTTTATGGGGTTTAATGAAAGACTTGGATTCGTCAATTAGTTCTGAACATGTGAGAAAAGCTGTGACTACGTTCCAATAAGAGTCTACTTAAACGATGATATTGATACGCCACACTAGCCATTATTAGTCGTAAATTAAATGCAGAGTTTGTCCGCATTTGAGGTCAACTTTTATTGAATACTTAAACTCGTTGAAAAATTTGAAATCGTAAGTGGTTTGTTGAATGTTTTATTAAGATTCAACTTAGTCTTTTGTTTATCTGATGTGAGACTGAACATTTACTCATAAATTAAGATTCAACTTTGTCTTATTTATTTAAGCAAAAGACCTATAGTTTTATCACCCCTTGAATTTGTGATCCACTTTTGTAAATTAAGAAGAGTGAGACTTCCACCAAACTTGTCTTCTTTTTTATGCATAGTGGGGAATTGAAATATTAGTCCACATTCATCGGCTAAGCTACTCCAATTGAGGATATTCTTATTCCTGATACTTCATAGTTTATTTAACTTAATACTTTTGGTTGGTTGCATGCTGCAGGGGAGCCTACTATTTTTCTTCAAGGCCTGCATTTAGTTGCTTATTGAAACTTCCGGGTGAAAATTTGTAATAACAAGGGGCTGAATGTTAATCTTCTAGTACTTGTGCGCGTAATGTACCCATCAATAAGAGGCAGACAACTGAGATATTTAATTGAAAATAATTTTGATAAATTTCTGATGCATTGTGCAACTAAAAATGCATTGGAATGGAAAGATGGAGACTTGGAAAGTTTAAAGAGAGAAGATCCCAGCTCAATAAGAATATGGTCCTAATTTGATGGCCAGTTTTTCTGCTCAAAGAGTTTCACAAGTTCTCTCACTTATTCCACCTCCACCTCCACCTCCAGAGGCAGGGACGGAATCAAGATTTAGTTGAGGGGGTTGCACTTTTCGATGGAAATCCACTAATAACTGTTGCATTTTGTTCGTGAAAATACAAAGCAAAAGTGTACACTTTCACAGATATTAATACACTTTTCCCGGAATATTGATGCATCGTTTACACATTCGGGCGGAGTTTATCATTTTCCTAGATATTATTTACATGATCGGAACCGTTTATTTTTCAATTACTATATTTCCATTTTCTATGTAAAAAATCAAGTTATTTGAGTATCGATAAGTACCATATCGACTTCCATTAGTGTAAAAAAATTTGTTTTTTCGGAACTGGAGTGGCATGTGCCACCTCTACCCCTTGTAAGCCTCCATTCCTGTCCAGAGGCAAATCTGTCTCAAACGATGGACTTTCCTCCTAGGTATGACCTTTGAAATTTCCTAGATACTATCGACTCTTATGTGACTAGTTTATATGGAAAACTGTTTTGAATTCAAATGAGGCCTCCGCAGGTAGACGATGAAATTGGATATATATAGGGATTAATCGAGGCAAACATGAACTAGCCCGAACCTGATCGAGTTATAAAAAAAAATTTGATTAAGGACCCTTGTGATCACCAAAGGTCAACAGAATTTGGACTAAATTCAGGACACATGCATTAAGAAAGTGCAAAGTGAGTAATAAGAGTAATAAAAACCTTTGCCCAATCATCTATTTGTGGTCCACCAAGAGAGGAGAAAACCAAATAAAAACCTAAAAGTACGTGGTTTATACATTGAAGTGGAAAGAGAATACTTAGGAAAGAGTCATTTTCACATGCATAAATTTATCAGTCTGTTTTCCTTTCCAAACTTGTGAGTTTTGTTGTTGTTAGACTGAAGTAACGCTACATAGATTGTAACAACAAAATGGACATAATGGAATATGCTTTGGTTCATAACATATTCCTTTAGTTTTTTTTTTTGGAAAATAGTTGGGAATTTGACGGGGCGGACCCAGAAATTTTATTTAACGGTAGATCATAAAGTTGTGAGGGCAGAACTGGAATAAAACTACATATTTGTGGGTGTTCAATGAAGAAACATGCGTCCATTTAGAAGCCTACTAATAGATGCATGTACGTATTATACACACCAGTTCCTCTGTACCGGAGTCTTCTGTTCCCGTGTACCCAAGTGTTTTGAGCTGTTAAATTGTATTTTAAAATTTTGATATTGTGAAAATTACGGTGTAATCTAACGGTTAAAAATGTATGAGATCAGAGATTCCAAGAGAAACCGGTGCAAAGGATAATCCGTATCATACAAGGAGGGAGAATGATACTGTTGGTATATTCTGGCCCTATCTGATCAAGATTTGCTTATATCTAATTGGATGCCAAATGAAAAAGAGCACTCACAAGAAAAATACTCAAACCAGAAAGACAGAGAGAGAGAGAGAGAGAGAGAGAGAGAGAGAGAGAGAGCGGTTGAAGAGTGAGAAAGAACCAAAGAACGACAAGAGAAGAAGGGTCTCTCTGCTAAGTCTGACATGTTCGGTTATGGGTTGATAGAAGGGGTTTGGGGAGGAGTTTGGCCTCTCTGAAGTCCCAATAACCCTCCTTCTGCTAGTCGCTAATATCAGCTATTTTCCTGGGAAACAGAAAGAAAGTGAGGGAAAGAGGAAGAAACTTTGGTGGGTACCGTGTATATCAATAATTTCAAGTTCTGGGTTTGGTTCATTTGATCATCTTGCGGTTCACTTTGAATGGTACGATTCTCTAAGCTCAAAATCCACATAATTCTTGTATTAGTTCATGGGTTTGGATTCTAGTATTTAATTTATGAAAGTTCTCTTAGAAATTTTTATGGTCCATTTTGGATGGTACTAATCTTTAATATCAAATCGACTTTATTCGAATATTAGTTGGTGTAGATGATATGAATTTTAGAATTTAATTTCACGAATTGCTCTCTGGGAAAAAAAAGGCTATGTGTAATTCTTCAAGCTCTAGGAATTAGGATTAGAAGGAGAAAGTGTATGGTACTCCCCTCAAAAACTTTTGGTTGCCAAAAAACACCTCTAAAAATGCATCACTACTTTTGAGAGAGAGAGAGAGAGAGAAGTAACTAACACCATAAAAATGAGTCACTAATGAAAAAAAATATGCACATCATGCACAAATAATACGCGTACCATCGTCTAAAACTATTGAGTATCATAAATTTCCGAGGTGCACCCCTAGGTAGGTAGCCAAAAAAATGTGTAACATACACCAAAAAATTATGTAACATTTATATTGTAGCATAGCTTTCTCCTTCGAATTATTCCAAGTTTGGTTTTGTTTTCAATATATGGGTTGTTTTATTCCAAGCAAGTTATATTAGAATTTGATTTGTTCGGATTAGTAAATTATTTGTGTATCATCTGGGTTTTTTTGTTTGAAGTTTGTACATGTTGGAACTCTAATTGTTTTTGGACATTTGTGGAGGATTTAAAACATGAATTAGTATTGAAAATTGAATTGTTTTGATTACATGTTTGGTACGAAATTAAGGTTAAACAAAAAACATGAACTGTAGTTGTATTTGAGAGAATTATTTCTGATATTCTTTCCATTTCACAGGAACATGAGAAAGTGAAACACCCGAAATCAGGTCACATATTACTTCTCGAGTCACCTGAATATGTTTCCATTTACTTTTAGTCTCGACTTCCATGTCAATTCAAAAGGTCTTTTATTTAGGAGCAATTGACCAATACCTAGGGGTGACCACTGGTTTAGTGTTTAAACACTCAACGCTTCTAAACTCTTGGTTGTGAGTTTGAGTTTGATCTTCTTTGCTTATTTTCTTCGCTAAATAAGTAAAAATTCAGGTACAAAATGAGCTAATACGCATGGGTTACCAAACAGACTTTAATGATAGACACTTCATGCATTTACGTTTGTGGTACTTTTTAATTGAGCAGTGGAAACTGCATTTACTAAATATTTATGTTCATCTTTCATTGTATAATACGACTAAATGTATTGAAATTTTGATGCTGGGTTTTTCGCAGGTCCCATGTTAGTCTATAGTTGCTGTGTTGACTTATGGAAAATAGAGGCAGTTTAAACCAGAAGTACATGTGTTCCATTTGCTGTTTCTGTTGGGTGGCTTGAACATCATACTCTTAATCCTGGCTTTTTGTTGGTTAATTGTAACTTCGATGCAAGGCAAATCTCCTTTGGCAATGTTGAATTACTTTTGAAAGCAGCAAAAGTAAAGAAAAGGGAAAAGAGAAGTTATTTCTGACAAGTAGGCAATATATCGTGATAGTTGTGGATCCGCTCTTCGGGGAAATCTCCTTTGGCAAAGTTTACAAGTTCCTATTCAAAGTTGTAGCATTCTGAGGATTCTAATACTCCTAGTCTAACCTTCAGTCCATTTGTTGGGCAAATCTCCTTTGGCAATTAGGAGTCTTCAGTAGACTCCGTGTAGCTCTATTTGGGCAAATCTCCTTTGGCATTATCTTCAGTTTTCTGGAGATATTATCTAGGTCTCTGCATCGCAAGATCAGATTGATCAAAACATATAGATTCGTATTTGAAATTTCACGGTACCATATTATCTTTGGTATCATCACAACTAGCCAGTTCTACAACAGCAATCTCAAGAAACAACCGAAACGGAAAGGTGGAAAGGTGTTGGATGTTAAAGATTGTTGGACAAGGAACAATTGAAGGTATTTCTCGTAAACCTCGCGTATATTTTTTTCCTGATGATACTTTATTGAGCGAATATCATAAGTTCATAATTTAACCTTTAATATGCTACTAATTACTCAAAGATGTCACCGAAAACTTTGAATTGCTACTCATACTATGATGCTTGTATCTGTTCACGTCCAGATATATATAGTTTCTCTTGAAGCAGTCCTTTCAAGTTAGTAATTTGGCACTGAAGATCTTTCGTGGATATCGCGGAGTTTGTTAATCAAGAGTTTCTCTAGAAACCACAGGTCTGGAAATATTGCAAATTGATTAGTTTTATGGGATAAATGCCTCTTTCCATTTGTTTGCCCAATGTTCTTCATACTTAGGTAATGTTAATGCCTTGCAGATATATTCTGATGGCCATCCAAATGACAGATTCGTCCAGTGAATTTGATAGTTTCAGCGAGAGTAGCAGTGGTGAGGAGCAAGATGACATTGAACTTATGTACGGGGGTCATGCTGTTACCATTCTGTCAAGCCTTGAGGAAACCATAGGAAAGATTGATGACTTTCTCTCTTTTGAGAGGGGGTTCATACACGGTGACGTTGTTTGCTCGGCAGAAGACCCGTCCGGACAGATGGGCAAAGTGGTCAATGTTGATATGCTTTTGGACTTGGAGAATCTTCAGGGTGAAATAATAACAGATGTAAAGTCCTGCGAAATTCAGAAGATCCGGTCCATTTCAGTTGGGGATTACGTTGTGTGTGGTCCATGGCTTGGAAAAGTGGATAAAATAATTGATAGTGTCACCATCTTGTTTGATGATGGTACAAAGTCTGAGTTTACCACAATGGGCCCGGAAAAGGTCATTCCTCTTTCTCCTGACTTACTTGAAGATTCACAATACCCTTACTATCCAGGCCAGAGGGTTCGTGTTGAGCTTTCTACTGTTTCCAAAACAGCAAGATGGTTGTTATGTGGTACTTGGAAGGGAAAACGCGATGAAGGAACCGTTTGTGCCGTGGAAGCAGGTTTGGTATATGTGGATTGGGTTGCTTGTGCTACAGTTCGTTGTGAAAGGGGGTCCACTCCACCAATTTTAAACGATTCGAAAAGCTTGACCTTGTTGTCGTGTTTCTCTCATGCCAACTGGCAGCTTGGCGACTGGTGTGTACTTCCAACCGTAGACCAGAATGGTGTTATGGATCGCATTTTTATCAAGCAAACTGAAAAGGTGTCCAACCAAAGGCCAACTCCAAATTTTCAGGAAATCTTTGTTATTGTGAAGATAAAAGCCAAACTTGATGTTCTATGGCAGGATGGAAGTCAGTCAATGGGAGTAGATTCAAATTCTCTGTCTCCAATCAATATTCTTGATGCACATGATTTTTGGCCTGGGCAGTTTGTGGTGCAAAAAGGTACCTGTGATGATCCAGATTCTCCTAGTGGCCAAAGTTGGGGAGTTGTGAGAAGCGTGGATGCAAAGGAACGGACTGTAAGGGTAAAATGGGAAAGTCTCGGGGTAAACCAAGTGAGAGATTTGGAGGGAGAGCAAATGGAGGTGACTGTGAGTGCTTATGAACTGGTTGAACACATTGACTATTCCTTTTGTATTGGTGATGTCGTGTTTCAAGTGGAAAAGAAAGTGGGTGATGTGGCTTTTGGTGGAGAACAAAACATTGTCTCGAACAATGGTTACTTACCCAGCATTGGAATTGTTATGAGCTTCAAAGATGGAAAGGTTGAGGTGAAATGGACAAGTGGTCGTACAAGCAAGGTACATCTTATTTACAATATACTAAAACGTACGGGTTTTTTATTAGTTAGTATATTTGGATGGATACATTTGTTTCCTCCATTCGAAAGGATCTAAAAAATTTGTAATACTAGTACCTCTGCAAAAGGGCATGCCTTGCGGAGATGTCATTGTGCAATGCCTTACAATGTTCTTAGTAGTTCCCAGTTTAATATCTCTGTGTAGGTGAAATAAATTAGTAGCTTTCCCTTGCTTTTCTTTCACTCTATATTGTTGAATCTGTTTTGAAGTCCATTAGTGGCATTTATGCTTGTGACTTGTGAGGATGCATGATTGAGTCTGCGACATTTATGGAATATAACGTGACTGTCGATATGTGTGACACTGGACGATAAAGAAAGATAAACCCTTACGAATCCGCAGGAACCCTGGAACTCCACATATAGGAACTGTAAAGGCATCCCCACCAATACTTAACAGAAATTCATTCCATATCATAAACTACTGCAAACAATATCTGAAGAGTCTTTTATATAGGCCCTTTCAAATGACAACTACAAACGTAGATAAGATAACCTAACAACATTATCTAACGGATAAATCTTCATATAACAACTAAAGCTACTCGATAATATCATTTTTATATAAATACTCACACTATAGATTAATCTCCTCCAGGATGAAATACAATTGTTCATGTCTTGTTCCCGATCAATGTGTCAGTGTTTTGCAAGCTTGTCGGTGTTTCAATGCTTTGCATAATATTTCCAGGTTGCACCTTATGAAATCTTTCGAATGGATAAATATGAAGGTTCATCTCCTACTCCTGTGCTTCACGAGGAACAAGTGACCCAGGAGGTGACTGAGTACGATAAACAACCTTTGCACCCAAAGGGAAAGGTGAAGGTGATGCTCTCTCTCTCTCTCTCTCTCTCTCTCTCTCTCTCTCTCTCTATATATATATATATATATATATATATATATATATATAGGCAGATTTTCCAGTCAGGGATCCTTGACTGGAGGTTTTTGGATGTTTTGAAGCTTTTAAAAATTGTTTTTGCAAAATCCGATCCGTCCAATGTGTTTAAAACGTGTTTTTAAGGATCCCCGCAAGAAATCATCAGAAAAAAAAAAAAAAAAAATACTAGGAAGGGCTTGATCCGAGCAATTTTTCACAAAAACTGTACACATTGGACGGTTCGGATCATAAAAAAGATATCGGGAAAGTGGAGGTCCGGATCATATATATATATATAATAATACACACACACACTTACAGACATACATATGGATGTTCTTTTTCTTATCCAAATATATGTACATATACTTACACAAACTACAGTCTCACTTTTCCCTGTACAGGAATGAACCATTACCTACACATGTACATGTACGTACGCACATTCTAGATATAACTACATCTTTAAGCAAGGGAGTGTAACTTTCATAGGAAAAAGAACAACTATGCTCATATGCTAGTCTAGAACACCATATTATTGCATGACTTCAAGTTTTCATTTGTGATATTGTCTCATCTGGGCATGTGAATGAGCATAATGAAATTACTGAACTGGGGTACAATGCCTTATTGTGGGACTTCTTCTAAATTCAGGATTGTAGTTGGAATCTTCAATCAACTGCTGTAGACAGTGACCTACTGAAAACTAAATATTTCCATTTACATGCTCAGGATTTTTCGGACTGCAGTTCCCGTTCCCTCCCTCAAGCTGCTATTGGGATTTTTAATAGCATTATGGGGAGTCTCTATGGCTCCCTAGGTTTTGCATCGTTGATACATACATCTGACCTCGCTTTAGAGGAGGGTGAAAACTTGGAGAAAAGTGAGGAAGATGTCCCGGAATCTTGCAACTTATGCACTGAGGGGCCAGCAAATTTGCCACAACGGTTTGATAGCAAGGAAGAGAACTCCCCTCTATTCTCATCGGATAGCAAATACATAGAGCCATTTAAGCAGTTTGATATGGTTTCTGGTTGCTTGGACCACCACTTTGTCAATGGTGCTGGCAAGGGAATATCTTTATCGCAGGTAAAATATAACCCAAATGGTCCTTTCAAAATTAGTTAATGCATATGACAAAGTGGGGTAACTGTTTTTCACCCCTTCATTTCTTCATAGGTGAAAAGAAGTTGGTTGAAAAAGGTCCAGCAAGAATGGAGCATTCTGGAGAAAAATCTTCCTGGTAGTTATTTTACTTTAGTTGTTCCCAATGTAATCTTTTTGGTATGTTGTTTTAATTGTTTTCGAATCTCAACTTTTGTGCATGAAATCTTTCATAAAGTGATAATATCATGAAATATGTAATTGAAGCTCTAAAATTGGAAGCGAAAAGAAGAGGATAATAGAAGAAGCGTAGAAGCAACCAAATAGAGTTTGCTCTTTGTCAAAAATAATGGCCATGACATGAAATATTTCATTATTTTGAAGATTGAAATATGCAATTTTTGGTTGCTTGTTCTTGCGTATGAGACTTGGTGGGCTATATTTTTTATTAGGATCTATTTTTTAACTTTTGCAGAGACAATTTATGTCCGCATCTATGAGGAAAGGATGGATTTGATGCGGGTAGCCCTTGTTGGTGCACCTGGGACTCCATACCATGATGGACTTTTCTTTTTCGATATTTTCCTTCCTCCCGAATATCCTCAAGAACCACCTGTAAGTAGTCTAGAATTGCACATGGCATTGTAACACTGAAAAGTCCGTTTTGTGGTGATGTTTTAGAATGAGAGAAATCCACTGAAAGCAAAAAGATTTTCATGTCTAATGTACTTTTGTGGACATTACAAATTATGCAGTTGGTGCACTACAAATCCGGTGGCCTACGTGTCAACCCTAACTTGTACGAGTCCGGAAAAGTTTGTCTTAGTCTCCTAAATACTTGGACGGGCAGTGGAACTGAAGTATGGAATCCAAGGAGCTCCACTATTCTCCAAGTTCTCCTATCCCTTCAGGCACTCGTGCTTAATGAAAAGCCGTACTTCAATGAAGCTGGATATGATAAGCAGATGGGAAGAGTGGAGGGGGAAAAGAACTCAGTGAGTTACAATGAAAATGCATTTCTTGTTAGCTGCAAGTCCATGTTGTACCTACTGCGCAAGCCACCCAAGGTACAACATTCATCTCTAGATTCTCCAGTCATTTTATTGTTGAACTGCAATTAACAGTAATATATTTGGACTGGTGGACTGTATAAAAATTTAGAAAACAGTGAAATTCCTGTCATTATATTAATAGTTGAGCTTTGACAAGAATAAGAGTGCCATTTTTAACACAGGGGTCACTTGGCTATCCTGTTAGACGCATCCAAGATTTGATTGATTTTAGGTCAAGTCTATTTCGCATGTGCAGCATCGCTTCTTTCTTTCTGTTCTTTTTTTTTTTGCATGTGCAGTATCACTTCTCGGTTTTTCAATAAAAGAGATCACATCTGTTTGGTTTTAATTTTCATTCATTACTCAAAAGTTGTTTCCTTTCCAAGGATGTGATTTTGTTTTGTTATGAAAGCGCTCTGAGGGTAATCATTCCATTTATTTGTAACAAGAAAATGGGAGGATAATCTGTTCTTTTGAGATGTTGAAGCATCCAACTAACTTCTTTTTTTTTTTTCCTTCCTTTTTTTGGGTAGACGAATTAACTAGTTTAGTTGAGTCTAAATTTTGAGATATCAGTTTTAACTGGTTAGACCAACACATGCCAATTCTAAATCACTTTGCGACATCGCCAAATCCCCACCCGTTTGACAAAGAACGATATGGATATAAAACTTAGACTGCATCTTTTTCAAAAATTTGAGTACTTCCTTTCTTCCTTGTTGTAGCATTTTGAGACTTTTGTTGAGGAACACTTCAGCCGGCGCTCCACAGATATCCTGTCAGCTTGTAAAGCATATATGAAAGGAGCTCCAGTTGGCTGTGCTTTTGGATACCGAAACAATGAGCAAGAAAATCAACATGGGAATTCCATGGGCTTCAAGATCATGCTTTCTAAGCTCTTTCCTAAGCTTGTGGAAGCATTTTCTGATAAGGGTATTGATTGTGGCCAATATGTTATATGACCTGCGGAGCTGTTGTGGTAAGTAGTATACACGTAGACATATATTGACGATGGAGACATTTCTGGCTTGTGTATAATCAACATGTGCCCGGTGAAACACTATTTCAAGTTTTTCCTCTGTGATAATTGCTGTATGGGAGTATGTTTGTGAAGGGAGTGAAAATGCTGGACAGATTTGTGTATATTGTTGTAATCTGTATCATGTGATGGTTTGATCTTAAGGGGCATTGGGGTGTTTGATAAATTTTAATTCTCTGTTTAAGTGAAAGTAGTGTCTTCTTATTGACACCGGTACGAATATTTTCAGAGAACTTGACTTTGCCTAGTCTCGATCTGGTAAATGAATTTTTTCCCGGAATCATCATGCTAAAGCTGGAGCAGTGGAGCTGGAGCAGTGGCGATGTTGTCCAAAAATAACAAAGTACGAGTACATATTACAATAGCCCTCGACAAGTTTTTATCTTTTGAAATCATTGCATAATAGCCTAATTATCAACGATATTAAATACATCGCTCTCAATATAAGGAACCAAACAATCATAATAGCCTCCTTTTTCTTTTTGATTCGGCAAAAGCTAAAGCTAGGTAGTAGAAAGCCAGTGACTAGTGATTTACACTTTACCCCCTTTTCTGTTACTGGGCTATTTACTTAGTTTATTTTGTTTTGGGCTATTGTGTCGTTTAAATTGGATTGATTTGCACTTTGTGGGCTAATTTTTTGGTGAGTGGTCATTAATTTTGGACTGAGTGTTCATCCATATTTCGCTTGGATATTCAAAAGAGGATTAACCTAAAATTTTTGACATGTATTCTAGGTGTGTATATATATATATATATATACGGGGAGGATCCTGTCAAGGATCCCGGAAATCCGGGATTGAAGTGTTTTGAAGCCCTTCCCGATATTTTTTTGATGATCCGAGCCGTCCAATGTGTTCAAAAGGTGTTTTCCAAGGCCCACGCGGGAAATATTCAAAAAAAAAATACCGGGAAGGGCTTGATCCACGCAATTTTTCGCAAAAACTGCAGATTTACAAAATTGCGTGGATCAAGCCCTTCCCGGTATTTTTTTTTTGAAGATTTCCCGCGTGGACCTTGGAAAACACCTTTTGAACACATTGGACGGTTCGGATCATGAAAATTTGATCCGGAACTATGAGATCCGGACCCAAGGGTCCCGGACTATAGAGTATATATATATATATATACACACACACACACAAAATAAACTTCCAATAAGGGACCCTTATTTTAAAATACCATGCGGACCTGCCCTTTTTTGACTTTCCAGACCAAATTTCGACGATCCGATCCGCTCAATGTTTTTAAAATGTGTTTTCAAGGGCCTACGCGAAGAATCTCCGAAAAAAATACCCGGAAGGGCTTGATCCAAGCAGTTTCCGATAAAAACTGTATAAAAACACATTTGAAAAAAATTGAGCTGAGCGGATCGGATCGTCGAAATTTGGTCCGGAAAGTCGAAAATGCCCCTCGGTCGCATGGAAAGTTAAATAAGGGTCCCTTATTAGAAGGATATATATATATATATAAGGGGAGGATCCTGTCAAGGATCCCGGAAATCCCGGATTGAAGCGTTTTGAAGCCCTTCCCGATATTTTTTTGACGATCCAAGCCGTCCAATGTGTTCAAAAGGTGTTTTCCAAGGCCCACGCGGGAAATCTTCAAAAAAAAATACCGGGAAGGGCTTGATCCACGCAATTTTTCGCAAAAACTGCATATTTACAAAATTGCGTGGATCAAGCCCTTCCCGGTATTTTTTTTTGAAGATTTCTCGCGTGGACCTTGGAAAACACCTTTTGAACACATTGGACGGTTCGGATCATGAAAATTTGATCCGGAACTATGAGATCCGGACACAAGGGTCCCGGACTAGAGAGTTCCTCTATATATATATATATATATATATATATTGGGTTGTCAAGTGACCATTGTCACTTAATGTAGAGCCACCAATGAGCTGGAGCCTGCATAAGAGAGGGTGCGTTTTCACGCCCCGGGGTTTATCCCGAAGTGGGTCCAATGTAGTCCTGCCCGGCGCAAGTTCTGGGAAAAAACATTACTCATGCTTACTTGACCGGAGTTGAAATTATAAGAACAAGTTTAACGGGGAAGGGCGGGTTTTGTCATACCCCGAACCTAACCGGAGAATCTATCTCCAGCCCCGCCCCTAACTTGACTGGGTAATGGATGGGTACCCCCTGTTAGAACGCTGGTGCAGAATCTGGTAGTAAGAAGAACAAAGAACAGAATGCTTCAAAGCACATTAAACACTCTTTCCTTAAGATATAATTCGCCCCCACCAAATCTGAGAATTTGATGTGCACCGGGTTACTTGCGAATCGTCTCCACGATACAATGAAGCCTAGGACTTTAACCTCATGCCTTGGTGCGATTGCACAAACGAAGGAAGGCCCGAATCCCTTCAGATTTTTCTAGTCGAAAAAAAATATGAGTTCTATTTTCTGCAGGACAATAGAACTCAGGAAAAGTATGAAAAACACTATATGAGAAGTACTTGAGAGCCTTAGAAAAGAGGAGAGATTGCTGGAAAGTTTCTGTGTTTAAAATGGTTGCAAATCTGCCATTTTGTAGAAGAGAAGAGAAGTGACGTTTCAAAGGAAGAATTGTGACTGTTAGGATTTGAATCTAACAGTTACTAACTGCCCCTTTTTGCCAGCAATAACTGGCATATGCCAGTTCGAATAAAAAAAAAATTGTCATATGCCAGTTATTATAACAGCCTTTCAAGGTTTAAATATAAACCGTCGGATCACACCTCTTGATGTCTTAACGGTGTGGATCGCACCTCTTCACCATTTTTTTTTTCAATCTATTTATCCCTCCTTTTTTATCAGCTATGATCTTCACCACACGATCGCTATCACAAAGTCTTATGGTTGTCCGATCGAAATAAACAAGGCAATTTAGGACTTCATAAATATATTTAAAACACCCAAAACAGTTTTAAGTATATATTTCTGTATATTTAAAAATATCCCACAACCCCCCACCATTCCATTTTCAAAATACTGAAAATCTTCCTGACTAGACTAGGAAAACTAACGTATACATGAAGGTGTCTTTCGGACTTGAACCTTCACTTAGTGCAAACATATCAAAGTCAACCAAGATGGCCTAGTAGGCAAGCTTTGAACTAGCTACCCTATATGGACAACCGGACATATCGCACACATTTGTTTTCTTCTCTTTAGATGATTCACACAAGCTGACCCATAGATTGGCCTTGGGTCTATATCCTCTTTCTTGAGTGCTTAAGAGACTACCCAAGTCGCATAGAGAGCGGCACCACCCCCACACTCATATAGGTGAAAGTGTCAAACGTGCGTGTCGTGCCGTGCTGTGCCACTCAACTTCCATGCCAATCGTGCTTCGTGCCGTGCCTGTTTACTTTATCGTGTAGCGCTGTGCCGTGACATACTGTGCTCTTGTCGTGCCGTGCCGTGCAGTGCCAATTTGCTTTACCGTGTCGTGTCGGGTCGTGCCTTTTTGAAGTCGTGTCGTGCTGTGCGCGATTAATTAATCGTGTCGTGTCGTGCCGTGCCGTTGACTTAATCGTGTTGTGTTGTGCCATGCTTTTTTTGTCATGTCGTGTCGTGCCGTGCCGTGCCTTTTTAATCGTGTCATGTCGTGCCGTGTTATTTTGAATCGTGTCGTACCGTGCCGGCCTGTTTACTTAATCATGTGTCGTGTCGTGCCTTTTTAAATTGTGTTGTGCCATTGATTTTCAATTATTAAAGGATACGAAACTCAAAAAGAAAACATTGAAAATTTTAATCTATTTAATCAATTTTGGACAATTTCAAGCTATATTAATTTATTTGATTGAAAATTTTATTTTTTGTAATAATAAAAAAAAAACATTTTCTTGTTAAATATGTATAAAGAATTGTGTAAATTTGTGTGAAAAAAATGTTTTCTTAAGGATGTAAGGTTGCAAATTTTTTTTTTACTTGTTGGAGTATAAAGAATTAGATTCATTTACAAGTACAAGCAACAAAGTTAGAGGATTAAAAATTAGATCGATTGAATTTGCCAATTTGAATTTTGGACAACATGAATTAGGTAATTACACTACCAAAAATACTTATAACGAAAAAACTTACAACTTACAAATTAAAAAAGTAACAAAACCATACTCCATCTAATTTCACTGAAAAAAATAGAAATGATGCCCGTCCGATGCCCTTGCTCTTGTACATGGCCTTGTATGGGGTATAAAACCATACTCCATCTAATTTCAATTAAAACTAATATGCATGTGTATAAAACTTGAATGGGGCTCAGCAAGCATCATTGCTCATAATTGAAATTCAAGTACAACAACATAGGTCACACCAAAACTAGCATCCAACTGTTATATAACCGATTTGGGTTTCGATTTCATCCTAGGGTTTGAGATCGATTTCATCCTAGGAACTACAGGTCCACAAGTTACAACTTACAAGTGCAGCAAACAGGTGCACCAAACAAGTGCAACACATGTACAGCAAACAGCTATAGTAAGTGCAGCAAACAAGTGCAGCAGCACGTGCAACAAACAAGTCCATCAACACACGCACACACCCCTACAAGTGCAGCAAGACAGCAAACAAGTGCAGCAAAAACTCAACAGCCAACAAGGCAGCAAACAGGTGCAACAACACCCCCCCCCCCCCCCCCCCCCTCAACAAGTGCAGCAAGGCAGCAAACAAGTGCAACAAGTCAACACCCAACAAGGCAGCAAATAGGTGCAATAACACACACACACACACACACACACACACACACCCTAACAAAGCAGCAAACAAGTGCAGCAACAAGTCAACAGCCAATAAGGCAACAAACAGGTGCAACAAACAAGTGCAGCAAACAAGTCAACCAATACAACTACACAAGTCACACCCACACTAGTGCACTAACAATGCTCAATCCAAAAACCCTAACAATGCTCAACCAACACAACTACACAAGTCACACCTGCACTAGGCTCAAAATTCGTCATTGCCTTTTTTTTACTTTGTAAATGGGCTCAACAATCATCATTGCCCAAATTCAGTCACTATAACACATAAATTCAGGGTTCAACAATCATCGTTGCCCAAATTCAGTCACTATAGTCTATTACACATAAATTCAGGGCTCAACAATCATCATTGACCAAATTCAAAATTCACAAACATAACATAACTAACATTTTTGGCTCAAAATTCATCATGGCCAATAACTGAAAAGGATGCAACATTATCTTGCCATTTAAGACCCTCATAAGTTACAAATCACAATTCATGTGTTATTTTAAGTTTGAACATGGAGATAAGGGGTTGTGTTTATGCTTATTCATTTCAGACTAAAAGGAGATACACACCACACTGCCACACATACACACACACACACACAATTGAAGTGGGGGCAACATCATGTTGCCATAAGTTGCCACACATAGTCACACACTTGTTGCTTCACACACAGTCATACACACATACACTCCCCCCCCCCCCCCCCCCCCTCCCCTTCCCAACACACACACATAACTGAAGTGGGGGCAACATCATGTTGCCATAAGTTGCCACTCCCACTAACTGAAATGAATACGCCACAGACACAACCCCAACATAAATAATGAATTCACTAATCACTATCTATATCAAAGTCCGCAAAATAGCCTCTAAATTCATCTTTACCTGAGCCTTTTCAATTCCAATGCATGCATCCTCCCAATCTTTTAAGAACATGAGACAATCCAAAATGTCTGGAGCTAGTATGCTCCTCCTCTCATCCAATACTCTTTTACCTGCACTAAAAGCAGATTCGGATGCCACTGAAGACACAGGAGGTGTTAGATCACGTGCCATGATTGAAAGAATGGGATAAGTCTTATCATTTTTTTTCCACCGTGCTAAGATATCAAAATTAATCAAGTCATTCTCACTAACAGATTATAGGTCTAAGTATTTAAAAAGTTCAAAGCGTGAAGTTACAATGCTACTTCCTATTCCTAAACTTGAATTAAGCAGAAACCAAGATGCATCATTGGTATTTGAACAAGATGTTAAAGGAGCAGCAGTACAGGAAGCATTGGCAGCAAACTTACATTCATATTTAGCATACATGGAAGTCAATAAATCAATCAGAACAGCAGAAGAAGGTAAAGTAGTTGTCACGCCCTCAAAATTTAAAAGATAATCCATCTAATAATTCCACGTGGATGGTCAACAAGTCCACGGTTCAAGTCAAAGTCCACACTCGATTCACGAGTCAGTCAATAAACCACAATAATCTACTGTACCCGTAGGCCCAAATATAAGTACATAAGTTTAAGTGTTAGTACAATCCAATGTCAAAGATGAAACATAAACCAAATTAAAAAATCATCTCTTTAAAAAAAATATATGTTTCAAAATGATAAGGTAACTCTTCCATTAAGCTTTCGAAAATGATGCATGCTCACTCTCCACGCAATCCATATCATGCTCCGTGCTAAGTACCTGAAATTATTAGGGTGAGCTCACTAGCCCAATAGAAAAAAGTTTACCAATCCTAAATGCAACGAAATACAAGTGAGTGATAGACAAAGTAGGCACATGTCACGCAACAAGTTTTTAAGAAGATTTAATGGTTAAAGGATTGGAAATCAACTCATAAGCTACTAGATTCCCATTTGTACCATCCATCGTACCCAATACATACCCTTTAATGGTTAGAGGATTGGAAATCAACTCATAAGCTACTAGATTTCCTTCACTGTCATCCATCGTACACGATAAATATCCGACACGCTATATGTCTCCTAAACATTTAACATACATATCTCATTCCTTTAAAATATTAGATTATACTCCGGGCATGCCATATAAGCCCCGTGTCACTCTGGGCAAACCATAAAGGTCCCTTGTCACTCCGGGCAAACCATAAAGGCCCCGTGTCACTCAGGGGCATACCCTATCAGGCCCTGTGTCACTCCGGGCATACCCTATCGGGCCCCGTATCACATGCTTTAAATTCATAATTTCTTTTAACAAGTTCCAACCTCAACCTCATGTCAATATAATCCATGTGTCATAACGTAACCCACGTTTCACATCATCTTTCCAATGGTGTCTCGTACCTACTATTCGACATAAAAGCATAGTAAAGTGTCATCGTGCGTACGGTGTTCTCACTAGATCACTTAATCATCAACCACAAGCATAGCAACACCCAGCAACCTTACAAAATTTCAAGGTGATTCAAAAGGACTTCAAATTAACTAAGTTCAAGACCAAAATTCAACTCATCAAGCCTCATTAAGATGGTCTAACAACTAATTGATGGAGAAAGTCATTAGAAGTATAGAACAAGCACAAACCCCAACCCAATGTGACTAGGAAATGAGTTCTTCAAAGGAGATTTTACAAATCAAAGGAGAGTTGATCAAATGGGAAGCAATACACACAATACACATTCATATACATTTAGGAGAAGTAGAAATTTCCCTACCTAGATAGGTTTTGAGCAAAACCCTAGAGTACCCAACTGATTTTGGCCCCAAACTCCAAGAACGACCTCCACCCAAGCTCCACTACGCGTTCAACAGACTAGATTAAGCTAAAAACGAGTTATAAGAGTGAGGTTGCACTCACAATCAAAGAGAAAGAGAGAAAAACGTGGGTGGAGAAAGAATAAGACCCAAATCAAGTTCTTACCTCATTGAATGCAAAACCCAAAATCTAAGGGAGATTCACGAACCCAATGTGTAGATCTTGAAGTTTTGAAGTGGATTAAGGTTAAAATCACAAGATTTGAGGTAGGGGTGAAGAGAGAAGGTAGAGGGGTGATTTTAGGGCTTGGTTCGTGGTTTTGAAGTGAAGAAATGAGTTAAGGACCCCTTTTATAAAAGTCTGTGACGAGCTGAAAATTCGCAGAAAATGCAGCTGGATACCGGTATCAAGAGAAAGCCATACCGGTATCTAGAGTTTCTGTTGGGTCAAAATTTGCTGAAAATGTAATTGGATACCAGTATCAAGAAAAAGCCTTACCGGTATCTAGAGTTTCTGTTCGCTGGATTCCCTGGATATTAGTATAAAAAAAGGGCTAAACCGGTATCTGAACTGAAAAATTCTGAATTTCTACCACCTTCACCATTTCGAACCCTGATCATTTCTAACACATTTTTAACATCTCCAAACACCCACACAACATCGTAACACGTATTCCTACCATTTACTTAACCCCCGGTACACCGAGATATACACACCCATATAATACTTAGAAAGAAACACATTTTAAAACATCAACTAACTCATTCATATTACTTAAAATGAATAGAAGATAGAAAAGAATTTCATGAAATTCCGGGTCTTTACAGTAGTAATCTCTAAATTAGTACCAATCTCTCTTAAGAGCACTTCAACACCTGCTAACTTTATCCTAGGATCCATTACCGCAGCTAACATAAATATTGGTATTGGTGGCATTTCTTTCTTAATATTTTCTGAATTTTCCTTCCATATCTATACAAGGATTTACAAAATTTGGTTATGTCCTATGATTACGAAAATTGAGACTAATATTGTACAGATGATCAAGCACTATACACGAAGTAGGATAACGAACACCCGAACAAGCTACAGTAGCATGATAAAACACTTTAAAAAATTTCATGAAGTCAAAACCAATTTTCCAATCAGCTGGAGTTAAAGAAGTACCACGATACCTCTGATTAACAAAAATAGTTATAACATCACTATAATTCCTACAAGACTTTAACATAAGGTAAGTCAAATTCCAACGAGTTTGAACATCAGAGTTCATTTATTTGGGTTTCACATTGTAACATGATGCACACAATTTATCAAATTCTTGTTGCCTAGATGGGAAAGTGCCAATAAAAAGAACGGCAGCTCTAATTTTTTATATCTGTGGTGCTATATGTTTCAAACCATCTTGCACAACTAAGTTAATTACATGGCACACACATCGCATATGCAATAACTCACCAAAATAAGGAGTCAAATTTCTTTTAAACAATAGAATTGGCATATCTTAATTGATCAACAATTCTACCAGTATTAGGATATAACTTCACATTTGAATCGAAAGGTGTAGTCATAGGTTTGCAATCAAACATGTCAAATTTCTTGAGTATCTTCTCAATGTAGTATGATTGTGAAAGAGTAATACCGTCACTATTTTTTACTATTCGAATACACAATATAACATCAGCAACACCCATGTCTTTCATATCAAAATTGGATGACAAGTATATCTTAACATTGTTAATGCTATCCTTATCGGTACCAAATATCAACATGTCATCTACGTACAAACAAATAATAACTCCTCTGCCATTATGAAATTTGTTGTAGACACATTTATCAGATTCATGTATTCTAAAACCATTAGATACAATGACTCTATCAAATTTCTCATGCCATTGTTTACGTGCCTGTTTAAGATCATGTAGAGACTTTATTAACTTACAAACTTTAAGTTCTTGTCCAAGCATAATAAAACCCTTAGGTTGTTCCATGTATACTTCTTCATCTAATTCACCATTTAGAAAAGCAGTTTTGACGTCCATTTGGTGAATTTCCAGTTTATATATAGAAGCCAAAGCAATAAGCAAACGAATAGTAGCAATCCTAGCAACAGGGCATAAGTGTCAAAATAATCTAAACCTTCCCTTTGTTTAAATCCTTTTGCAACTAATCTCGCCTTACACTTATCAATTATACCATCTACTTTCACTTTCTTTCTGAAAATCCACTTACAACCACTAGGTGTACAACCCAGGTGGTAGGTCAACTAATTTGCAAGTTTTATTGCCCATTATCGAGTCCATTTCGTCATTAATAGCCTCTTTCCAAAAAGCAGCATCTTGAGACTTCATGGCCTCATCAAACGTGAGTGGATCTGATTCTATTGAAGGTGTGATCATAGTTTGTTTAGAGCGTGTGTCTCTTGTGCCACCAAAAGATTTTTCGGTCCTCCTCTTACTCCTCCTGAGTTCATTAGGTTCATCAACTACACGTTCCTAGTGTGATTCCACTTGAGGATTGGTATCGTTAATCTTGGGTATAGATGTGAATCTGGTTTCATAAAATTCAACATTCGTAGATTCAATAACACTGTTAACCCCAATTGAGTCATTAGGTTCAGTTACTAGGAAACGATAGCCCTTACTATGTGTTGCATACCCTATAAAATTGCATTCAATAGCTTTTTGTCCTAACTTCTTAATCTTAGGTTCAGGTAATCTGACTATATCACGACAACCCCAAACTTTAAAATGACTTAAGTTATGTTTCCTGTTTTTCCACAATTCATACGGAGTGATCTTGGTATTCCTTATGTGGAATACGATTCAAAATATAACATGATGTTAATAAAGCCTCACCCCAAAAACCATTACTAAGTCCAGAATTAAAAAGCATGGCATTCGCCATTTCAACCACAGTTCTATTCTTTCTTTTAGCAACACCCTTTTGTTGTGGTGTGTATGAAATAGAGGTCTCATATATGATGCCAACTGACTCACAATATGCAGGAAAATGAAATTCCCATCCCCAGGCATTTAATCTTAACATCACATTGATTTTCAACTTCTGTTTTATATATATACTTGGAACCTATCTAGAACATCACTCTTCGCATGCATTAAGTATACATAACAGAATTTGGAAAAATCGTCAACAAAAGTTACAAAATATTTTTTGTCCTATGGTCAGAGTACTATGCATATCACATACATCGCTATGTACTAACTGAAGTAACGTGGAAGTTCTATCAACTTTAGGAAATGGTTTTCTAGTCATCTTCGTATGCATACGAATACTGCATTTATCATTCATGTCATTTGCACATTTAGATATTATTTCTAAATTGACCATATCAAGCATTCTTCTACAATTAACATATCTTAAACGAAAATGCCACAAAGAATGAGAATCAACAATATAAGCAGAAATAGTCATTTTATTAATGTTAAGCTTGAACATCCCCTCGTACACATAACCTTTACCAACAAACGCCCCTCCATTGGACAGAATAAACTTATCCGACTCAAACACAAGTTTGAAACCAAAATTTTTAAGAAGACTTCCTAAAACTAAATACTTCCTCACTTCAAGAACATGGTACACATCAGTAAGAATAAGACATCTTCCAAAAGTGAACTCCAAATCCATAATTCCTTTGCCTTTGACTGCGGCGGTAGACGAGTTGCCCATATAGAGAACGTTGTTGTCCTTCACAGGTTCATAGTTCTTGAACGAACTTCTGTCTTTACAGACGTGCCTCGTCGCACCAGAGTCAATCCACCACGCATCATCACCTTCGACAACATTGGCCTCAGATATCATGGCAACAAACTTTCCAGAATTTTTAGTCCCTTTTTGTTTGTTCAACCATGCACGACACTCCTTTCTGAAATGCCCTGGTTTTCCACAATGGAAGCAGGAACCCTTCTTTTTCTTGAAGGGCTTACGATTTGGTTTCTTACTCTAATTTTTGCTTGAGTCCCTGCCCCCCTTATGATTACCACTGCCATTTCAAGATTGGAAGGCTTGTTTCGAACTCTGTCCTTCCTCCACCACATGGACCTTGGAGGATTGAGAGTCATGCTCTTCGTTATTGTCTCTAGCCCAGAATTCCTCCTCAATGCAGAGATGGTTTCCTAACTCGTCCAGAGACAATTCCTCTTTCCTGTGTTTAAGACTCTTTTTGCAGTCCTTCCATGTCGAAGGAAGTTTGTCCATTACTTTAGAACTGCAATGGACTCATCCATTTTCATGTTTTGTTGGGTGAATTGGTCAAGGATATAGACGAGTTCATGAAACTGTTCAAGCACAGGACATTAAAAAACTTAGATGCAAGGAATTTCTTACTAGTTGCGTCCTCCCTTAAATACTTAGACTCCAGTGCAGCCCACACTTCTTTCACTGTTGCTTTGTTCTGGTGCAAGTCGAACAAAGGGTCTGACATGGCGTTCAAAATGTGACCCTTGCAAATGTAGTCGTCTTGTTCCCATTTCAGCCTTGTTTGGGCCTGAGCCATAGTTTCGTCCTCATTTGCAGCAGGTTTGGGGGTAGTGAGAACATAGACAACCTTGAGACTCGAAAGAAGAAAGTAGATCTTCTTCTGCCAGCGCATGAAATTTGCCCCATCAAACCAGTCCAATTTGACAATGTCCGAAGAAATCTTACGTAGTGATGAAGCCATGGAATTATGTCTTAAGATTGTTAGAACGCCAATGCAAAATCTGGTAGTAAGAAGAACAAAGAACAGAATGCTTCAAGGCACATTAAACACGCTTTCCTTAAGACATAATTCACCCCCACTAAATCTGGGAATTTGATGTGCACCAGGTTACTAGTGAATCACCTCCACGATACAATGAAGCCTAGGACTTTAGCCTAATGCCTTGCTACATTTGCACAAACGAAGGAAGGCTCGAATCCCTTCAGATTTTTCTAGTCGAACAAGAATCTGAGTTCTATTTTCTGCAAGACAATAACTCAGGAAAAGTATGAAAAATACTATACGAGAAGTACTTGAGAGCCTTAGAAAGGATGAGAGATTGCTGGAAAGTTTCTGTGTTTAAAATGGCTGCAAATCTGCCATTTTGTAGAAGAGAAGAGAAGTGACGTTTCAAAGGAAGAATTGTGACTGTTAGGATTTGAATCTAACAGTTACTAACTGCCCCTTTTTGCCAGCAATAACTGGCATATGCCAGTTCGAATAAAAAAAAATTGTCATATGCCAGTTATTATAACAGCCTTTCAAGGTTTAAATATAAACCGTCGGATCACACCTCTTGATGTCTTAACGGTGTGGATCGCACCTCTTCACCATTTTTTTTTTCAATCTATTTATCCCTCCTTTTTTATCAGCTATGATCTTCACCACACGATCGCTATCACAAAGTCTTATGGTTGTCCGATCGAAATAAACAAGGCAATTCAAGACTTCACAAATATATTTAAAACACCCAAAACATTTTAAGTATATATTTCTGTGTATTTGAAAATATCCCAACACCCCCAACCCCGCCCCTAACCTAACGAAGTAATGAATGGATACCCGCTACCCCGCCCTTTTTTTTTTTTTTTGACATATTAAAAAAAACGTTTTTAATTCCAAAATTTAATGAACATAAATAATAAAAGTTCACAAGAAAAGTGAAATAATTGATATATATCGTGGGATTCTAGTTATAAAGGTAAAATATAAAGAATAAACATAAACTTTAAGCATAAAAAACTTTCGGGGTAGGTTTGGGTGGGTTTGGGGCTGGTATCAGGGAGAAGTGATGTCTACACTAACCCTATCCTAATCTGGTTGGGTTTTTTCAATCACCCGATACCCCGACCAGGGTGGGGCGATGCGATGCCGGTTCGAGGCGGGTTGAATTGCTATCCTAGTAACTAGCCAACACTGTTGTTGTACTGCGCTAGTGATTGGCTAATGAATCTGTACTGATTTTGTCTATTCTTTCCTTTTCTCAAAAAATGAGGAGAGTAGGAGACAAGCAGCGCTATTTTGTATTTTTCCGTGCTTCAGAAGCAGTAACAGCAAGTGCTATACTTAAACAGGTGAGATTGGGGATCGGGTCAATCTCAAGTGAGTCTTCTCCGGGCGGAGCTGGGTTTGAGTGTCTGGGGGTGATGTGCTTGCGGTACTGCACTACAGGATCCCAGATCCGTACTGGGTCCATCTCAAGAAAATTTTAAGTCCGAAACTTTTCACGTGAGATTGTTCATTAACCCTTCCTTGAGATTGTAATTCCCTAGACCTTAAGCTTTTACCTGCTATTTGTAGAACGGAGGACTAGATGTTCTCAAAAATTAGTCGGTAACCTCATCAGGAAATAGATAATACTTCATCCGTTTCAAAATATGAGTCCACTACGAACGGAGGACTATATGTTCATAAAAATAGATAATACATGGACATCCATATGATTCACCAAACAGCTTAATCATGAAGTTTTGTTGCAGACACTTCATGTGGTTAATGGCGGAAGCATCTCATTAATTCATTGAGTTGGCTCGTACCATTATTTTAGAACTTACATCCGACGCAATGGACCAACTAATTCAAGAAACCAATCACTGTGTCAACTAGTTGCGGCCGAATTAAATCCGAACCAAAATATTGCGGATGATCCCCGCAATTGCACCGGATGCACTACTCTCTTGCATCCGTGATTCAATGCCACAACTAAAACCAATAGATAACAAAACGGAAGGGGGAAAAACTGTTTCAAGATTAAGTACTGGGCTGGAATGGGGCGTCTGTAGTGAGCAAACTACAGGTGTGTAGTGAGTAGTAGGGACCGTTGATCTTCGCAATCGATGGTTCAAATTCGCTAAGAATTCTTACCGGTCAAAATATATTCTTATTGGACCGGTCAAAATATATTCTTATCGGACAAAATATAAAAACATATTTTAATTGTTAATTGCCGCAATGGATGGCTCAGATACTCACTACACCTTGTAGTGAGTCCCCGCACTGTAGGGCCTCCGGTTCCGGCTGGGCTATACTTGGGCTAATCAACTTTTATGATCAAATTAGGTATACCTGTAATACTGAATTTCCGCAATAAGGCATTATCCAAACAATAGAAAAGCAATCCTTTTCCTGTGATATAAACAAAAAAAAAAAAAAAAATCTTCTTCTTCCATGATATAAACAGAAAAGCAATCCTTCAATACATGCACCAAGAATATGCAGATACGCATCAGCATGGAGATAAAAAAAAAGCAAGGAAACCAGCTGAAATCAGCCATCTGATTCAAAAATATTAGCAGAAATGCCATTACTTCCAATAAAATTCATTGAATACTGAAGACGGCTACATTACTGAAACATATGTACAAAACTAATTGCGTGAAGACAACTATAGTAATGCACATAAATCACAGAAGCTTCCTATCTCTTGCTTAAGAACTATGGTGATATCATTTCTGCAAGGTAAGAATGGACATACATTATTCTAAGGAAGAGAAAAACAATACCCACAGCCCTAATCAACTGATCTCTACTGCAGCTGGATATAAAGCAACTTCCTCGTTGATCCATATGAACACAAACACATTCCAATACCTGGAAACAAAAAGAACTACACAATTGGATTCCCTCGGTACTGTAAATCATGATATTAACATTAGACAACATTGCAAAGGAAAACTTGAGGAAATAAGTTATAAAGTGGAATAAGCACAGTGGTGAGAACAAGGGAAAGGAAACATTGTCAGCGAATAGTTGCGTACTATCTGATACAACAGTGACAGACTGTAAGGTGATGAGAGGCGGAGCATATTCTTTACTTTACAAAAAAACTGAAATATTTTCCCTAGCATTTTAGTAACTTGATTTTGCCTTATGTATGTTGCATAGACTGGTATATTCAAAAATATTTGCAAAAAATTAATTATTTGCAAATAGGGTTTGATTCAGGTTGCTTTTAAACCCCTAACTTTACCAGTTTAGCCCTGAAACGAAAGGAAAAGAAACAAAAACCTACTCTCTCCCACAACTTTTTTTTTGAATAAAAACCTCCTCTTTACCACTATCCAATGGAGGATTATACACCTTATAGCGTTCAGGAAACTTGACCAATGACTCCACCCCTCCCAATCCTTCAGATCTCTTTCCAAGCTGGGCTACTGTACCACACTACTTGCCGTGAATCTCACATAAACCCTAAAGACCATTTCCTTGTTCACTGGAAGAAACACATCATCCAAAACATACGCTACCAAATATCATGTCAGAATCTCTCTGATAAACTGTTCTCCACCACAAAGTAGTTCCATCGATAGATTTCACCCAGACTGAAGTTTGTTCGAAGATGGTTCTTCTGATGATCATCGTACTGCAACTTCAACAGCAGTTCCATATATATTCCCTATATATATCTGATGATCATTCCTTATATATTCCTATAGGGCCCCACAGCCCGTTCGTTTGACCAGATATGAGTATCAAATTAGAATATACATCCAATGGGACCAAATTATGGTGTTTGGTTAAAATTGGTACAGTCCGGATTAAAACACCAGTTGGGTATATAATCCCACAAAGTGTGGGTCACATAATGCCATGGGTGGTGTTGTATCGCATCACCATTTGTCCCATTTTACCAAATATGCTACGATATTATATATACCTTCACTATTAGCTCTGTGGCCCATCAAACAAACAGGTCCATAATGGTATGAGCTTGAAGGTATTTGATTAATTTGCAAATTTCCGCTTTAGATGTGGGAGCAAAGCCAACTTAGAGCTTGCTGGCTAGCTTCTGCACTCAAATTCAGCCCTGCCTAACAGCCCCAACCTCAAAGAAGTTGTCATTTTTCTGTGGTCGTGGAATTTTTTTAGCAGCAAACAGACCTATGTTTCTGCTGTGGCAGCAGGAGGGAACTATGTTTTAAGATTGTAAGTGCCCAAACAAATGCTCACAATAGCAATTACACCCTATATGGTTTTGAAAACTACTTGAAGGGCCAGCTGCCATCAAATGTGAACTACGATTTTCAATTTCCTTCCCTTTTGGGTTTCTTTTGCATCTATTGCTATTTCTTTTTCGGAGGGTGGTTTGGTGTTCGCAGTAAGTCATAAATCTATACTCTATTGGATATAAGAATGTACTCCCTCTGTCCCATAAAGTTTGGTCCCTACGAAACTACGTGCAATTTTCAAACTAAAAAATGATGTATTTACCATAATTTTGAATTTTTTTTTGCACCGTATAAAAGTGCTCAATGAGATCTATCAAACAAGATCCATATTGACTAAAAAATTATCTTTGTAAGTACATCATTTTTTAGTTTGAAAATTGCACGTAGTTTCGTAGGGACCAAAATTTATGGGACGGAGGCAGTAATAAACTATCAAACGTCAGATTTTATAGTGTTCTGATAGTCAGATTTTATTGTGTTCAGGCCTCAGGGTTCACTTGGTCAGTTGGCCCAAATATTGAGTGGTAGCCTGGTAGGCCATAGTCGCACAAAACCCAGTCTTTTTAGATTGACAGGCCAGTCGGCCACCCCTACGTAATAAAACATAATTCATAAATATTCTAGACCTGGTCCATTTACAACGAGGCTTAATTATCTTGACTTTGACAAAGAAATAGGATCTGTACTAATCATTAGACAACAGGTACTGATCATGACCTGCATGAAGGACTACTTGTCTCAGATTATTCCACATAGGTCTGTAAACACAATCAGTGAAAAGGAGGTAGATGAAAAGAGCCCATAAATCGTGAGATTTCATGTGTGAGAAGTTCAAGTTTCCTCTTTTTTATAGGACAATAATGTAGGACCCAGGCATCCATGCATTGGTGAAGAGTTATATTGGAGTCCAAACCAGTGTAATATAAGACTTTGTTATTAATGAATATTCCAACTGCAATGTTCAGAGTCCTTTAAATACAAATGCTAAAAAACAAATAAGAATAAGAAAGATGATATAAGAAAGATAACAACAAATCTAGGACTTATACGCAAGGAAAATCCAAGAAATAATAAACAAGATTGTAGTTAGCATGTTACAAGCTATACAAACCAAACCAAACCAAACTAAACCAAGCTAAAGCCTCGTTCCCCATTCAGTTGGGGTCAGCAATAATTCCCTCAGTCAACAACCAAGCTATGTTATTGATATGCTAATGGAAAGGCCTCCAATTAGCCACCTCTGGGTCCAGGCATTTGAGAAAGAATCAGCCAAAATACACTTCAGCGCATCCTATTTCCCACAGAGTTTCCAGACGGTTATATGTTCTGTTAAATTTCATAAATTCATATATATCCCTTTTTAATTTAGGTCTGATAGTCATTTCCATTAATCTTAACCTTATAGCTTTCCCTTTTCTGTTCGATCTACTAGACTTGTAACTTGTGAGTGACAACAACACCTTGGTCTATTTGTCTAAAACTATCTTCAATTGGTGCGACCCGTATCAAAATCATGAATGGTTTCATATCGAATCTTCTCTCTCCTAGGCTTACCAAAATCTTAAGACCAATGTGTACTTCAAATTGTAGCTTTAATTGGACAATTATTTATGACTTAGATCACATATTCTCATTCATCAGATGTCCTTTTACTTTCGGTTTTTTTTTTTTTTTGGTACTTCGGAAGATTGTCCTTTTTCTTCCTATTGTAGTGTCTAATGCATAGCTTTCTCCCTCAGTACAAACGAAACTACACGCTTGGATTCAAATGAACAATTGTACTTGCTAAGATTAGTAAGGATCTAAGATAGACACAAGAACAAGACAGACATTTCATTGAACTACAGTGAGTAACATGACCATAAGAAAAATTGAAAAGAATATTACCTCAAGTTACATGTCAAAGTTAGCTTTTTTCCCAGTAATAATACGAGATATCTGGAGTCCCCTGCTGAAAGCTTCGTTAAACAGAATCCTTGTTTGCATTGACTGAAACCCAGGCATCCATGAAAGCATTGCAAGAGGAGCCATGACAACCAACCCAAACAACATGTCATATAGCCTAGCCACGGAAACAACGGTGTCCCACACCACTGTTGGCTGCAGAAAAGGCCTAAGTACCTGAGCAATAAGTATCAGGCCCCAACCTGTGGGGATGAAAGCCAACATGCTTGATACGAGATCAAGAAATGCTAATTTGGTGAATTTCAGCAATAAAACAATCACCAGTGTTGTCACCGAAATTACAACAAACTGAACCAGCCGATAGTACTTATGCTCCTTTGCAGCATATTTTTCGCCTGCATAGGTTATGATCACATAAATCGCGACCACCACAACCAAGTAGATCCAAGAAAGCAAGTAAACGCCAATACTCTTGTTGCCATCTGTGATTTTCAGTCGGTACACAATGCCATACTGAAAAAAGAAGAAACGGAGGTCTAGAATTACTTCCAACAATTTGCCCCACAGACCAGTTTTCCTCAAATGGTCTTGTTCCTCGTACCACCATGTTTCCCAGCTCTCATCAGCTTTTACAAGCACACCTCTAAACCAAATCCAGTTCATGAACCCATCAAAGTCATATACGGTTTTCAACCAATCAAACCCAGAAGGGTTAAACACAAAGGGGGACATGATCCATGAAACAACAAGAAACCATGATGAAATAGTTAAGGCTATGTAGACAAATGTGTTCGTGGCCAATGGGCTATGGGCAGCATATACTACCAAAATCACTCCAAGCTCAATGGCTTTCACAAAATGGCTGCGAGCATATAGTCTATAGTTCTCAGCAAAGTTCTTATGCTGCACGACAAAACCACGTCCTGTGCCTCTGTACTTAGCACCCCCGTGAAGAATGGTCCGCCCAAAGTAGTGGGTACGTGTTCCCATGGAGAAAGTAAAGAATAGTGATGCAAGTTCCAACTGCATTGTTATAAAATCCCAAATTGCCGGAAGGAACCCTTGCTCTAGAGAATTCTCCACTATCATTGGAAGTGCAGTGAAAAGACCCATCTGAACGATGAATTGTTGGTTTATTATAACGCCAAGGGCCTTGTTGTTGCTACTGTTGTCCATGGCTGCCTTCTCAACACCACTGAGAGCAAGATAAAGACGGCCCCACAAAAACGCATAGACAGTTAAAACAACCATCATCGTATTGAAGTAGGACCCTACAGAAGTAAAATAGAATGAAAGCATACGGAAGAAGTCAAGCCTATGACCCAACCTATACACGTCTCTGCTCAAAACCTGTTCACCGTTTCCACTTGATACTTTAGCCTCAAACATGGATATCTGATTCAACCCAACATCTCTTCCTTTGCCCACTTGTATATATTCATGGTGAGTCACATTTCCACCCCTTAGTGTGCAATTAAATCCTGCAAATATGTCCTCACTAATATTGATCACCCTAGAAGCTTTACTGATTCCACCTCTGGTCAAGAACCAAAACCTATCAAACACATCTGGATGGCCATAGTGCATTCGCACCTTCAGAGGGTTCGCCAAAACACGCTGTCCTAGGGTTACAAAACTCGTTTCTTGAGCAGACATGAACCAAGCGAGCGATGAAACTGAACCAGTGAACACAGTTTCCCTAACTCCCAAAATCGTGGGTTTCCTTATACCGTAATTCTTTTTGAATTCCTCCAATAGATTACGCATTTTAAGTGCCTCCTCAAAGTAGTTGTCTTGGTTCATGTCAATTGTTTGAAGCGCGTCACCACGAGTGAAAATGATAGCGTGGTTTTGATTCTCTGGTTTACCCTCACCAAGCTTCAATGGACCAGGCAATCTTATCCGATAGATCTCCACCTCTTTCTTCAGTTGTTGATCATACTTCACAAGAACAGAATAATACTCAACTTCTCCTCTTCCCAAGTGCACCTCATCCACATAAGCAACACGAAGTGCCTCGTTGTTCTTCATCAAGTACAAAATATCATCAGCTCGTGGATCACCTTTCCCCTTATGATACCCATACATTTGACAAGCAACCACATATGTGTATTTCATAAGAGCACATCCAAACTCATTCCCTTTGAACAGAATGCTTACACCAGTTGTTGCCCTATCGAGATTCCTAGAAGCTGGTGGATTGCCTGGGTTGATACCATTCAAACCACTGTGCTGTTCCAGTGAACCGAAAGATGCGATTTCTTGTGAACCCCTCCTTATATCCACTTCGGACGCGGAATCAAGAAAAGCAAGCATTTTAAGAGCCCTATAGTAATACATCATCCCCCTAACAGTACGGGAGAGTGTTTGGCCCCTATAAGAGGCCCACAGACGGAGATCCCTAGCTTTGACCGTCCATATCTCATCCTCCTCCTCCATACCTTCTCTATGCATCCGCTCCACAAAATTTGCCCATTCATCCTCGTAAATCTTCTGCAAATAAAACAAGGTGGAAATGCCATCTTCGTTTGGACTTCTTAGTGATTCTTTCCCGTACAAAACCTCTTCATCATAGTAAGGAGTTAGGACACTAAAAGCCATCATTTTCTCCACCTGGGGGGCACGAGGCATGTTCATAAACAGCGAGTTGCTAAAAAAGGAAATACGACGTCTTGCCTCAAGATTTTTTGGGACATTGTGCATTGAATCTCTAGACGTAAGAATAGTCTGCAAACGACGAAGCTTCCTATAGAACAAAGCATCCTCATCATCTGGAAACTGAACGGCATTTTCAAAAAGCAACCCTGCATCAGTAGCAGGATTTTG
Source organism: Vaccinium darrowii (assembly GCA_020921065.1). Taxonomy (NCBI): domain Eukaryota; kingdom Viridiplantae; phylum Streptophyta; class Magnoliopsida; order Ericales; family Ericaceae; genus Vaccinium; species Vaccinium darrowii. Next base: position 19,358,634 of record CM037153.1, on the reverse strand, counting down.
AGGTGCCAAACCATCATGCCTCAACTGTGCAACGGATTTCTTCACCCTAGGAAACTCTCTAACAGAGAGCTCGTACAACGCTTGCAATACATCCACCACCTTACTTAGCTCCTTCTTAGGCATTAAAAGAATATCAATAAGATAAATCACCCGGGAGTGAATTTTCGGTAAGACAGTCATCTTGTAGGCCTCAGTCAACTTTTCAATTTGAATGGCCTGATCTATCTCGTCGAACAAATTCGTGACAATTGTATACTCTTCGGAGTTGTACTTTATAATATCAAGAAGCAAGGCCTTGACGCTATCATAAGCTTCAATGATTGCACACCGCCGGTACTCATTCTTGCACATCTTAATCCAAAGATCACTGTCTCGAATATCAGAGAGTTCTCCCGCCTGGCTAAGAGCAAGCAGCAGCTCGTTGCAAAGGAGGAAACAAGGCCAGCGAATAACCCTAATGCCCCAACAGTTAGGTGGAAGTTCCAAAAGTTCCAATTCTTGATCACTGATGATATCTTCTTCTCGCAAAGATATTATAATCTCATTCCATATTAAGGCGAATCTGGTTGCTTCCACCTGGCTTGATTCAATTTTCCTGTATGGTTGGCCAAGCCCATATCGTAGCTTCAGTCTATGGATTGCATCGCGGAGCTTAAGCACCAATGTTGCCTGTAGACTTGCGATTTGATCCTCCGGCTTGAGATTAAACTGCAATGCACTCGCAAAAAATTGGAATCTAAGCCTTAACTGTTCAATATTTCGAATCTCGCCTAAATGTGAGAACAATCCAATTGCTGCGCCAACCAAGGAAGAATAAACCGCATACCAGATTTGCAAATCCATAAGGTATATAAGAATGACAGGAATCCACAACAAGACCACAGCCGTTCTGTTGGTGTTAGAGAAAAACTGATGCCAATAGTACGGTGCCTTGAGATTCAAAAGAGCCTTTGTTGGGGCCACCAAGGGCTTAATTTGAAGGAAGTAACTGAATGTGAATTTTGAAGCCAACACCACAATCCAGAACAAGGTGGACTTTATGTTGGTTACTAGCCCTTCCCTTAGCCCGCGACCCACAAAGATTCGTGTGTGAAACCACCACGTCAACAAGTATAATATCATCCAATTGGTTTCCTCGAGTACATTGCGAATCCAAGGAAGAATAAACAGAACCAACGCCAGCAAATCCGGAATGACAAATACCAAAACAGCCTCAAGAAAAGTTATGATCTTTTGGTTTGCAGCATTAGACCACCTCCCATCCGAATCCTTTTGGCTCCAAATCCTCGCGTAGAACACAGAAAAAACAATAATCCAAGTTGTGGCAACCATTCCCTTAAGCACCATTCTCACACCTAGCCACATTGTCTCTCTTGAGACCAAACTATACTGAGTACCCGCATCAAGCACTGATTGCCAAAGCCTTAGACTTGCCCAAGTGATAAAAACAGTAAGCAATTTCACTTGTGCATCCCTATTGTCCAATGCTTTCCACGGATACTCTGTACCCTCCCAAGAAACAATAATGGCAGCTTGCAAGAACAAAATCAACAAAACCCAAACGCGATCAAAGCTCCGAAACACATTCCAAAATGTCCTTTGCTCAACAAACCCCGTCTTCCCCACCCTTTTATCCTCCTTCCTAGTCGCAAAAAACCTACAACTCAAATCAATAGGCCATTTCACCCTCTGAAAACACCTCCTACTCCAAAAGTACTCATTTATATCATCATAATTTCGCCAAGCCGAATGCGGGGCAGTCCCGTTTCGACTCCTCTCCGCCTCCCCCCTAATCGTGTTGTAAATGGGCATCACCACCCGTTTCAAAAAGGCATTTTCGCCCGACAAAGAGGGTATAAAAGGCCTACCAGTCTCCTCATCAATATCATCATCAAGGGTTTTATTAAGTTCCATGGCCATATGGTGATAAATATAACAAATGCATTCAGGGGTAAACCGTAAATTGCCAGATTCGCCCCATATTAAGAGATAAAGACATACGTATAGGAGCTCGCGGCGAGGGTCGTTTTGGACTTTTTTCACGTTGGATTTCCTGCCGAGGTAAGAGCACCAGGACGAGTAGTTTTGCAGCAGCTTGCGGCGGAACCGGCGGAGGACCGTGCCGTCTAAAACATCCACGACGGCGGACGTCCGCGCGGGGAGGCGCATTTGGGAGTTGGCCAGGTGGAGGACTAGGTGCTCCCTCTGGTTTCGAACGTTGTCGTCTTGGAAGCCGAAGAAGAGGCCGAGCCAGTCCACGAGGTCAAACCCGTCGTGCCACGCCACGAACGGGGGCTTGCGGAGGTCTCCGACGGCGCGTAGGGCGGAGGCGGCGGCGCGTACCTCGGGGTAACGGAGGGAGGGGTGGTCGGTCAGGAGGTCGTGGATTGGGATTATGTTGAAGGGTTGGTTTTGTAAATGTGGAGGCGGCGGCGGTGGTGGCGGCGGAGCACGGCCGCGCGTGGGGATTGGGCGCTGTCTCATGTTGTTCATTAGAATCGATCAAACCCTTCTGAGCATTCTGCTTCTCTCTCTCCCTCTCTCTCTCTCTCTCTAAAAAAACTCAACTAGTACTTCAACTTCTTGAGTTTTCTTGAAAATCGAAGTGAGAGTTCAACACAAACCCAGACCCAATTTTCTGTAGTTGAAGATAAATTTGTAGGGTTTTTGAACTTACTTGATAGGAAAAGAGAGAAGGATTTTTGCACATGCACTTTGGCTTGGATATTCTACTTGGATTTCTAGTACGAGTGACAATAAAGAATGTGAGAAAGAAGAAAGAAGAAAGAAGAAGAAAGAAGAAAGAAGAAAGAGACTTCTGCGTTTCTTTCTGGGAAAATTAATGTTACAAAAAGCGTAAATTACAGACGATCGGTCTCATCAATTTTATTATTTTCACTTTTGTCCTTGGGTATTTGATTTTCTTAAATTCGAGCCTCCTTATGTCATTTTCTTGTTTCAATTTAGTGCTTCTATTGTAAATATGTTGGTATCTCAAACCAAACGATTTGTGGATCATGTAATTAGTACTAAGTAAATATTGGGAAATTCATAGACATATGAACAAGGTTGTGAATCCCGTACCGTACCGACCGGTACGTACCGAATTTGTGTAAAATTGGTAACCTAACCTATAAATTCTGTTCTGGTGTAAATACCAGTGGTTACCGGAGCATACCAGGCTTTTCATTTGATCTCGGACGAGATGAGGTTACTGCCGATTTCGTCCGGTACGTTTCATATATATATATATATATAGGACGCGGTTCTAATCCGGGATCCGGACCTCCATGATCCGAGCATTTTTTTAACGATCCGAGCCGTCCAATATGTTCAGAAGGTGTTTTCAAGGGTCCACGCGGGAAATCTTCAAAAAAAATACCGGGAAGGGCTTGATCCAAGCAGTTTTTCGCAAAAACTGTATATTTACACATTGGACGGTTCGGATTTTCCTAAAACAATTTGCAACACAAAAAAACACCCATTTTGTTCCAGTCAGGGATCCCTGACTGGAACCATGAGGTATATATATATATAAAGAGAGAGAGAGAGAGATCTCGTGGACGTCAACCTGAACCGCGGTAACCTCTGTCGGACAACACTTGTCACAGAGGTGGTCGGCGCCGACAATCCCATCACGGTGAGATCTGGTTCAACTTTCAAATGGGGGGAGAGAGAGAGAGAGAAATGGGATCTGGTTCGACTTTCACGGCGAGATCTAGTTCAACTTGCACAGCAGCTGCAATTTAAGCAGGAAAAAAATGGGATGAGGGATGTCGGCTGTAGAAGAGAAGAAAGGTATACATATGTATCACGAAACCCTAAAAGTTTATTATTAGGATATCCTATTTTTATTACTCATTTACCCTTTTAGCCTTACTTTCTTGTATGTTATGTCCCTGAACTATTGAGAATATGTTACAAAGAGCATATATTTTATCCTATATTCAATTTATATGCATATATATGCAAATAGTACCGCTAAATCTGAAATCGTACCCTCTTATCTCAATTTAAAATGGATGCACGTCTTTGGTGGTCAAGTGTAGATTATTTATTTCAAATAAATGTTCTAATTTTTAGAGTGATAATTTCAATATAATAGAGATTATACAAGAAGAGTATAAATTTTATGTCACGATTAATTGGATGATATATGAAAAATTATAATTTTAAAACTATATGTAATATTAGTAGTACTAAATCCAAAACGGTACCCGACCGGTACCGGTACCGGTACCAGTAAGAAAACCGGTACCCTGCCCGGTACGAGATTCAGAACCTTGCATATGAATCATTTTAAAGTTCTCCATTGCACCTTCTGGCACCACAAGTGAGGCACTAAGAGGTTAGGTTTAGGCATTCTTAACCTTAGATATATCACCTCATTTGCTGCTTCAATTGAAAAACACATGTAATTTCTACTAATATAATAGTTTCATCAAATATCAGTATATTTATGTGGAGTAATATAGATTCAGCCACTAGTACTAAAAGCTTATTTACATTGTTACTAATGATCTCAAATTGTCAGTTCACGAATATTACAGGTAACATCAACAAAAGCGATTAATATTAAAAGAAGCAAGCAACTGAAGGAAGCAAATAATTGTTATTTCAGATTGCCTTACATAGATACTTACAGCTTCAGTGTCATTTAAAATGTTGAAATTTATGCTAGTTAGAAACTCTTTGCTCCGCTGCAAAAACATTGCCTGTTGAAACCCAATTATTTTGCAACAAATTAAGTTATCTAATGACAAATCCCCAAAATATTAAAACTGGCAACTGAATAGGGGATTTTCACCGAGTAAAACAATAAACTAACAACCATAACTAGTAACTCCAAAAATCTGTTAAGAAAGCACACTTTCAAAGGTTTTGTCATATGTAGATCATGTAAATTTTAATAACATTTCGTAACCACTTTTGGTAGATTAGTAATTAGATTGAGTTTTTTGCTTCCATTTTTCAAGGGACTATAAGTTATTAACCGTCCATCATCTCCCCACAATCTCTAATTTGTAAAACTTCTGCCCACTAAATTGGCTTTTCATACCTACATCTTTACCAGTTCACTCATCCTCCTTACACAACAGTCTTACTAATAAGTGTATACACAAAACATGTGTATATTAGTATTTTCTTCAACTAAAGGAAGAAAGAAAGAAGAGAAAGAGATCTAGAAGTAATTAGCACCATGTAAGAATCTGTTTTTTTCGTTTCATTTTTTTTTTAAAAAAATTTAGAAATCAGAGAAAATTGTATGTTAGCTTCTAGAAATTTTTTATATTAATTTTAATTTGGTTTAGTTCTCAATGCAGATTTAAGAAAAACGATTTTTTTACTATGTTTATAAGTGTTATTGCTTTAAATGCCCGTAATTTATTTTGTTAATAGGTCCGTTTCATTGTGTCAAAGATGGCCTCATTTCACGTGTTTGCTTAATGCCTCACATGGTATTGAGCCAACCCTGCTCTTCTTTTCGTTGAGAAACTATATAAAAATGAAGAGAAAAGCAAAGGAGGCAGAAACTTTTGATTCACAGAAATCCACTCACATCATGCCATATCACCTAGTTAGAAGACTTTTCTATTGAAGAGATTATCTTTACGTGGAAAAGTTATAGAGATTGTCTACGAGTATTTTAAATCTTTTCTGTATTTGTCTCACAAAGATTGTCTGTTTCAAATCTTTTCTGTACTTGTCTTTTCCATGAAAGAGTTACCTAGGATCATTAAAGTTGCAGTCGTAACAACTTGTCATTGGTTTATACAATTCTTTGGTTCACAAAGGGTCCGTGAATAAGTTTCTCTCAACAATGAAAATAGAGTGAACTTAAACTATTCAAAAAAAAAATATATATTCAAATTTAAAATACAAGGATCAAAGTAAACAGTTTAAAGATAAAGGATCAATGATGTAATTTACTCCATCTAAGTACAGAGGTGCTGATTTTGGCTTGAAGCTTCAATGGAGATGGAGAAATGCGTGGAAATTCACGCGTGGCTGAAGCAGTGGGCGTTTGAGGTTACCCAATCAGAGGGACCTCTTGGAAAGTTGGGACAGAATTATTGTTTATAGTGAGTAGTAGTATTTTTGAAGATGGACGCACGATTGGAATATGTAACTTATTCTCTCTCTCTCTCTCTCTCTCTCTCTCTCTGTCTTCTGGGGATAAGAAACATTGACCACACAAGTAAAACGGCTAGTACAAATTTTTGTACGCCACATGGGTAAATGCAGTTTGAGACGCAAGAACCCAGCGCCGCGGAGCCCGATTGATAAAATAGCGATAAACTTTAAATTTAAACTGTTTTTAGTTTCAAATTTGACAATTTTTCATAACTCAGCCAGGCTAGGGCATAGTTTTCAAAAAGATTTTAGCAATTCAGTTGTTATAGCAAATGAGTTTAGAATGAGCTAAAATCATGATATTTCAAATTAAAAAAATTAAGTATTTTCGTGTATTATTTTTTGATTTTTTTCACACCGAATTACACGAGGAGTACTTTAATTTGATGCGAAAAAATCGAAAAACAATATACGAAACCAATTCATTTTTTTATTTCAAAACATTGATTTTAGCACCTGCTAAACTCATTTGCTAAAATCATGGTTGATTTTAGCATTCAAATTTGACAATTTCTCATAACTCAGCCAGGCTAGGGCATAGTTTTCAAAAAGATTTTAGCAATCTAGTTGTTATAGCAAATGAGTTCAGAATGTTCTAAAATTATGGTATTTCAAATTAAAAAAATTAAGTGTTTTCGTGTATTATTTTTTTATTTTTTTCACACCGAATTACACAAGGAGTACTTTAATTTGGTGCCCAAAAAAATCGAAAAACGATATATGGAACCAATTCATTTTTTTATTTCAAAAAACTGATTTTAGCACCTGCTAAACTCATTTGCTAAAATCATGGTACTCTGCCTAGGTTGCAATAAAAAATTTTATTTTAAAATTTTTAGTTCCGACATGAATATTTTGCTTTTTATTAGATTGATAAAGGGAAATAGTGAATGTGCGTTAGACGCCAGAGCAATAGTCACTAGGTTAGATTTCTCCAATCACATTTTACTTCCAAAATCTAGTAGTACTTTTCATATTTAATAATGCTATAGACCCAAAAATGTTACCCTCAATTAACCCCGAAAGTGTAAATCAAGTCACTTTAGGCCATTGATTTTCAAATTTTGGGTAAATTTTGGGTGTGTTTTCTGTGTATATAGCAGTGCCGTTTCATATTCGCATTATCTGATTACAACAATATCATACATGCAGTGAATGAAACTAGTACTATATCTACACGCGTACACTCATTTTCTACATGTCATCACTTTAGTCCATTTTAATGACATCGACCCAGAGGAAAGTCTTGTTGACACATGAGTACCGGGCGAGATTAAGCCTGCAAAAATCACAGTGGATCACTGCCCTTCAATCATGGCAGACCCCGGAGTCGAAGTCTAAGTGGATCAAATTATGATAGAAATTTTGGTTGAATAATTTTACAACATCAAAATATAACTTACTAAGATAAATGTATGATTGCAAGTGGTGGTTAACTCATGCGATAGAACTTTTGGATGTCCCACATTGCATTTTTGGATCGAGTCTCATTCTTTCCTCTCCCATGTAATGGATTAGGAACGACGAATGACCAAAAAAAAGGATAAATGTATGATTAAGTTATTTTTTGCGTACAAAATAAGACAGTTATTAATGATTATTTAGTTAAAAATATTTACCGTCGGTAATAAAGGAAAATAACTTATGAATAGTAAGTAGTAGTAAAAAAAAATAACTTCTGGCCACGTGCAGATGGGAGTATTGGGATTCAATGAATTGAAAGGAAAATTTTAAAATCAACCCATTGAGCTAACATTAAAACTTAAAAAGTATATTGAGATTGTTTAAGTGTATGAGAATATGCGAAAGTATATAGGAAAATGAAAAAAGTACAATGAAACTTGTGTTTTTTTTAATTTTCTTTTTGTCTTATAGTCAGCCCAGTGGGTTGACAATAGAAAAACCCGAATTAAAAAGACCGAAGATGACTCACTATCTCCTTTAAATAAACTCTAGAAGGTAGTCCGGTCCATTCATCATTCTTTGTCAAAGCTTTAATCCTAATCCTAATCATAAAATAATGGAAGGTAGCGATACTGGGTGGGTCTTATCACCACCAAAAAAAAAAAATGCAAATTTGTTTACCCTCACCTAATGACAGAATCACATCACTTTTTGGTAAGTATTTTGTGGTGGACCTCATTACTTTTTGGTAAACATGACATCACTTTGTGGTCGACTCTACATAGGGCCAGCCCAAAGGTTTGGAGTGTCCTAGGCCTAGTTTAAAAATTGTGCCTTAAGAGTACAAAATTTAAATAATTTTTTCAGCAACAATCACAATACGAGAAAGCTAAAATAATATAAAGTTTTACTAATCATTATATAATAACAAAAAAGTCAAATCACAGAGTCTTCCAAATATATATTCCCTTCGTCCCATTTTAAATGTTCCCTACGTATATCCGTGCCATTTTCAAACATTTATATCTTTTTATTGGTAAGTTTTTTAAAATTTTGTCTAATAGAACTAATTAAATCTATCAAATAAAATCCATATTGCATATAAAATACATTATAGAATGAAAACTATAAGAGTTTTAAAAAAATATGCATAATCGTAAGGAGCATTTAAATTGGGACGGAGGGAGTATAACGCATGAGTATCACTTAAATATTACTCGTGTCGCATTTTTAGAAGCAAAAGTATCATATTGAGCTTTTTTTATTTTTCTTTTTGGGTTAGAAAATATCTCTACTCAAGCCCACTACTAAAAATCCTTGGGGTGCCCCTATTTTTGAGAGTTTTTTGAAGGCCCTAGGCCCAAGCCTCTTGGGCCTTTGGCCTGGACCGGCCTTGAGGCAGAAGTATTTCCAGATGGATGGGTTAAAGGCTCCAGGGCCAGATGGTTTTATTGCGGCTTTTTAGAAAGAAAATTGGGACGTGGGAAGGGATGTGTCAAATGTAGTCTTGTCCTTTTTTCATTCCGGGATTATGTTAAAGGAGATAAATCACACCTATATCACGCTTATTCCCAAAACTCCAAATCCTTCTTTAGTCAATGATTTTCGGCCTATTAGTCAGTGTAATGTGATTTATAAAATTATTGCTTGTGTGCTCGTGAATAGGCTGAGGAAGGTTTTGGGTTGTTTGGTGTCGGACTTTCAAAATGCTTTTGTGTCAGGAAGATTGATTGCAGATAACATTCTTTTGGCTCATGAAATTTTGGAATTTGTTCGACATAAAAGGATTGGAAATAAAAAATTGTTTGCGCTGAAACTGGACATGAATAAGGCATATGACAGGATTAGTTGGTCGTTTTTGGTGGAAGTGTTAAGGAGAATGGGTTTCAGTCCTAAATGGGTAGATCTTATCTTTCAGTGTATCTCGACTATGTCCTTTGCGGTATTGGTTAATGGGAATAAATCTGAGGTGTTTAAACTGTCGTGCCCAAACGCGCACCTCTCGCACAGAAACAGTAAAATCAAGAGATAAACACGACACACAATATTCGTGGTTCGGCTAAATCGGACCTACGTCCACGGGGAGGGGGGTTTCACTATAATCTAGAGAAAATCCGTGTTCTTGTGTTACACACTCACACTCAATCTCACAATAATAAAATCCTTACTAGTTCTCTCGTGTATCTCTCTCTCCTGGGAGCCACAACCGCCCCCCCCCCCCCCTCACATTCTCTACCTCTTTCTCTACACTGTGCTACCACACTTCATAACCTAGGCATAACTGAGTATTTATAGAGTTACATGGAAAAAACCCTAATCCTCCCATCCGGGCCTAAGCCCATCCGGCCCACACGGGGTGGACTCTCAACAAACCATGTTGTGGTTTAAGACAAGGAGATTCTTTATCGCCGTATCTATTTATCCTTGTTAGTCAAGTCATTTCTTCCTCTTTGGCTCACCTCAATAGGATTCAAGTTTGCAAAGAGACATCTGTGAGCCCTAGATCACCACCAGTGTCTCATTTATTCTTTGCAGATGATAGTTTTCTTTTTTTGGAGTTTGGGGTGAGTTAGGTTCGATGTCTCAAGTGGTTGCTAGAGGAGTATTGTAACAGGGTGGGGCAAAAAATTAATTTGGTTAAATCGGAGATCGTGGTCAGCCCCAATTTTCTTCTTGAGATGAAGGTTTTGCTTAGTGAATCTCTGGGTGTTAAAATTGTGGACAAGCCGGGTATTTATTTGGGGGAGGATTTAGATTTTATTAGAAAGAAGGGGATATTTTTAAAAGAGTTTTAGACAAAATTCATTGTAGATTAGCGAATTGGAAGAAAAACTTTCTTTTGTTTCCTGGGAGAGCAACTTTGGTCAAACACACGTTATCTACAATTCATATATATTTTTTCTCAGTTTTTCGGGCACCGGTTTACTTTGTGGAAAAAGTGAGAAGTATTATTATTAGATTCCTTTGGGGAAAAGGGGATGGAGGTGGTATTCCGTGGATGAAGTGGTCTAATCTGGGCAAGCCTATGAGTGAAGGAGGGTTGGGGTTACGTGATTTGGGGAGCTTTAATCAGGCATATAAAAGGATCGAACTAAACAATTTAAAGATAGAAGGACCAATGAAGTAATTTACTCCATCGAAGCAAATAATCTGTAATTTTCAGAGGTGCTGATTTTGGCTGAAAGCTTCAATGGAGAAATGAGTGAAACTTCACTCTTAGCTAAAGCAAGTGGCCGTTTGAGGTTACCCAATCAGAGAGACCTCTTAGAAAGTTATTATTATTTTTTTGAAGATGGACACAAGATTGGAATATACTCCTACTATCTTATTCTCTCTCTCTCTCTCTCTCTCCTCTTCTTGGGATAAGAAGCAAAGACCAGACAAGCAAAACGGCTAGTACAAATTACGCCACATGGGCAAATGCAGATTTGAGACGCAAGAACCCCACGCATGAGCTGAATAAATTTGAGTCGTCTATGACCGACCACGGACGGCTTATGATTAGCCCAGTATCCATGCTACCCCGAAGGAACAACACCATCCCTGTTCCATGGCAACAGGATAAGCGATAAATCTAAAATTTTAGAAGTTTGAAATTTAGGAACTTCTTGGGACTAGGCTAGCTAGGTCACAAGAGAAAATTATCGTGAATTTTCTAATTGCGACATGAATAATACTGGCCTTGTTCGTTTTTCTGTTTAGTTTTAATTTTAGTTTTAGTTTTGATGACATCATCATTTCTTTCATTTTTCTCTCTATCTCTCTCCACTCATTACACCTGCTGATATCATCAAAACTAAACTAAATTATCTAACCAAACACAGCCAGTTTCTATATTTTTAATCGGACCGAGAAGGGAAATAGTGAATGTGTGTTGGATGCAAAAGCAATAGTCGAAAGTGGTACTAACATTATTGGATACAGAAAAATAATACGTACCATTATTGGACAGAGAAGGAATTATTTTTGTCCACTCACATTGTACTTCCACAATCTAGCACTAATTGTTTTCATATTCTCTTGATCAGATTATAACAATATTAAAAAATGATATGACCACACCTAATTTGTACTCTACATACACACCAAAGTGATATGCCAGACAAGAAGACACTCAATGTGTGGCTCACTTGAATTGATGTGTTTTTCCTTGTCTGCTACATCACCTTGATGTGCATGTAGTAGGATGCAAGGTTCGGTGTACCTATAGCATTGTTGTACGTTAACATACTGGTATATCTACACTCGTTTTTTATATGTCAAGCACTTTAGTCGATTTTAATGACGTCGATGCAGCGGAAGGTCTCGTTGACGCACAAAGATTGGGCGAGATTAAGTTTTACATACCTTTACCTTATACGTGAATGATAGGCAAAATCACAGGTGAATCACTTCTCTTCGTAGCGGAGCTAAGAATCAAAGTCTAAAAGACAAAATTATAATCGAAATTTTGGTTAAATAACTTTTCAAGATTATTTATCAATTTTTTTCGAGTTATTACGGAAGAAAGAATCTTGAGCGTTCATTTTTCTAAACAAAATATAACTCACTAAAATAAATGTCTGATTAAGTTAATTTTTGTGTACAAATAAGGCAGTTAGTATAATAAATAAAAATTAACTTCTGGGCACGTGCGGAAGGGACTATTAGGAAAAAGACCGAAGTCCGAAGATGACTAAGGCCCTGTTTGGCCGCCTATTTATCAATTTTTTGATTTCTCCTTTTCACTTTCTGGGTGTTTGGCAGCAACACCCAGAATCTCTTTCTTCCAAAACTCTTTTTCCATTTCAGACCATAGAAGCAAGAAAGCAAAAAGAGGCTGAGCCCTATTTTTCAATTTCTACTTCTGGCTTTTGGTTTCCCAACATTTCTCTTTCCCGTTTCTACCCTTTGTTTACGTTATCTTCTTCTCCATCACACAACACACACAAACCAGAGAGACTAGCCACAGCAGCGTTGCTGTTCTTCTCCCCCACCCTCAGACGACAGAGAGAATGGAGAAGGCATACAAGACAGAGAGAATGGAGAAGGCATACACGAAGATATACATACATGCATGTATTGATTTCTTCACATTCTACACTGATCGATTTAAAAAAAACCCAGTTGGATCATACCCGATCTGACTTCTTGTGGAACTGGAAATCAATCAGATCAACTAACCGAGCAATTGACGCCGTCGGTGCCGGACACGGTTGGTTCTGAAGCATTTGATGGGAGTTTTTGTTTTGATTGCTAAGATCTCCATCACCAGTATGGAGTCTTCACACGCAGAGAAGAAAGAGAGAGAGAGAGAGAGAGAGAGAGAGAGAGTCCCACGGTGGTGGGTTCCAGAAAAGTCTTTTGAAGGTTTTTTTTTTTTTTTTTTTTCTTTTGAAGGTTTTATATTAAGACTGATGGCACTAGGCGGTGGTGGGTTCCAGAAAAGTCTTTTTCAATTTTTTTTTTCTTTTGAAGGTTTTATATTAAAAATTATGAACATTAAAAAATATAGTATCACACAAATTTAAAACCTTTTTAAATGGTGTTAAATACATTTTTAACAAACAAGGGTAAATTGGTAAAAACAAATCCATAACTCATTTTTATCATTTTTCTCCCAAACACTATTACTTTTGCAAAATGCATTCTGCACATTTCTCCCAAACACTCCTCCCAATTTCAAAACTCATTCTGGCCATAATCTAAAAAACCAAAAAACCAAAAAGCCAAAAATGAAAAGTTAAAAAGTTGGCTCCCAAACACCCTCTAACAAACTCCTTTAAAAATAGACTCCAGAAGCAAGACCGGTCTATTCATCATCATTGGTTAAAGCTTTAATCCTACTCCTAAAATGGACGGCAGCGATACAATGTGGGTCACCACCCAAAAAAAGAAAAAAAAAAAAGTGCAAATTTGTTCACCCTCTAAACAAAACCCTCACTCTGATTGATGAAAAAGTGTGGGGTCTATAAAATCACATCACTATTTAATAAGCATGACATTATTTTGTGGTTGACCCCATCATTTTTGGGTAAGCATAATATCACTTTGCGGTAAACCCCACACCTTTTTCATCAATTAGTGTGAGAGTTTTGTTGACCTTCGGTAGGTGAGGGAGAACAAATTTGCACTAAAAAAAAAAAACTAGGGGCACCTAGATTGTGCGGGATCAATATCTGAATTTACACAAATAATCGGAATCGTTTAATTTGAATTATTTTAAAAGTTTGTTCTACAAAATTGACTTAAACTCAAAATTGGATTAATGAGTATTATGAGATAGGTTACTCTTTCACAATACATCAAACACAATTTTACTCAAGACGCCAGTTTGTGAACACAACCTCTAACGGTATGTGAAAAAAATCAAATTATTCAAATATTGGTAAGGGGTTGATCGATTTTTATCCCTGAATTCACACCGAAAAAATTGAACAAACTTAATTTTTCTGTGATCGATAAAACCCTCATCAATGTTCGAATGAATTGATATTTTAATGAGAAACAAATTAAAAGAATCCTATCCTTTTTATCCCGAATGCGATGGCAACAGGTTGGATTTATCACGTGGTTCATCTTGGGATTGCCTGCATCAGAAAATGAACTCATCAAATTTAGAACTTTATTGCTTTTTAAATAACGGCCACCTAACTAATTTTGGCTTTGCTTGCTAGTGTTGATGGTGTTAAATAAACAATTCCAAACAATTACAGAAATCCAAAATACACTTGCCGCTAGGGTTGCAATTGAGCCAAGTTTGGAAGGGTTCCAGCTCGGGTCGTTTAATATAGCTCGAGTTCAAGTCGAACTTTAATGATCGAGCTCGGTTTGTTTATTACATGAGTTTAAAACTTGTGATGAAACTTATCTTGTTTTCTAATGAGCCGAGCTAAACTTGAACAGTCTTTTGTAAAAAGTGAGGCTAATTTTCGACACAATTGAGACATCGAATTGCATTTCGAATCGTTCAATGCACGTGAGCCCACATGCATCGACAACTCCAAACACAGTTGTGTCAAAAAATTGGGTTCCTAGACTTTTTGTGCAAAATATTGCATTCTAACGTGTTAGAGTCTCTCTATCTAAACTCTAGCTGTCACAATGATTTTTCTTCTCCCTTCCCCTTCCCCCCAGGTTTTCAATACCCTTGTACAACGGTGGGAAGGGGAAGCCATGGAATTAGTTTTGTTTCCTCGTTTTCCCCCCTTTTTTGTCTCTCCAGATCAACGACTTGTCATTTGATTTGAGAGAGTTTTGACTCTCACTTTTGTGGGAGTAGTTAGTTTTGTCATTCGACGAATTATTCGTCTACAGATCGAGTTCTTTCGGACGTAGTTGCTTCCCAATGACATCAGTGATAACAGTCAATATTGCAACTAGGAATGTAGTCTACCCTGGGCTAATCCACATATAAATTTTTAACTTTTTTTTGTTTCACCATGGGCTAAAGCCCACCCTCCTATGTGTTTAGCTCCGCCCTTGGCAACTGTGATCTAATCCTACAAGATATCTTTGGCGAAACAACTCAAGGTGGCTGGAAGATTTGTAGTTTGTGGAAGTTCATTTGTACGCTCATACGTAATTGGAGTCCATTTGACCGTCTGAGTATTTGTTGTCTTTTATCTTTAACTAGCACTTTATTTCTTTTGAGACTGTTGATTCTAGGTATGAATCCAAGGCAGGTAGGGAGTGTCGTTATCTGCGTTAGGCTATGTCTGCCTTGAGGTGAAAGACATTGATTGCCTCGTGGATTTCTCGTTTTATGTTTAGATGACTAATTTTGCTTTTTCCAACATATTTATAATGAACCCTGTTATGTAAGTACCGTTGGGCATTTATTAATATTAGTAGGATGCCACGTGATTTTTTGCCCGTACATAATCCCTGTTCATCTGTGGTGATGAAAAAAAGTAAGAACATGAAACAAGAAAGACAGCAAAAGGCTTGCCCAATAACCGAGATGGACAGTCATGTATAAGTAGTTTATTCCAAATATTCTCATCTACTCTTAGAGTTAAGAGTATATCTACGTTATTTACATAATCTTCTATATTTTGTCAAAAAAACGTGTTAGAGTGTCAATTACATATTCTACAAGTTACGGATAACTTAAAAAAGGGGATAATTTGCTAGTACGATTCTCTCATTTTAGGGAGCCAAAATAAAATTTAGGGAGTGGATGTGACAAATAGGTGGATGGGTCCTTCCAAACAGTACAACTTTTTGACATAAATTACAAAATTTCCCCTCAATATGTCACTTCCACTCCTCATTTTAGAGAGGAAAGGCATTGTTGTGGATGCTCTCAAATCACTTTCCTATTCCAACACAGAGGCATGACTTATTGGACAAAGTGTAGTTAAACGTCACTTTTGACAGTACGGTAGAGTCCGCTTTAGATGGCCATCCATTATGAAACGATCCAGTTTGATTCTGAAACCAAACTAGCCCGAACCAATTTACCTACTCCTAGCACTTTAGATGAATTTCTGCTACGGTATTTACGGTATTTTTTTAACTTTAAGTCATTAATCAGTTGATGTATATAAGGGGAATGACTTATGAGAAAATATAAAAAATACCAAGAATATTGGAAATAGAGGGTGGCTTTGCACACCCCCCTGACACACTTGTCCCCCGGCCCCACCCCACCCTCTCCCCAAATTACCCCCACCCACCCTCTCCCAAAATTACCCCCGCCCCCCCCCCCCCCCCCCCCCCCAAATTTCCGGCCCATTTTTTTTCTTTTTTTTCTTTTTTCGTTTTTTATTTCCGGCAAAAGCCACTGTCTTTTTTTTTTTTTCCTTTTTTTTTCAACTTTAAATATCTGGTAATTTAATGTAATTCTGTTATAATCCTTAGATTACCCTGTGAATTACCCATGCACATTTTTTTTTTTTTTTTTGGAGAATTTTGTTGGAGTGAACATTTTCAAATTAGGAATTGATTCATACTGAGTTTGAAAATGCGATTTCGCGTTGTATTTTAAAAATGACATGCATGTTCTCTTCCAGTTTGTTTAAATGTAAATAATGTAGATTACATTTTTTTTTTTTTTACAAAATTTATGTCATCTAAATGGTCTTAAATAAAAACAACTTCCAAGTGATGTCAGGTAGCTGGGTAATGTGGAGTAAATTCACATAGTAGAAAGAAAACACTCCACTGAATTTCATGAAAGTCATTGCAAGTTGCCAAGTTCACTATCTTTTTTCTTTTTCTTCTTTTTTTTTTTTTGGAATGAAAGGTGCATTAGAAATTAAACACGTACAAAAATAGTTTGAGGGAAATTACAACCCATCAAGTCTTCGCGAATGAAATTAGAAATACAACTTGGAATAGCAAGATAAATATATGGTGGATGACATAGGCTTCGGTCGATTTTTTGTGGTTTTTTGGCTTGTCTCTACGAGAGGAATCTAAAAAGTATAAAATTATTAGCCAAACTTAAAGTTTTGTGAATAAAGACGAAGGTGAAATCCAAAAAAACGGTTTTTTGGATTATTTTATATTTTTTAGATTCCTCTCGTCGAGACAAACCAATAAACCACAAAAAATCGGCCAAAAACTAACAAATGCAAAAAAAAATTGAGGTAAAATTGTAATTACGCGGGGGGCAATTACTTACAAATGTAATTTGAATAAATCAAATTAAATGAGTAATTAAATAAATAAAGTTAATGGTAAATGAATTATTAAAATTCGAACTAAAAAAACAAAAAAGAAAAAAGAAAAAAAAATTGAGCCGAGAGAGAGAGAGAGAGAGGAAGAGAGAGAGGGGGCAATTTGGGGAGAGTGGGCGTGGGGCCGGGGGGGGTGCGGTGTCAGGGGGGGGGGCAGGGGGGGACGCAAAGCAATCTCCTTGGAAATATAGTGAGAACTCGTGTGGCTCAATTAATACATTACCATTAAATGTAGTTAAACGTCACTTTTGACAATGTGGTAGTCTGGTAGAGTCTGCTTAAGATGGCCATCCATTAAGAAACGATCCAGTTTGATTCTGAAACCAAACTAGCCCGAACCAATTTACCTACTCCCAGCATTTTAGACGAATTTCTGCTACGGTATTTACGGTATTTTTTTAACTTTAAGTCATTAATCAATTGATGTATATAAGGAGAATGACTTATGAGAAAATATCAAAAATACCGAGAATATCGGAAATATAGTAGTGAGAACTCGCGTGGCTCATTTAATACATTACCATTCAAGCTCCGAATATAGGATTTCATTCTTTTTTTTGGAAAATGTAACCTCATTCTAAAGGGTGGAGAATAATGAATAGTAAAATATGTATTGATATTCGAACTAGTTTGTCATTATATACATATTATTCTCTACTTATTGGGTGAAAATTAGTAAGATCCAATTCTAAGGTTAATACCAAGGATTCTTTTTTTTTTTTTTTATCAGCAGAAAAGAGTATATTAATAGTGAGAAACACTTTTGATATTTCGAAAGGTGGACTAAAATCATGTATTAGGAGGTGTTTGGGAGCCTCATTTTTAGCTTTGCATTTTTTACTTTTTGGCTTTTTGACTTTTTGAGTTATTGTCAGATTGTGTTTTTGAATCTGGTAGGAGTGTTTGAGAGAAATGTGCAGAATACATTTTGCAACAACAGTAGTGTTCAGGAGATGTGTAGAATACATTTTGAAGGTCTTTTTGTTAACCAAAATGAGAAACGTAGAAAATGAGAAGTCAAAAAGCTCTTCCCAGCCTACTTTTGCATTCTCTTCTCTAAACCTAAAAATGATTTATCCTAAAACTCATTTTCCTTCACATCATCCAAACATCTAAAACTAGAAAAGCCAATAATAAAAATACAAAAAATAGGGGGCCAAACACCCTCTAGATGGTGTTTTCAACTTTTAGTCTTTTATGCTTCAAAATTCATACCACTTTGTTAGGGGTGTTTTGGCTAAATAATTAAGTCGAATTATTTTTTTTGTTTATCCAAAAAAATTTGCATTTATTATTTTGGCTAAACAAAAATGTACGGGAGAAATCTAAAAAATAAAAAATTATTATCAAAACCAATTTTTTGAATAAAGACAAAACAAGCCAAAAAGGTCTAAATCCCGCAAGATTATTAAGCCAAAACGGGCCGAAAGTACCGTACATTTTTATTTCTAACTTGCTGGCAAAAACAAAGCAAAAATTTATAATTCTGTTGCGAAAAAAAAAAAAAAAATTGGAAGAAAAACGTACCCAACGGACTTCAGCTTCAAGTACAAGACGAACAACCATTCAATAGCATTGAAAAGCAGTTTGATGTCTCTGTGGTGAAATGTAACATCGATTCACCAAATATTTACCAAAAGCCAAAAAAAAAAAAAAAAAAAAAAGAATATGTGATGATGGACAGAAAAAATTTACTTCTACGAGATGGGCCATGTAAGTTTGAACTCAGTCATATATTCCTTTGATGAGCCCTTTATTTAGGCCCAAATTCATTTTTAAAGGGGAGGCTCAAATTCAGAATTCTTTTTTGAGCAAAGCTACGGATACAAACAAACGCGTACGGATTCGCGAGGATGGAGTTAGAGGGGGCTAGTAGAGGCGGTCGCCCCTGCAAGAAAAATAAAATCCTCTAGTATTATATAGAAAATAAAAATTTTCATATGAATTATAAAAGCTTGCCCCTGCAAAGTATTTTTTTAAAAAAAAATCCGCCCATGCATTGTGAAATTCCTGACTCCATTCCTAGTCTATACCGATCAGAAGTTTTCAGAATTCAGACCCAGCTGTGTCCTGTCCGTAGTATTTTGGTTCATTTTTTTTTTATCAAGAAAAATAACAAACTCGGACATACAAAGTCAAAGTGCTTAAAAATTTGCAAATAAAATAAAGCTCCGCCATCCTTTGCAAATAAAATAATCTTTTTATTTGCATGAATATGAAGTTGTTTAATTTTTTTCAAAAATACCGAGAGTGTCAAAAGTACAACAGTGAGAACTCGCATGGCTCATTTAATACGTACATTACCATTCAAACTCCGAACATAGGATTTCATTTTTGTTTTTGGAAAATGCTAACCTCAGCCCAAAGGATGGAGAATAATGAATAGTTAGTGCACAGATATCCGAAAAGAGTGTATTAATACTTGTGAAAGTATATTGATATTCGTAAAATATGTATTGATATTCAAACTAGATTGTCGTTATATACATATTATGCTCCACTTATTGGGTGGAAATTAACAAGACCCAATTCTACGGATAATACCGAGGATTCCTTTTTTTTTTTATCAGCAGAAAAGAATAGTGAGGATTGTGTGGGTACTTATGTCGTTTCATTTTCTAGGCTCTGTCTCTTTGCTGGCTCTTACTACTTTTGATTTTGGTTCGACGCATTAAGGTATAAAGAAAAAAGTATCAAAAGTGCTAAAGTATCACTAGTGAGGATTGTGTTTTCAACTTTTATGTTGCTAAATTCATACCACTTTGTTTGGGGTGTTTTCGTTAAATAATTATGTCGAATTATTATTTTGTTTATGTTCAAAAAAATTCGCATTTGTTATTTTTGCGTTAATTTTTTTAAAAAATTTTTGGTTCGTGTCGACGAGATGAATTTAAAAAGTAAAAAATTACTCCCTCTGTACCATTTTTTTTAACTTTCTGAGTGGTCACTTTTTTGACTTTATTTTAAAATTCTCTATAACTTTCGGAGTATATACTTTTGAAAAGATTTTATTTTAGAACTCATTAATTTCTATCAAACAAGATCCATATTGCATACTTTTTATATTATAGATTAAAAATTATATATAACTTTCGAGTCCAGCTGGAATAGTAACATGGTCACTTACAATGGGACGGAAGGAGTATTAGCAAAACCAATTATTGAATAAAGACAAACCAATCCAAAAAGGTCTATAATACCGCAAGGTTTTTTTTTTTAAATGTCAAGAGGTATTATAGATCAAAAATGAGAATCTCTAGCTACAACAGATTGTAAGGTGGGCGGAATACAACCCAAACGAGAAGCAAATCTATTGTCTCTGCAATTCGTCGCAATCCAATGTGCCACCCTATAATACCGCAAGATTATTAAGCCAAAACGGGCCTAAAGTACCGAACATTTTTTTGTTTCTAGCTAGCTGGCAAAAACGAGGAATTTTTTTATATTTTTTGTTGCGCAAAAACAAAAAAAAATTGGAAGAAAATTGTACCCAACGGACTTCAGCATCGAGTACAGTATGAACAACCATCAATAGCATTGAAAAGCAGTTTGATATATCTGTGGTCAAATGTAACATCGATTCACCAAATATTTACCAAAAGAAATATATATATATATATATATATATATATATATATATATATCCGGTATTTTTTTCCACTGATTTCTCACGGGAACCCTTAAAAGCACCTTTTAAACACATTGGACGGTTCGGATCGTGAAAATTTGATTGGGAAATAGGAGTCCCTGATGGGAAGCCCATCAGGTATACCTGATGGGAAAGATTTCGTGTATATATATATATATATAATGGTGTACAGAAAAAAATTTACTTCTGCGAGATGGGCCATGAAAGTTTGAACTTGAGTCATATATTCCTTTGATGGGCCCTTTATTTAGGCCCAAAAAATTAAGCTTTAAAGGCGAGGCCCAAATTCAGAATTCAAGTTCGTTTTGAAGCAAAGCTACCGATACTAACAGAAGTGTATAGATTTAGACACAAATATATATGTCTAGTATAATTGATGTAGGACTAGGGATGGCAATGGGGCGGATCGGTTCGGGTTTTGGCCGATCTGCACCCAAACCCAAAGGGTTTCGGTTCGATTCGGGTTCGGTTCGGAAAAGGGAGAGGATGATCCGTAACCTAACCATTCGGGGTACGGGTAATTTCGGGTAACCGAATTGTATCCATCCCGCCCCGCCCCAAACCGTACTAAAACATGAATAAATTGAGTTTAGGATATTTTATTATCTCAAAAAATTTGAAAAAACATGAAAAAAATAACAAAAGGAGACTACAAATATCAGTCAAGAGACTCAAGACTATAATATATAAAATATCAGTCAAGAGAGTCTCAAAATGTACAAAATGTGAGACCAAAACCTAACCTGTGAATATCTTACATATATATATGAGAGGTAAAGTGTAATTTTAAAATATACCTTAGGGGTTTATGTAATATGTATATATAAAATAAGGGGTTTCCTATGTAATTAACATATTTCGGTTCGGTTTGGGTATAGGTTCGGTTCACAGGTAAACCCATAATCGAACCGAACCCGTTCGGTTTTCCATCCATCTAAACCACACCCGCACCCACGGGGAAAAAATCGGTTATGGTTCGGGGAAAAAAAGCGGTTACGGTTCGGTTACCCATCGGTTCGGTCGATATTGCCATCCCTATGTAGGACAATATACCAAGGGTTTTAATGTATGGAAACGTTATTTTAGTAAAAGATTAATTTAAGATATTTTAATTTTCTTAATTGTGCTAAACAATCAACACTAAATAAGATTTGCTACTAATATTATTCCCTAAAATTTGGCAAAACAAGTGGCAGAAAATTAAAATATCCTAAATTAATCTTTTACTAAAATAACGTTTCCATACAGTAAAACCCTTGGTATATTGTCCTGCATCAATAATCCAATGCACATGGGTTGCACATGGTAAATGTTGGGTCCATACACATCAGAAGTTTTCAGACCCATCTGTGTCCGTAGGATTTTGGTTCATTTTTTTTTATCAAGAAAAATAAATAAACTTAGATACAAAGTCAAAGAACATAAAAATTTGCAATTAAAATAAAGCTCCGCCATCCTTTGCAAAGAAAACAATCTTTTATATGCATGAATATCAAGTTGTTCAATTTTTAATTTTTTTTTCTTAAAACACGTCTGTAATTTTTTAAAGTTTTTTCCTTATTTTGGAGCAAGTTAAGTCATGCTTTTGAAGCCAAACAATTAATAAATGATATCTAATCTTCGTTTGACATCACATGTTTTATCTAAAAAATAAAATAAAAAATACATTAGCTAATAAAATCCTTGTATTTTCCTGCATGCACAAAGTGGTAAAATAATACTGTAATAATGATGATGATGTAATCTAAACTTCTAAGGTCATTAATCCTAATAAATTATGTATATTACAGCCAGCAAAATAGTCCTCATCTTTAACCCTAACCTCCCGGTCAACATCTAGGGCTAGGGCTTAGGGATCTGCTCACTCGTAAGGTCTCTCAGATTCAAAATCTATCGGGTGTATTAGTGTAGCTATTAACTCTTTCGGTGCCAGTCTAACCTGATGCTCTAATTTTAATTGGGTACCCCGGAAGTGGAAGATAACATTGGACCCACAAAATAAATCGAGGTGCACTTAAGTTAGGCCTGACACCTGACTACCGGCCGTCCTCATCTTAATAGAATATATAGTAAGGCTGTTAAGGGGAAGATTATTACGGATCTATAATCTTTTATTTGGCTCAAATGGCACAAGTCAATTTCCATACTACGTCACGTTATTATTTTTATAAATGTGATGTTACATTTGATGTTCGGCTTCTGTCCATTGAGGTCGGACTCGAGCGTCTCATGATTATAATTTTTTTTGCAAATTAATTGTCAAGATTTTTTCACCGCATATAATTCAACATTGGATCAGAGTATAAAATTTGATTTCATCTTAGACAACGGTAGCCGTTAAAAATAATAATAATAAATTTTAGACAACGATAGCCTTTAAATTTCACACGGTGAAGCAACAACGACATTGATGCTAATATTTGCTCCAACCCAGTTGCGAGTTGAAAGTTCGCATCCGATATGGATTTGATGGCAATGTCAGATCTCTTTTTAATTCAAAAAGTGACCAATAACAGTTTTTTTTTTACTATTAGCATAATACTCTGTATTAAGAAAGATTATGTTACCATGTTTTAAAATTTCTTGGCAACTCACTTTTCTAACATTGATAGTTCCAGATCGGAAACTGAAGTTAGAAAGGGAAAAGATTTAGTGGATGTCGAATTTAGAGATGTCAATTTGCCAGATAAACCAAAGAGAAATTAACAGCTATGAAGTCTCGGTCCATGATGGGTTTTGATAACATAAATTCTAAAGAGAAAAAATCCCTCTCTCTCTCTCTCTGAAAAAAAACCTAGCTGCCTCTCTTCCTTTTTGTCCTTCGCTTTAGGGTTTTCACCACCCTTATGGGGTGACAGGAAGGGGAGGCTTTACTCTTGATAGTTATGTTTTTCTTCCTCATTAGTGATGGATTTTTTCGCTTTCAGTAACTTCTCATTTTCATTGTGGATTATCTCTCTTGATCTCAAATCTGATGTTATCCCCTATTTTCCTCTCTCGACTTCCCTTCCGGCCCCCTTTGTTGCTTCTCCTTCATGGTCGCCAATGCCGTGGTCGCCGGTGGGTCGATTTTTATGGTTGTAGTTTTGGTTAGCATCTCGAGATCGTCGGAGATTCATGATATCTGGTCTAGTTGCACTGGTTCTACCTGTGACGGATTAGGACAGTTTTTTTTTTTTTTATTGAAGTTTATGGTGCGGTGTATGTTTTTTGGCCGAGAAAGGTTTGTCTTGGTTTGGGGTATAGCCATTAATTGGGCTGAGTCTCTACTGTTGTGGTTGCTTGGTTGAGTTGGTTCCTTTTCCATGGACAAGTCTTATCCTATACTTAATGTATTTTGATTAAAGTAATACTCCAGTAATATCATCGGTTCTCGTTTTAGCATTTAAAAAAAAGAAAAGAAAAAGCAGAAGCTTATTAAGTCAACGTTGGAGAAAGTGAATAAAAAATGTGGAGAAGCCGAAAATTAGTCCTAGATAACGGCGCCAATTATTTTAATCTTCCTTCGTTCTCAGCTGCTTCAACCTTTTTGTCGTATCTCCTCTGGATGGATAGAACTATGCGTACAAATAAATCAATTGATTTGGGCTCATTCCGAGTCTCATATCGATGATTTGAGTTGTTCATATTTTTCAAAATAATATCTGATGCTACTCTGTGAAAAATCAGTTTAATTAGATGTTAGTAAATGCTCCATCGGTTTATCCATCTTCTGGTTCAGAATAAAAATTTGGATTAATCAATGGAAATGGAGCATTTACTGACATCTAATTGAGTTGAATTTTTATAGAGTACCAGTAAGCTTTATTTTAGAAAATATGAACGGTTCCGATTATCCATGTGAGACCCAAAGTTGACCCAAATCAACTGATTCGTACAATTTATGTACTCAGAAATCTATACCCATATCTTTATCACCTCTCAATTACTTTAATTTTTTTATAATGAAAATTAAATTATTCATCGTTTTCGCTTTGGGTAGCTAATGGTCAGCTCATAAGAGACTAGATCCTTTATTCCACGAGGCCAATTAAAAAACAAATTGATACACCCGACACAATTGATTGAAACTTAAGGCTCAGTTTGATTTATTACTTCGCACCACATCGCATGTGCACAAGCTATCCTTGATATATCACTCGATTGAATTACAAAACTCCAAATTCCAAAATCCAAAACTCCCCGTGTACAAGAGAAGTAAAATGGAAATCCGTTTAGAACATGTCATCCAGGTTAAATATAAACCGTCAACTTTTACTCTTCAGGAATAAACTTCAATCTTTGAGATGAGTTGGGGATTAATATTCTGATATCGTATCAGAAAAGTTCATAAGTCCTATACCTGGTTTTTTGGCCATGTTTCCATGTTCGTTTCATCGGATGTGAAGGACCTAAGACTCGTCATTTAGTTGGCCATGTTTCCATGTTCGTTTGCAGGGAGACGACCCAAATATTTTGATCTTTGGAGGAGCTGAATTAAAGACTAGTACGTGCTTATACCAGTCTTATTCCACCGTGACTCGCACGGTGTCTCGTGCTCATTTTAAATTTTTATTCATTTACGGAAATTTTGGATGACACTTAACCGGAAGTATATTGAAAACTATATGTCATCGATCTCACATTGAATACATGCATGCACATATTTTACTTCAAGAAATACTCCATACGACATTTGTTACGTGTACAAGAGAGCATTATATTTAAAACATATGACCGTTCTCAGAAAAAATATCTCAGCTTTCTTTTAGATTGTAAGAAATAGGTTTATGTAACCTTACACCCGGACATGTATAACAAATGCCATTGTTTACCTAACAATTGTTCACTTTGTAATACATCCCTCCATTACCTAACATTTCCTAGATTTAAAATTAATCTTCTCCTACCCCTCACTCCGGTTTAGACAAGTTAGGTGCGATGTTCGTTACTTTATATTAAAAATGAGATTAAAAAAGAGGCAAACACCAAGACAAATCAAGCTTTAAATCCCAATCAATTGGGATTTGCTATTGCAAAAATTATGAAACCAATTGGAGTGTATGTTTTTGGCATTAACACCTACCTTGTAGAGAGTTAGATATTTGTATTAAGAGTACAAGTTTCACAGTACCTTTTTCAAGCTGAAATTCTATTAAGTGATATTATCCTTATTTTTGTTTTTCAGTAAATAATGCTTCATTAAAATGACATTTAGTTTAACAAACTGCTAGAGTTTACATGAGGCAAGAGATGACTATTTAGATAATTAATTAAACGCAATTAAAAAAAAAGGATAATTAATTAAACAGAAAAAGAGAGTAAATGTCAATTTTCATTTTTTTTTTTACTTAATTAATTGATGCCCAATTTGGGGGAGAAAGAGAGAAGTGTGAACACATTGATTGTGTCCACACTTAATATTGTGTTTTTTCAAAAATGTACCTGCAAGTTTGGACAAAAAACACACAGCCACATGACTGAGAAATTGAAACATAAAAAATCTGATAAGGACAATATGGTAATCTGCAAAACAAGGTGAAATTATTTAATTAACCTTCCTCACTATGCCTCAACGTAGCACACCCAACATCATAGAAGCGTCATTTTCGTTAAGAATTAAAACTTAATGCATAACTCAAGAGCATCCTCATCAGGAAAGGCAAATCCTCCTGATGGCTAAGTTGTTAAGTGAAAGGAGAAAAAAACTCCCAAAATCAGACTCAACAATTTTTTCGTAAATCTGCAAAAATTATAATTTTGCTACAATAACTCGGTAAATCCTTTGAGGCACTGTTCAC
The DNA here is from genome assembly GCA_020921065.1 of Vaccinium darrowii. Taxonomy (NCBI): domain Eukaryota; kingdom Viridiplantae; phylum Streptophyta; class Magnoliopsida; order Ericales; family Ericaceae; genus Vaccinium; species Vaccinium darrowii. The sequence continues at coordinate 19,332,001 of CM037153.1, read as the reverse complement.
GGGTTAAAGCAATTCTCTCTCCTGACTTCATGAATAGAGAGTCTGATTTTGTGAGTTTTTTAAAAAGTGACTTGTTAATTTATAAAAGGTGTTTTTGAGATTAAATTTGGCCCAATTATTGTTGAGCCTGATGAGGATGCTCTAAGGTAAAATATTTTGCTCTTTCAGACTTCAAGAACATCATTGATCCGCACAAACATAGCACGTCTACATTGGGAAAACGGCAACATTTAATCAAAGAAAACAACTGGTATTTTTGTTCTTAAAATATTTTTATCCCTTTATCGCGCAATATATCACTGGCGATCAACTTGTATTATACGCGAATATTGCAACGTCAATATTTCAATACTAAGCGATAGAAATAACGCTACATATGATTGGAATCTGAAGATACTGGAATACATAGAAATCGACAAACTTGGATTTTTAGGTGCTCGGATTTAGGATTACACTAGCTCTGACTCACATACGACTTTCACTTAATTTTAGGACATGGATTACACTAGCTCAAATTTAGAACTTAAACACATACGACTCTCACTTAATTTTCTGATTGCGCCACTGACTCCATAGAACTTCATCTAACCCTTTCCACCTGCAAGAAGATTAACGATGTTGTGGAGAGAATAGAGAACAAGAAGAAAGTAAACAACTGCGGCGACAAAGCCAGAAATGAGGGCCCAATTGACATGGTCACAAAAATTGGGGACTTCTCCGCAAATGGGTAGCCACCCGGCATGAGTATTCCCTTTCTTCCCCACATAGCCTATGGCCAAAGCTGCCGATATGCTTGAATTTAGTAAGCATAGTATCACCTAAAAAATAAAACAAACACCAAATCAGAAATTAGCTCATTAATCCTCAATAATAAAAAAAAAAGATTGGCTCATTAGTGTCTCAATAACATAATTGTATTCCTTGTTTCTTGCACAATTTAACTTTTCTTTGAATCACTGTATTCAGGGTTAAAAAGAAACTTAGGTGTCGCGGCTAGTTTAAGCGTATTTTGACTAATATTGGGGTTCAATTCCACCGCCCACCTCCAGGGAGTCCAATTATATCTAGAGCATGGACTAGCCCCAAAAGAGTTAGCACATGAGAGGTTTTTAGCCCGAGAATTTTTTTTTTGATAACCGGATGTCTGGGCCAGCTTGCGCGCACCTTGACTAATTTCGGGCCCCAGGAGGTAACGATCAGGCATAACCCCCAGTGGCTTGACCCTGAGACCTTAGGTGGAAACCCACCCCTAAGTTCTAAGGCAAGACCACTTTGCCAACCCCTTGGGGTTTTTGAGCCCGGTGATCTTGGGAGTGAGTAAACCCCTAAATCTCAAGTTTGACAACTCAGTGACTTTTTGGAGTCTATAAAATATTCAATTCAAAAAATATTCAGCATACTAATTATAAAAACTACAGCAAAGGGGCCGGTCCTGTTTGTTTTCTTTTGGTTTTGATCCTCATCATTCAGCAATTCCTTGGATGTTTTTGTTTTCTTTGGCCTAATATTTTCCCTCATGTTCATGTCAATTTTTTTTTTCTCTCAATGTACCCATTATTGAGTTATTAATACACTTATTTTTTCCGATCAAAAGAATCTAATAAGGCTAGCAATCACAGAGTGGATGGAGCTCATGACACCGATTTTTGTCGGGTGAATCATAGAGTAAATTGGTTTAATCCGTCTCTTTCTACAGTCTACACATCTCGTGATTTGTCGAGAGCACCATGTGCGAATGACACGATGATCAAACTCTGAAACCTTGTGATTCGATTGAAAGGAGAACAAGGGTATGTGAGCATACCAAATCTAAAACCAGAAGCAAGCGCCAAAGGGAGGTCTTGCATGGAAGAAAGATAGTTGTGAGGCCATAACCACTAGCAACTGCATTTGCGAGCGCAAAGTACCTACGACAAAGGTTTTGCCAGTCGAGATTCAAATTCAAGCACGAAAATGAAAAGACGATGAACATGACGAAGGAAAAAAAAAAATGCTTCATTTTCGTCTAGAACACAAAGATAAAATGACGTGGCAGTGACTTTTTTGAGAGACAAAATAGGCCATATCGACGAAACTTTTGATCTGCAACGATAATATCGAAATCTGCCATGATCATTCGGTAGTATTACGATGATACTTAATCGAAACACGAGATCAAGACACAAAAAAACTTACTTGAATGTTGGTGAATTGGTATACTTTGCAACAAACTTCAAGTTCAAGACAGTGGTGGAGTCATGGCTTGTGACCATGACTACGGTTGCGGACACGGTTGCACCCAAGGCTATGAGCCTTAGGAGGAAGGTGGGGATTATCTTAGCCATTGCCATTTGGTTTAATATGCTCAAAGTAAGTGTTGTGAAATAGTTGAAGATGAGAAGGAAAAGTTGCTCTAAAAGCTAAAACAGTGCATATATAAATTGTGTGGGAAGAAGGGTAATTAAGGAAAGAGAGGTACTGAGTTAGGTCAACTTTGTCTTGTTTCAGAGTTTTTTAGGGGTGGCATGTATTAGGTTAACCACTAACTTCAAAAAAAAATTATGTGGCTGGTATTTTGGAAAACAACATTTGTTACTATAAACAAGATGACCTCTTGATTTAGCAAGTAGCCAAGTGGTACATATTTTAATTTGTTGGAGGAAATTATACTTTTACCCTTGTTTGGGCAGAACACATAATCTCTGGTCTGGTGTACAACGATCGGTTGGGGCAGCAGAGCTGCAGAGGCGACTCCAGGATTTTAGTTCAACGATGAAAAAGACACTGTCTATACAAATAATGTCTTAATAAACATATTTAGAAAGATTGAAAACTTATCGAGCCTAATTTATTTTGCTTTGTTACTTACTCCGGTCCAAATATTTTGAGTCCAGGCACAAATGGGATTATGTGTTTACGTTTTTCTATTCATTCAGGTGATTGAAGTCATGCATCTTTTAGAACCCGTTGGGAAAGTCAACCTTTTAAAAAAATCATATTGATCGGATATAGATGAAGTACATGATTGAAACACATTTGTGTTGGAAAAATGATTCTGTACCCGAAAAATATTTGATTTTCTCAAGTTAAAAAGCATTCTAAAATTTTTAATAACCGGGTGAGCCGGGCAGAAAAGCATTACAAAATCATATTGATACGTATCTGGTTGACATGAATTTTGATAGAGTGAAATCTACGACATGAGCGGTTCCGTTCGTCAAAGTGGACTCAAAAAAAGTTCACAAGTGGCCAACAACACGGTTCAGTCCCTGAAGTATGTATGCTCTCGGCATTGTATACTTTCGAACCAAATTACAGGGAGTAAATCAAGTAAATTCCTCAAAAAAAGAAAATTTCAAATGTAATCTGCAATACATTTTTTTTAATTTTATAAAATTGTCGAATAATCCAAATTCCATGCATCCGCCCTAAAAAATTGAACTTGTAAATGGTGATCAGGTCAACTACCTCTTCGGTTAAAATATGTTGGTGGCTTTTTTTGTGTGGTTATTGTTTGGCGTTCCCAAACTATACGGACCTACACATAGAGATGGCGAGGTGTACTGCCTCTTGGAAGGGCTGAAGGCAGATGGGGTGGTTGAATGTCAATTTGTGCTTGGTACAATATTCGAAACCAAAGCCCTTGCTAGTGGGGCTCTAATTTGTGTCAAAATTTTGTTTGTTTTTCGAAAACTCGAGTGTTCAACCAGTTTGCGCACATTTCAACTAATTTTAGGGGCAATTCATTTTTGACAAGCCCAATTAAAGTCGAAGCAAAGCCTCGATGGACTGGTCCTAAAGGATTTGGTGGCATCTGAGAGGTTTCGAATCCGAAACCTTAAGAGGAAGCAAAACTCTAAGTCTTAAGTCTTGATCACTAGGCCAACCCGTTGGGTACTTAATTGGTGTCATTCCCACATCATTTTTAATAGTTTCTTTTTCTGCTGGAAAAGTAAGTTTGTGAATCCATTATGCTGTTGTTGTTTTTTTTTTTGGTAAAAGGGATTTTATAACCAAAAAAAGAAACTAGATACAAGAGAGCAAAGGGGCATACCCCTGAACCGAGCTACAACAGATCCTGAAAAACTGTGTGAAAAGGAACCCTAGGCTATACAAGACACTCAAAGCAAAATTTTTCTAGAAATATTCCAGGCTCTACAAAGATCACGATTAACACTATTACCACCCACTTTCCTCCACGTGCAGACTCTATCCCGGACATCACGAACACCTGCTCCCAAATACCTTCAAGGTTAGGTATTATGTTGCAAAAAATGTATTCATTCCTAGCCTTCCATTATGCTGTTGTTTGTTAGACTTAAAAAGGCTGTTTGGATGGCAGCCATCTTAATGAAGAGGGAATGAAAATGTGATTGCAAAACTCCAATATTTCTATATGTTTGGGTAAGAGTTGTGATGGGATATTAACTCTCTCTCAATCCAGGAGCAATCAGTTTCCAACAACATCGTCGAATTTACAAGATACCTATTTCAGAAGAGCCGAGTTGCAAAGCAACTCCAACTCCAACCCAAGTGTTAAATGCTTAGGTGCTATTTGGTATCTCCTCTCTCATGTCAAATTTGACGTGTTATGTCAAAACTTTTCTACATTTACCTTACTCCCGAAAACTTAATAAATATCCTCAAATAAGAAAGCAGACATTTTAGAAAAGCCAATTAAAGTTGAAACTGCTCACCGGAGTATGTGGCATGGCCAAGGCTTTAATCAAGCTTTGTTGCAATTGGAACGTCGGAGTAATCCACGGAACAGAGATCGTAAGAGTCCGAAATATAAAGGATTTTATCAGGTTTGGTAATAATTCGATTGAGGTGGGTTTTGGCAAAATGGGAGTCGGAGATTAGGGGTTCCCATGGGTGAGAAATGGACTTGAATCGGCAAAGATGTTTGACGGTTAGTCGAGAGAGTACATAAGCGATGATCTCATGGGGAAGGGTTCCGCCCCTAGACATGGCCGCCGCCGCCACCGTCAGAGTTCAAACACAGAAACCATTGCTCCACTCAAATTGTCCCATTTACAGCACATTCCAATCTGCCACTCAAATTAAGGGGAGATATAACGATCAGAAGAAAAACAAATCAAGAAACCGAGGGCTGAAAAAGGTTTGTGAATTTCAACATTATAAATAGGGGCCAAGTGGGAGTGGTTGCCACCTCAACGATTTCTCAAGAATACATGGTAACTCTTCATTTGTAATGAATTACGAGCTCCAAAGCACGAATGCTCTTAAAATGGTCCTTTGTCTGAACCGAGATTCACCTATACATTTCCTTTGGCATCAGAGTAATCGTATTAAACGATCCACCTATACATAGATGCCACAAACACATAGATGATTCCAGCAATAAATAAATGAAAATGAAAAGCACAACGAAGACGAAAAAGGACAACTGATCACATAAATTTTTTTGGTAATTCACTGAAACAATAATTGAAATAGCTATTTCTAGCAGACCTTCTTTTCAAAGGTTCCAGGTTGCTTCAATAGTTCCTTCACTAGGCTCCTCCCTCAGGTAGACAAGCTTAATATTTTCAGAAGTGATGGAAGCAAAACAGCTCTGTGGAGCATTAAACACCTCCTCTTTTTCGGTTTTTTACAAGCCATTCTAACAAATTTATACTTGTACACCCCAAACCCAGATTTACCGACATCAAACCATGACGCAATAATCTTGTACAACCCATCATAAACATAAACTTTACCACTGGGGCTCGCCTCATATTTTCGCCCACGGATCACTCATACTTAAAGCCCATAATACATGCTCCGCTCCAATGCAAGGCTTCCCCCCTCCGGTTTCTGAGGTACATTCCTCATTCTTGGCACATCCATTGCAAATTGTAGTGGAGGAATTGACGGATACAAAGGATGCACATAATCTTGAAATACTTCAGATAAATTCCCCCATTCAGTCCATCTAGAAGCAAACCGATTCGAATACACCAAATTATCTCCGTTCATCGTAAAAAGCTGGGCTTGCTCTAGTGAGAACAACTCCAGCAAATTCACAAATAAAAGCGCAGGCTGGAATCAAGTCCTGAGACCTAACTCCCCAACCAGTTTCCCTACAAAATCGCTCAAACCTAGCATTCCGGGGGACACTGACAATTGATGCCGCATTCATATATCGAAGGTTTGCCTGCCCCTTGACCCGTATATATAATGACATCACCGCCATCTTCATCGTCTTCATATCAACCTGATCTTGAATGGATGCAAAATTTTAATTTTCGAGGGCAAATGCAAATACAACTAATTGTATCTTACATGCAAGATACATTTCAGATTTTAAAAAAACGTGCAAGATACAATACCAACTACCAATTTCTATCAACAGGAAAATGTCATTGAAGAACCAAGAACTTCATTGCATTTTTAACACGAGAGTTTAACTTGACACCTAACCAATTGAGTCACCTTCCCTGACCCTATGAATTAAAATGCATATCTATTGTCCTGCGTTCTCCATACAAAAGGAAAAAATTAGCACTCGGTCCAAAACTTTTGTCAATCTGGTAAAAGAAATGACATGCAGTCATACAGTCAAGCAAACTCATATAGCAGTGGTGTTTCTTCTCTTATTGATATCTGCATCTCTTTGGAACGACATAAATAGCTTCTAAGAGGTTAACAAAAAGAGGAAAATTATGTTGCTTCCTATAGAATGAGATGGTTGAGACATGGAAAATTGTCGGTACTTCCAAGAAATGGCTTTACAAATAAATAATCAATATGTGCCTGCCGTCAAAAATAAATTACGTCAGACATAGCATAAGAGAGTTCCAACTTCCAACGGTAGCATTAAAATGAATGCTTCTTAAAGGTTAAAAAAAATCTGTTCCTCACTAGGCCGGAGTAATATCACTTGAAATGGAAGATGTAAACAAAAACATCAGATAGTAAACAAAATGCATTTAATATACTCCCTCCGTCCCATATTGTTGGGACTCTTTCCTTTTTTGGACGTCTTAAAGAATTGTGTATAATTTTTAATTTATGAAGTTTTTTATATTCCATATGGATCTTGTTTGATAGATCTCAATTAGTTTTATTAAACAAAGTTGTTGGAATGACAAAAACTATTATTAGATTATGAGATATAAACAATTTTTTGAGACGTTCAAAAAGGTAAAGAGGCCCAACAATATGGGACGGAGGGAGTAGTATCTAACTTTCCGGTTAATCCGTGGACATTAGAGCATGCATTTGGTACATCCTCTATGTTTACTACGTTTATGGTGGAACTACTGATAAACCCTATCAACATGCACAAAATATGAAGCGGATTTTGAGTACTACAGTTATTGTCAATGCGCAAGGACACCACCATGCACGAAATATGAAGCGGATTTTGAGTACTTCAGTTATTGTAAATGTGCAAGGACATTAAAGCAATCTCCCATGAATATGGTTCGTCCTCTACGTTGATAGTGGAACTGCGGAAAATCCCTATCATGCACGAATATGAAACATATTTTGAAAAACTTCAGTTGTTGTAAATGCGCAACGAGATTAAACAATCGCTCCAATTAATGGTGGCAATGAAAATTACCATAAGTGAACATTATTAAAAGGAAATCAACTCCTAAAGAACCTTCCACTGCACTTCTTCTCCAGCGTTTCACTAAAAAGAATTCTAAAAATCAACTACTACTGACATACACCACACCTAATTCTCAGACCACGTTACACATTACAATTTTAAGTTCTCTACGAATATTATTTTCACAAGTGTCAGCAACAAAATAAAAGATTAATCTACGAATGAACTACATATTGGACAATCACACCATGGACCACATGAGCTAGATTGATTACAATTCAAAGCCTTTTATGAGAGCAGAAGTCTATTGGTAATTAGGTAAGCTGGTAAGGTTAAATAACTCCGACTTTTTTTAGCTCTCTCATCTCCATTTCTATCCCTGCTATTGTTGGCAATAATCTTGCACAGTTGCACTTCAAAACAAGCTATTACTACTACTTCAATCTGGCAAGTAATCGGTGGAAAAAATTTACAGCCACGATAGATTAGATTTATCTACACACGAAAAAGATAAATTTTTGCTCCAAAAAAATGCCCTCATCTTATTCTACATGCTTTCATATGAAAGGATTGTTTCATCACACAAAACTTAGCTGGGCCAGACACCTGACCGTCCTACCAAAAAAAATGCATTTGTGATTTGAAGTGATCAAAGACAAACCGTTGGAGTCAACAACAATCTTTCCCAATTTTCCACAAACTAATGTTGAAGTGATTTTTGTTACTAGAAACAAGACAGAGATTATTCAGGGACAGCAACACCTCCCGAAGATTATCAACAAAAAAAAAAAAAAGCACCCCCTCCTGAAAATTAACCTGAACATGTTAGATCGTTAAAAGGGTGTTCTACATCTAACCAATCCGTGAATGATAAGATCGGATCAACAGCTCTAGAAAATAATATCAGCGTGTACAGCTCAATCGGATCAAATGATCCATATCTGTAAAAAGTTTTTTTTTTTTAAACTGGTACAGAACTACAGATAGATGATGATTCAGTGATGAAATAAAGAAAAGGAACGGCAAAATCTGATGATTAACAGTTGAAAAGAGACACAAACCTCTGGTAATTCACTGAAGCAATGATCCAAAAAACAAGGATTTTTGGATTTTAGGTCGCTGCTGATTTCACGTTCCTCGTCCTCTCCATCTTCTTCACCTTCGTTGTCAGACGACCTCATCGCGTAAAAAAAAAAACTTTCCCACTCTTTGTATGTGAAGACCAGAGTTCCAACAAGCAGCGGCGTGGGTCGAGAGTTCCAACAAAGCATATATAAAGGAATGCCCTGAGCTTCCTTGTAGTATTACTTTAGGGTTTCGAATTTCGATTGACTGGAATACCCCTTTTTTCCCCGATAATTATATGGGCAGAGAAATTGAGCCACAGAAAGGGTGATTCTATATAGCTCCCACTTACTTCATACCACCCGATTTCTACATACAACCCAGCTGACGTGGAAATTTTCCATTTTTGCTTTAAATATCCCGGTAAAGTTTCCAAAATACCCTTGGTTCAATATTTCTCTCAAATTTTGAAAAAACTCTCTCTCTCCTCCTCCCTTCTCCCCTTCTCATAACCCACGGTCTCTCTTCTCCCATACTCCACCACTACACCGAAACACCCAACACCCATCACCCATCACCACCCACTGCCCCTCCGACCGGCGACCACCACCACTGTCGCGACAAAGACCAAACGGCTCAGATTTGACCCGGAACTAAAAGTTGTGTTCAGTTTTTACTCGGTATATATACATATATATATACATATATATATATATATACATATATATATATATACATATATATATACATATATATATATATATATATATATATATATATATATATATATATATGTATGTATGTATAAATGTATGTGTATATATATACATATATAGTATAGATCTTTCTAAAGTTCCTGAAAAATCGCTTTATAGTTGTTAATTTCAAGTGAGATTGGTTGATCGGAAGTTGTTTGGACTGAAATTTTGTAAGAACCGCCATTGATGTCGAAGGAATTCGGTATAGAATTTCCGAAAAACGATATAAATTTCGGTAGTTAGAAGTCAAAAATGTCAATACCAGTTATTTGGGCAATGATCAAACGGGAATTATCTACCGAAATTCAACATTGTTTTCAACAATTAACTCCCGTAATTTCCTACAACTTTTGGGATTCAACATTGTCAATACCAGTTATTTGGGCAATGAGCATTGTGTTTTCTTTGTTAGACTATATGGTTAGACTATACATTTCATTTTGGATATGGTTAGTTGATATTATGGTTGGTGGATGGACTTTGGATATAAACTATCGAAATATTGTCTAGATTTCGGTTTATAACTACCGAAATAGTGTACCAATTTCAGAAAACCAATTGTCGAAATATTTAACCAAGTTCGGGAGTTATATACCGAAATCTATGACGTTTTTCGGGACTGCATAACCGTGTCGAACAAACAGACAGATCACTTCTCGGGAAAAAAATGGGTTACATTTTGGGTCATTTTTTGGTCAAAAATCTTCATTTCCGGGATGCCAACCTCACTCTCCACTTCCATGCTTTCTTCTAATGTCATGGTCTTCTGTATTGCTGATTCTTTTGATGAATTTGGAACTCTAAGTTGTTCCATTACTCTCCGGATTTCTTCTTCTAATTGAAGTGAGGGAGAGGATCCCTCCATTGACTCATCAAAATTGTCCATTGATTGAGAGAGTTGAGAGATGGAGGGGGAGAGTGTAGGAACAAGTATGAAATTTTTTTGACCTAACAATAGAGGAAGAAGAAGAACGAGTAGGAGGAATAAGAGGGAGAAGAAGAGGTCTGGGGAAGAAGAAGGGGTAGGTTGGTATGTAGTAATAAGAGAAAAAAGGTTTGTGTAAATGGGTTGGTATGTAATAACTTGAGGGGCAAAATGGACTTTTCGCAGGAGGGGTTTTGGGATTTATTTTGGCCGGGTGGTATGAAGTAATAAATGGGAGCTATATAGAATCACCCCCACAGAAAATGTACAAATTTATTAGTTTGGGCTCATTTCGTGCCGCAAACGAATAACCCGTGCCGTTCATTCAGAGCATTTTAACGATATCTGATTGAGCTAATTTTTTACGGGGTATAAGTAAATATTAATTTGAAAAATGTGAAAGGCTCCCGTCCTTTGTGTGGAGTCCGAAGTGAACCAAAACCAATTGATTTGTACATTTTTTGTTCCTCGATTTCTATAGCCATAGTACTGTCCCTTTTTTTTTCAATGGTACTTCTGGTTTAGAGGCGTCAAACGAACTGCACTGCTACTGCTAAGGCCTAGTTCTTTTTTTTTTTTGCTGCACTTATCATCCCTAGCCCGACTTATGTTACTAATTATGTTATGTCATGTAAAAAATATTTTCGATCTGATTAGGGTCGTGAACAAACCACAATCTGTATTGTGTCGTGCCAAATCGAGTCTTGAAAATTTAAACTATGTAAAATTTGAACAAAATTATAAATCTACTTTTTAAAGGTTGAGACGAAGAATTATTAGATATGCTACTTACTTATAAGTATAATCCATTATTTTCATGTGTTTGTATTTATTTTTGTAGGTAAGGTCTTTGTCTAGATGAGAGTTGACCAGAGTCAACAGTTGACTGACCTATCCGGAGGTGATGTGTGGCAAGAAAGTCTTGCAATACACATGTCACGTAATGTACGAATAAGTATGCTACACGTCAGCACTATAAGAGACGGACTTGCATCATCTTGCTGACCCACATATCATGTGGATCTTGGCTATGGGCCTCTTTTATAAGGGCTCGGAATAGCTTAATTGACTGGCGCGACCCGTAGACTACGGGTAATTATCGCGATTAAACAGTAATATTAATATAACCCAGACATCCGCGTCTGCTCAAGTCGCGAGGCAGGACTTGAGGGGTCCTTTGAGGCTCGGTCTACAATGTAGGCATGACTAATTAAGTCGTGACCTAGTCCGTGCGGGAATGAAGGGGGATTTAGTGGCTTGGTGGATTGAGGAGATGGGATCGCCACGAGGTAGGGACGCGACACGAGAGTGTCGCAGACTGCTACCCTTGTGGCCTTGCAATAGGGAAGGGACACGTGTTAAGTATTTGTTGGCCCAAGTTGGCTATAAATATAAGACACTCCTCTCATAACACAAAGAGAGACACCTCCTCCTTAGAGAGAGAAAGTCCAAGAGTGAGAGCACTCCAAGAGATACTGCCTAAATCTCTTTCATATTGTTTGCCTTCTCCTTCACCCCCACAAAATCCATCTTTCATTCTCTTATCCTAAACACTAACCATTCTTTACCTCTCTAGCTCACAAATTTAGGGCTTTAATTTTGAACCCTGCAAAGAGTGAGATTTTCACCTCACCTACAATTTTAGTTGGGGACTTTCTTGTTATAAATTGAGCAAGTTAAATGTGGCGCGGTGACGGTAAAAAAATGAAAGAGTCGATGGTTCAATGCAAAACTTTCCAACTTTTACACAATTCAAATTAAATGTAATGTATCAATCCGACCTAGAGAATGGTATTTCCATGCCTGTATCGAGTCTGTGTTGTGTATGTGCAATGCTCGTGTCTGTCTCGTATTCATAACGTGCTCGTGATATATTGTGCTCGTGTGTGTATTGCACTCATAACATGCTCATGATATAATATGTCTGTGTTGTGTCCATATTGTGTATGCCATAATGAGAACCCAGCCTAGCCAACTTTAAATCCTGTATTATAACATGATTGTTGACCTAGACCCATTCGCTAGGGCTATTCACCATACCTGCTTTTATTAGGAAGAAAAAAAAAAAAAGAAAAAAGGCATAGAGTTGTTTCCCCGCAACAAACAACCCCTAAATTTCGAATCAAACTTGTGGTGGAGGGTGGATCGTGGACGATATGCTTTGAATTTGGTAGTGAGCGAATCAAGAAAGACGAGGTTGTCCCGAATGGGCTATTTCAAAAATTGACTTTGTAACACCCCACATTTTGGGATACGTTAATTATTATTACAACCGAATATCTTAAACAGAAATAATAATAATATAAAGTTTAATGTGAATAATCTGTCCTTCACAGATTACAAAAAGGCAGACCGGGTAAGCTCTACGGCTCCGCAAATTCCTCTGCTTGGTTAATCTCCATCTCAGCAGCTCCTCCGGCTTCGTGTTCTCCGTAGAGGTCCTCCTATCCATCATGATAATCTAGCATAATACGTCGGAGTCGCGAAGCAACATCGTGGTATTATGTCAGGGTCGCACAAATGCAACACCGTGAGTGTGGACGCTCAATAGATACCCTACCCCAACCTTAAACTAGCAATTCTAGAACAATATTGCAGGTGACAGGCAAATAATAAATTCATGCATGTTCAAATATCAGAGTTAAAACTATCAGAGTGCAGCTTTACAAAAATCAGTGTCTCATATCATTTCAAAAATCAGAGTGTAGTGTCAATATCTCGTATCATTTTCTCATAACAGCATTCTTCTTCAAATTTCAACCATATCAACATCTCACATCTCTCGAAAGTTATTGGCCCGTTTTAGAATCTCGTTCTAACGGTCACCAACCTTTTCGTTCGAAGGGTCGGCCACCCATAAACTGACTCCTGCAGTATGAGGTCCGCTAACTCCGCGTCACACACGACATAGTCCCGGCTACCCACATCACTAAATCCCCACCAGTTTGTTTATGAGGTCCGTTCACTATGTGCTGTACTGAGTAAGTTCTGACCGTCAAATTCACCCGCGGAATTTGAGGAGAAACTATAAACAGTACTACCGTATAGTTCCATTGAGCTTCGACCATCAGTTCACCCCGGGGAACTGAGACAAGACTCTAATGGCAGCATCGCCTCAATTTTCGTCACATCATTATTTTCATTCTCATCTCTATCTCTTCTTGGAAACAATCGATCATTTTCTCGAAAAATGTGTCATGTCGTATCATCTCGAAAAATGTGCACATGCCATAATTTCATAAAAGTCCTCTGTTTAAAATCATTTCTCCATAATCTTTCCATTTGCAAATCATTTCACGAAAACCGTGTTACTGAAAGACAAAAATTCTTTCTTCCGAGGATTTAAAACAACATTAAGAGTTATGCTCGCTTTTGGATTTTGTTGGCGTATTTTAAGACCCGTTCGTCGAGTCACCACTTGGTTTGGGCTAAACCAAGAAAGAACCCTACTAGAAAACTCTAGTAGTTGAATCCGTTTGGCGTGTTTTAAGATCCGTTCTTCGGATCGCCACTTGGTTTGGGCTAAACCAAGAAAGAACCGTACTAGAAAACTCTAGTAGTTGAATCCGTCTGGCGTGTTTTAAGATCCGTTCTTCGGATCGCCACTTGGTTTGGGCTAAACCAAGAAAAAGCCTGACTAGACATGCTAGTCATAGATTCTATTTGTCAGTCTAAATAGATTTAAAATATTTATTTAATAATTTCGGAAAATCTCGTTTCATTTGAAAAGCTCTTTTGTTCAAAAAATCAGTCGGGCATTATAACTGCGTAAATTTGAAAAGTCGATTTTCATTTGGGCATTATAACTGGATATTTTAGGTTTTCAAAAGTCAATCAGGCATTATAACCGGATATTTTCAAAAGTCAGTCTCAAATTGTGGATTGGTTGGCTGTTTAGTTTTCAGATTCATTTGTAAAAATCAAAAAGTAAAATAGGGGATCAGATCTACTTTCTTGGATATATGGTCTCGTTATGAGATTTTTCGATTTTTGACTCCGTCAAAATGAAAAATCTGGGGGCAACATCACTTGGTATGCATACGGTGATGCCGACTGACGGAATACAGCCATTACAAAGACATCAAAGAAGGGTCTAAGGAGCATTGGAAGCTGGTGAATCTACCCCCTGAAAGTTATACGGAAATTTTCTTCCTGTCGAAGCTGACGTGTGGGTTTAGCACATTCAAAACCTCCTATCAAGGAGTAAAAGTCAGATCTATTTCGAAATTTCATCTCCCAAGAGGTCAGATCTATTCCTTTATCATCCACCAGAATCTCTTAAGCTTGTTACGGTGATTCACATGATCAACTTTTTCAATTTCCTTTTGCAAATAATTATTTGGATCCAAATGACTTGTTGCAAAAATCCACTTGGCACAATCATGATTTTTACACATAAATTTTGTGCCCTATCCCTTCTAGAAGCTTATTACTCCATGGCTGTAACCACACCCATTTGGCTACAGTTTGGCCCGCAGAGTATATATATCTAAAAAAAAAAATTCCAAAACCACTTCTTTTGGGTTTTACATCGCTTAAATGAGTATAATGGCCGTGCGGCACAACGATTTTCTCTGAACAAACCCATTTGTATGAAAGTCGCTTTATAATTTCTAAAACTGGGTCTCTTTAGGAGCATGTCTTTCTCTCTCACTGCTCCAGCTTTCGGATTGAATGTTAATTGCAAATTATAACCCACATTTGTCATGTTTTTCTTTTGCGAAAAATACAACGTGGGTTCGACGAAGCTCGCGGAACAATCTTTAGCCATAATGCGGGAGCCACCGCGGAGGAGAAAATTTGGTTTGCTATTGCTGGAAATGAAATTAGCAACACGGACCGTCGCGAAGGTGAGCCACCGGTATGAGCCCATCTTTGTTCGCAAGAGAACAGCTCCGTTTACTGCAAAAGCACTCGCGGCGGAGAGGAGCAGAGAGAATGAGAGTCAGCCTGCATCAAGCGAATTGCCGCGAGGGGATGAGCTCGTAGCTGGCTCCACCGCAGAGCCGATCTGTCGCGGAGGTCAATTCGCGGAGTCGGTTCATCTGCGCGAGGGTTACCCCGCCGAGGTCAGATGTTATAAAAAAAAAAAAAAAAATTATTGTTTTAATCTATTGTTCATCAATTCTCTCCCTGAGATTACAAGAACAAACTCATTTTTGTGAAATTTGCTTTTTAAAGCTAGATCTATTTACTCATGACTGATGTATTGGGATTGCGATTGTGAACATTTCGATTTCTAACCCATGTATTTGTCATGATCTTTTTTGCGAGAAATACACCGCAAGTTTGACGATGCTCGCAAATACACCGCAAGTTTGGCGATGCTCGCGGAACCATCTCTGACCCATGTAGCAGGAGCCACCGCGGAGAAGACAACTTGGGTTGTTATTACTGGTAATAAAATCAGGAACCATGGACCATCGCGAAGGTGAACCACCCATCGCGAGCCCAAACACGATGCAAGAGCCATCGCGAGCGCGAGTCACTTAGCCGCGAGAGGTGATATTGTATTCAGCAATTAACGAAGATAACCGCGAGGGGCTGTCCGGTGCACAGAGACCACTACAGCAGACGGCCACGAAGCCAGAATCATGGCGCGCTGGTCCTATTTACTTGCCGCGAGAGTCATATGTGCCCGCGAGCGGCGAATGGTTGTGAAAATCAGTCTTGGTTGCAAGAGCGACAAAGTGTCACGCGACCACCGAGTCGCGGGAATCACTTGGGTTGAGTCAACTCAGACTCTGATTTGTGACGGACCCTTGTCTCACTGCCAAATCAGTTAGAGAGATTGGTCCAAAGGCAATGCACGCGCAGGTGTTTGACATGTTTTCTAATCCAAGAAGACACGGCCGTTGCTTCATAGATTTTTGTGATTTATCCAAATAAAAAATCTGAGGGGCAACATATTGAGAAGGCTCCCGCAAGAATAAAACTCAGGGCTGAAAAGAGAGTGCAGACCTACTCATTTTTCAAAGTCAGACCCTTTTTGCTTTAGAGATTAAGCTTTAAAAGGTCAGATTCATTTTCTACCTACAAGCTAGTTTGCAACCTGTGATGATTCTTCATTTAAGTTGCAATCGTCAACTGAATTTCTTCCTTTATATGAGGTAAAAAAAATAATATAGAAAAGAAGAATCTCTGAATCATTAATTATTTCCATGTAATTGATATTGCTCAATCTTTTGGATTTTATTCTAATGATAACATGTGTGGTCTATGCATGTGCCACGCGATTGCTGAGATGGATTGGCAAGAACCACCACCGCAATCAACTCAACCGAGTCAACTCAGTCTAAATAACTCACCTGAAGCAAAGCAATGAGGGCCCGCTCGAGATAAGCGCAAGAGACCATATATACCACGGAATCGTCATATAAGGTCTGTGATATTTAAATGTTTATTGATGAAATTTCAATTGTCTTCCCAAATATAATTATTTGAAGGCAAGCCAGTCGCGAGAATCATCGCGAGGGAAGACTATCGTGGGGTACACTTCGAAATCAGAAAGCCATGTTTTATGTTTAGAAATTTATTTCTAAGTCATGGCAATTACATGACCTTGATGGATAAAAATGGGTTGCGACCGTCGCTATTTCAAATCATAATCTGAAAATTAGTGTTGAGATACACTTTGAACACGTTGGCTTTGGCCCAACTTCATTGATTTCATTCATCCGCTATGGTGGAGAATATCTTCGAGCCACATATTTTCATAAGTAGGCTGCTTATTGAAGTTTACATTAATTTGTTTGAATAGCAATTCCTTTTTTAGCCTTTTGCTAAACAAGCTTAAGCATGAGCAAAAAGGGGCCTTCTGAGCTAGTGCTAAAACATTTTTAGCCCTTACTAAACATCTTTGCTAAACATTTTTAGCATGTTAAAAAAAAAAAAGAGAAGAAAACATTTTCGGCATGTTGCTGCTGGTATGTCCCTTCCTGGGTTTTGGATTAACCTTATTTGAAAAGGAACCCCCAATATTAACCTCTAAATGATGCTATTGGGCTATTATGAAGATGTGCCATATGTTTAATCTCTTCCATCTTACACGTTTGTTCTTGATGAAGAAGAGTTTGTATGTTTTATTCACAACTACAAGCAACAGCTAGTATTGTAGTACAATGCCTGCCTTTATTTTATTCTTACTTTGTACAAGTGGCTGCTACATACATTTCTCTCCCTAAAGAATATGGACGGTGAAAGGGGCATGATATTGATTATTTTTTGGCCCACTTCTAACACCTATATGCATCCACTACAGTGGGGATGTTTGCAAAGTTCCACATGTTCTTTGAAGTAAGAAGATCAGATTATTTACACTCACCTATACTGATAAGCACACAAATATGTAAATATTAGTGGGCTTATGTCCTCAAGTTTGATCTTATTATTATGTTTATTGTTAATTTTTATAAGATATTGTGCATAAGGTTTGTTTTGAGTGTTTCAGGGAGAAAACGGTGTAAATATGGTGCATCTAATGTTGCGGGGAACACATAGGAGCGCGTCACACCGAATCATTTTTCCAAGCCAATCCCATTTGAAATAAAATAAACTAAACAAAAGTGGAAAGTTTGAAAAGCTTCAAGCGAGTGGGGCGGCTTTGCAAGTGAGATTTAAATGCGGAGTCCGGATGATATCTTGTTTCGCCCCACGAAACACATGCCAAGCACAAAAATTACAAGATTTATACCGTTTTGATCCCGGTATTAAAATAAGAAAGTTGACTGTGCCGGCGCTCGAATCGGACACCGTTTTGAACATCAGTTGAGAGCGTCGCGGACCAAGTCAGTGCAAGTGGCAACAATCAGTGCTATTTCCCGTTGCTTTTTATTACTTCTTTTTCTTTTACTTTTCATTAGTTTTTTTTGTTAATTCTTTTTCTTTTCCTTTGGCTGCCTATATAAGGCATGAGTTGTGGAACGAAGAGGATCATCTTTTAAAAAGAGAATCAGTAGTTTTTCTTCATTTCTCTCCACCGAAAATTCTCTCCCTTTTCCTTTGTCCTCTCTTCTGTTTCTTCTGTTTTCTTTAGTTTCCAAGTCAGAGAGTCATGAGCTCATTTCTTCTACTGTAATTTAGTCCAAGTTGCTTGTAATCAGAGTTTAATTTTGTAATTTAATTTCCAAGTTCATTGTAATCTATCTGTTATTTTAGCGCCTAGTTTAAATCCGTTTAATCGAAAGATTGAGGTTTGGTTGTGAGAGTTCGCAAACTTACTGGCTGTTTCTCACACCGGATCCGAATCTAAGATTAGTCTTATTTGTGGAAACCTTTGAGATTGAAAGGAGGACACCTTTGGTCTACCCTCCTGTACACATCTCCTCGGTACACTCTTAAGACCGATCTTTTTAATTGCATTAAAAAAAGCCGTAATGTTTAGTTTATTTTTTAGCTTTTCCTTGGCGAGTTCTTCGTCAATGGAGGAGTAGTCATAGACTCGGCCTAGGGTGATCACCATCTAATGGCCTAAGTGGATTCGTGATTCTCACACTCGAGCAACAAAGTTTGTTTGTGTTTAATACGGGCTTGCAACTATCGATTTAAAACTCAAGATTGTTATGTTTTTTATTATGCGTCGACAATGGCTTTGGCACGCATAATGCTTAAATCGATGTCATTTTGAGGGTTTAACAAATTTCTGATCAAGCCTTGATTAAACCAAACACTGAAAAAAATAAAAGTATAATTGGATTACCTTCCAGTTGAGCATAAAATTTACCTTATGACTCAACCGTGTAAATTGTGAGAATCATGGGTTTATTTAGGTTATAGGTAGTGTGATCCTTGGCCAGAGTCTTTTAATTAAATTTTAATCAAATCTTTACTTTTCATTTTCAAGCTGAAATTGCAACCACAAATAAATCAAACCAAGAAAGTTAGTTTGCCGCTTTAAGGCTAAAAACCCTCATTTGCGAGTCAACCATCACGCTCAGCGCATTCGGTCTCTGTGGATTCGACCCGGTCTTACCGGTTATCTTGCTACGCGATACCTAGCTCTACGCTTGGGGCGACACCTTTTGCAATACAATCTAAGGTCGCAAGCAAGTTTTGGCGCCGTTGCCGGGAACCCAATGGTCCGCTCCGCGTGAGTTTGCCTCGCGCCACACCACTGTGAGTATCCCGTTCATTGGTACATATCGCTTAGTTTACTTTCATTTAACTAGTATAGTTCTAAGAGCGGATACCTCTAACCATACAGTTGATTGTTTAAATTGAGGTTTAACGAAGCTCGAGGAAGTATATTAGTTTTTAAATTTCTGTCCTATACTTAACGAGGTGGCGGACTAGCCCCTCGGAACTGTTTGTGGTGAGGCGGTTGAATAACCCCTCCAGTCTGTTAGTTGGTAGTGTATGCACGGGCAGCGTGATTACTTTCGTGACCCTCATAATCGTCGTTTAGTTAGTATTGACACCCCTTTTGTGGACACAATGGGCGATCGAGAGGAACCACCAGTACCTCCACCACCACAAGTGTTGTCCATGAGGCAGTGTCTTAACCCCACACACCATGTTCCACCATCACCCATTGTTCATCCCACACCCACCGCCGAGAATGCTGTTTACACGATTAGGCCCAACACAATTTCCATGTTGCCGGCTTTTTATGGGATGAAGTCCCAATGCCCTTACGATCACGTGAGGGATTTTTTGGATCTGGTGAACACACTTGTTACGGTCCCGGCTCAACTTGAGTCCGCACGCATGAAATTATTTCCATTTTCTCTCAAGGACCATGCACGAACTTGGTTGTCAACTTTAAAACCGCTTTCCATCACATCATGGGAAGAAATGCACGATGAATTTCTTAAAAAGTACTACCCCGTGCATAAAACTGTGGAGATGAAAAAACGTGTCTCCAACTTTGCGGAAAAACCAAATGAACCATTTTTCACTTTGTGGGAGAGATTTAAAAATCTTTTGGCTGCTGTCCCGCATCATGGTTTTTCGGTAAAGGACAAGATGCAATTTTTCTACGAGGGCATTTCGCAAGGGACTCGGCAATTCATTGACACCATGTGTAATGGTGAATTTTTAAACTGGAGTTCGCAACAGTGTTATGATTTTCTCGAGCAACTCGCCGAGAACAACCAGTCGTGGGATTATACGGATCCCTCGGACAAGACCTATGAACCGGCGAGTGCGAATGTGGGGGCGAATCAAGGTTCGGGTGAGAGAGGGAAGTATGTGCTTAAAGAACAAGATGATCTTAATTTTAAAATCTCCCAGCTCACTAAAAAGTTGGAAAATTTGGAAATAAAAAGTGTGAAGGAATGTGTGCTTTGCGTGACCCAAGGGCATTCAATTGATGATTGCCCGGTTCTTCCGGGTTTGAAGGAAATCCTTCAAGGTGGGGTAGCGGAACAAGCGGAGGTCAATGCCGTTGGTCAACGGTACGACCCTTTTTCAAACACCTATAACCCCGGAACCAAGGACCATCCTAATTTCGGTTGGGGGGGAACTAATCAAGGGCAAGCTCAAAGGCCACCCCCGGGCTACAACCAAGGCTTCCGACCACCCCAGGGTCAAAATCAGAGCCAAGGTCAAGCCCGGTTCCCTCCAAATCAACAACACCATGGGTCTAACTTCTGGCACACACCACCTCCAAAGCGCTCATTGGAAGAAACCATGCAATTTTTCATGCAAAGTCAAACCGTTACCAATGAGCAAAATGCTCATGCATTGTGAGAAATCCAGGGTCAAGTGACTCGGTTAACCACGTCTATGGGGTAGCTTCAGCAAGAGAAGGGAAAGTTCCCGTCTCAACCACAAGCAAACCCCCAAGGAGTCCATTTAGCATGCACCACATCGGGCCAAGACCCGAATAATCTTGAGTAAGCCAAGTCGATTTCTGTCTTGAGGAGTGGTAAGGAGATTGATAAGACTATCCCTCCGAAACCTACTCCTCCTGTGGTCCCTACCCCTCCCGTGGTTCTTCCTCCTCTGGTTGTAGTTGAGCAACCTTCTTCGAGTGGTCCGGTTGTGCCTCCTAAGGTAGTGGAGCAAGAGCCTCCTGTCTGTCCGTTTCCGGCACCTTATCCCCAAAGGTTGAAAGTGCCGGCCAAGCCTTCGTCAGACACCGAGGTGTATGGGGTTCTAGAACAAGTTAAAATCAACATCCCTCTTCTGGAAGCTATTAGAACCATACCCAAATATGCTAAATTTCTTAAGGACCTATGCACTGTTAAACGCAAGTTGAATGTCCGAAAGAAAGTTTTTCTAACTGAACAAGTGAGTTCCATCATCCAAACCAACATAGCTCCAAAGTACAAAGACCCCGGGTGCCCTACTATTTCCATTGTCATAGGGGGTAAGAGAGTTGAGAGAGCTTTGCTTGATTTGGGTGCGAGTGTGAATCTACTTCCGTTTTCGGTGTATGAGCAATTAGGTTTGGGAGAGATGAAACCCACGAGAGTTACGCTTCAATTGGCGGATCGTAGTATCCGCATTCCTAAGGGGTTAGTGGAGGATGTCTTAGTCCAGGTGGACGACTTTGTCTACCCCGTGGACTTTGTGGTTCTAGACACGTGTCCCGTCGCCAATGCTTCACAGGCGCAAACACCCGTCATTCTCGGACGCCCTTTCTTGGCGACTTCCGATGCGGTCATTCATTGTCGTAATGGGTTGTTGAACATGACGTTCGGGAACATGAAAATGGCGGTGAATGTGTTTAACATAGGGTCTCAAATGGGAGACGATGATGATGTTCATGAGGTGAGTTTAATAGACACTTTGGTTCAGGAGCACGTGAACACTATTCTTTACAAAGATCCACTTGAGGTTTGTCTTACCGCCAATGAGGTGTCATTCTTAGATTCACCCGAGGTTGAGTATTTGTGTTCTTTGTTAGAAGTGGAGGATGTGTGGGGGACGGACACATGGTACCCTAAGTTTGAAGATTTGCCCCCCCTCGAGTGCAAAACTCTTCCGTCTAGTGTCCAACCACCCAAGCTTGAGTTAAAAACCCTCCCCGACACTTTGAAGTATGCCTTCCTTGGTATTAGCGAAACCTTCCCTGTAGTGATTTCCTCTTCCCTAGAGGCACACCAAGAGTCTGGTTTGTTAGCGGTTTTGAAGCGGCACACTAAGGCCATCGGTTGGTCCATTGCCGATATTCACGGGATTGATCCATTGGTTTGCACACACCGCATCTATCTTGAAGAGGATGTGAAGCCGTCTCGCCAAATGCTTGCGACCTATCGTTGCTGTAGTTAGCGTCGCCCCAAGCGTAGGGCTAGGTCGTCGAAAGCATAGTAACCCGGCAAGACCGGGGTCGATTTCCACAGGGACCAAATGCAACCGGCATGAGAGTGACTTGCGTTGAGAGTTTTGGCGTTAAGACGGCCAACTTATAAGGTGGTTTTGTTGGGTGGCTCTCTCTCTACCTCTAAATGGCTAGAAAATGAAGGTTTTGCTAATTAAAACTAAAGGCAAAGTCAAGGGGTTCAAAACACCCATGACTTGAATTACATTGTTCTTCTCAAGATTACTCGGTTAAACCACGTAGTCAAACATGCTTAACCGGAAGATTCAACATTATAGCACATTTGGATTCTAGAAAATGGGTTTGATCAAGAGTAGGGTTCATTGAGGCATTTTTACAAACACTTAGAATGCCATAGCTCAAAGCATCATGTGTGGCAAGTAGTCAAGCCCTTGCCTACACAAGATCAAAGAGATTAACAAGACTAAATTTTGATACATAAAATCGAACCCCAACTCTTAAACAAACAACTTTGAATGCTCATTTTGAGAGAAGAACAAAAGTAACCCAAGTCATGGGGTGCTAATCACCCCATGACCAAGCCTTGCTACACTACTCACACATACTCAAAGGAGAAATGGAAATACTACGTAGAAATACCAAGAAAACGTGAAACATAACGAAAATGAAAATAAACTACGGATTTATATAGCTTAGAGAAGTGCTTACAACATTAATGAAGGAGAAAACCTTGGTTCTTGAAGATTGAAGACTAATTTCTAGAGAGAAGGTGGAGAAAATGAGTGAGGAAGAAGAAGGGAGGTAGAGAGAGAAAGTGAAAATGTAAGATGCCCTAATTTTCTGAAGTTTGGGGCCTTTTATAGTCCCAAAGTTACAAGTGAAATGTCCAAAAAGCCCCCAAGTCTTAACTTGATCGGGTACAAAAATTGGCTTTCGGACTGATGTGGATCGATCCACTATGAGAGTGGATCGATCCAGAATGCTCTGGAGTCATTTGGACGAGAGTGGATCGATCCAGTATTGAGAGTGGATCGATCCACTATTGCTGATGCAGCCTTTGGGGTGGAGTGGATCGATCCACTATTGGGAGTGGATCGATCCAGAAAGCTCTGATGACCTTTTGGCTTGAGTGGATCGATCCACTATTGAGAGTGGATCGATCCAGAATCGACTGATGGTGTTTTTTGCTTGAGTGGATAGATCCACTCTCAACAGTGGATCAATCCACTATTGGTCCGTTGATGCCTTTGGTCACTCCTTCGGTCTTCCATGCCTCCGGGCCTCTTCTAAAGCATTTGAATACATCGTGGGGCCCTCGGGGGAGGTGACCTATAGTTGCGTGGTTGCTTGATCAATCCCGAATTCACCGGGAGTCCATGTGAACGTGCCGTGGGGCTTCCAAGCCTTGACTTGTCTTTGTGACTTTTTGGCTTCCCGGGCCCGGTGTTGGCGTGCCATGGGGCCCGTGGCCCTTGGTAACTTAGAACTGTTCCCAATGCACTCCAAAACGCGCTTATTCACGTGTTTCACCTGTAACTAACAAAAACAACACTACGCGCATATCAAACATATAAGGTGCAAAATCGCGTGTGTGTGTGAGCAAAATGAGCTAGATAAGCCCCGGATATGTACAATATTGGGGGCTTATCACACCCCCCAACTTGAACTTTGCTCGCCCCGAGCAAACTAAACAAATGCAACTAACGGGAAACAAACTAAAATGGATACGTCTTTTAAACCCCCGGGCGGCCCCGGTAGGACGAGTGAAGTCTCGTGAGGGTTTTCAGCAGTGACAACCCACAAAACACAAAGGAATCGATTACTTTAAGTGTACTCATGCCCAACCGACAACCTCACATAGCACCACAATGTCCGCCATGCAAGTCAATGACAAGATATTTCATTCATAGAAAGAATTAAGCAAGTGAACTTCTTAACCAAATTTAGCACAAAAATCAATCCTCTCACCTACCGTCGGATAGAAAATTCTCACGTGGCATGCGTGTAAATAGAAACCTCACATAGAAATTCACCAACTTTGAAAACAGTTCTCACACCATTGATAGCTCGGTATTTCTTTAAGCACACACCTTCCCTTTATTCGAATGAATCTCTTTTTGTTTTTGTTTTTTTTTTATGTGGTCGTGCAATGCCCGGACCTCTCGGGCTTTCTAGTTGACCCCTTTAGCGAGCGTTAGGTCGGCCATCCCCAAGCCAAATGGCCTTAGGGTGCCAGGTTTTGAGAGACCCCTCGGACTTAATTGCTCGAGTCAAAAAGGCTTTATAGTGAGGTCCAAGCTAACCACATTCGACAATGCCTTCACAAGGTCTATCCATCTTTTGACGCGAACAATACGGTGGGAGCAAACCCCGATTGTCCGGTTACTCAATGAACGCCCGGATAAACATTAACAATAAAGCATGCATCATTTTTTCCTTTTCTTTTTACATGGAAAGGGGCTCCAAAAATTTCACAGGCAATTAATTCATACCGAGGGATCAATGACACGTGAACCAATTTCGAAGCTAGTGAATGCTCAAGTGGGACAGTGTGCGTGCAAAAGCATGAATTTAAGTGAGCATACGCTATCCAACTATAGCTAATACGGTTTAATCAAGTGTATCCCTTTAATGTCATGTTCACAAGCTTAAGTCTATCCATGAAATCATATCAAGACTCCGTCTCACACAACAAACATCATAGCATTAATTAGAAGCCATCAATTAAGAGTAAGCACACAAAAGTATCCAAATTCCTTGATTGACAATTTTTATTTTTTTTTAAAAAACTAAAATATAAACAAAGCAATAAAACACGAAGTACACCCTCCCCCCAACTTAAAATATGCAATGTCCTCAATGCATGAGACAAAAAGTAAGAAGATGGAGGAACAAAAAGATGTACCGACGGGGCGGAATGTCAACCACCCGATACCTCGACCAAGTGTGAGGATTTTGCATCATCTACTCCGTTCGTCATTGGTAATGCTGCATCACCCTGCAAAAGACTGCATTGCCAACTACCTACTAAGAGAAAATGATTAGTACCGACTCGCTCCGTAATAGCCGAGTCCCCAACAAATAAATCTTCACGCGATAAACGGGTAAATACTTTTCTCCCTTACCGAAGCAAGGTGGCTATACCAGACCACCAACAGCCGTTTAAAAACGGCTAACACTAAAGCTCACATGAATCAGGTGGACGGGTCGTCCGGAGGATCATATTTGAAAAAATAAGGATCATCAACAAAAACTTTTTTCATCTCTACAAGAAATTTCCTCCTCACTTGGGGAGTCCAATCATGTGGTAGTTGCCCCATGACACAGTAATTATCAACATTGGTTGACCATGGACAACTCAATACATCAAACACCTCCTCACCCGAAAAAGTACCAAAAACCGAGAGATTTGAAGGTAAAACTTTGGTTTCTATGGGTGACAACTTCTCAAGAGTAGTAAATATATACCCTGGCCCACACTTGTCTTGTCTCTCAAGTAAAGAGTACAAGTAATCCACCTCTGCGTCCATCTCTTCAGCGGTGAGAGATTTTTCTAAGGCTTCCTTGCATAAAGGAGGATACACTTGGTCTTGCATCACCGTGTCTATCACACTCACCTCTTGAATATCACACGCGTCCCCCACTTGATTGTTGACATTAAAAATGTTAAGCTCCATTTTCATGTTCCCAAATGTCATGTTTAACAACCCATTCCGGCAATGAATAATAGCGTCGGACGTCGCTAAGAAAGGACGTCCGAGAATGATAGGAGTTTGTGCCGAAGGGTTGGCCACTGGACAAGTGTCCAACACCACAAAGTCCACCGGATAGACAAAGTTGTCTATTTGGACTAAAACATCTTCTACCTTCCCTCTTGGTATCCGGACACTACGATCGGCTAATTGGAGAGTGACCGGGGTCGGTTGCATCTCTCCTAGCCCTAATTGTTGGTACACGGAATACGGAAGCAAATTCACACTCGCCCCCAAATCTAGCATGGCTTTCTCAACTTTCTTGCCGCCAATCACGATAGAAATCGTGGGACACCCAGGGTCCTTATATTTAGGGGCGACATTGGTTAAAATTATGGAGCTCACCTGCTCAGTCAAGAAAACTTTTTTTTGGACATTCAACTTGCGTTTAACAGTGCATAAGTCCTTAAGAAACTTGGCATATGAGGGAATTTGCTTGAGGGCATCCAAAAGAGGGATATTGATCTTTACTTGCTTAAAAAGCTCGTAAATCTCATCATTCGTGGTCGGTTTAGGATGTGCCCTCAATCTTTGGGGGTAAGGAGCAGGAAATGGACAAGTAGGCATACATGGCTCCCCAACTTTGGGCGATTGACAAATGACGTCACTCAGAGAGGGTTCCATAACAACGGGAGTGGGAAGGACAAACGGAGTGGTAGGCTTTGGAGGTATGGTTTTGTCAACCTCCTTGCCACTCCTCAAAGTGGTGATAGACTTGACCTGTTCCACATTAAGACCCTTGGTCGAAGTGCCATTCGCAAGACCCTGGGGGTTCACTTGTGGTTGCGAGGGAAACTTCCCCTTTTCTTGTTGAAGGACCCCCACGGCTGCGGTCAACTTGGAGACTTGATTTTGGATCTCCCTCAAAGAATGTGCATTTTGCTCATTGACAACCGATTGACCTTGAATAAACATTTGGAGGGTATCCTCCAATGAGCGCTTATGAGGGGGTTGGTAGGTATTCGGACCTTGTGCTTGTTGGTTAGGAGGATACCTGGGTTGCCCTTGGTTTTGACCTTGGGGTGGTCGAAAACCTTGATTCTGGTTGAGGGAGTTAACTCCCACTTGGTTGGTCCCGTGCAAGGCCTCTTTGAAAGCATCCAAAGCGGGGCACTGCTTCGTGATATGCCCACTAAGATCGCACAAACTACACACTTCCTCCACTTGGGCCACTGCGGCCAACTCAGCTATCTTGTTCAATTCCAAATTTTCCATTTTTTTAGCAAGCAAGTCGACTCTACGGTGTAGGTCGGTTTGCTCGTCCAACGTGTACTTACCCGGAGCACTCGGGCCGGGAGTATTCGAACTTTGGGCCTGCTGGGACCTCTCAGAAGGTTTCGAGTAATCCCAGGCTCGATTGTTCTCGGCCAATTGGTCTAAATACTCCCAAGCCCCATCAGGATATTTATCAAGAAATTCTCCATTGCACATCGTGTCAATCAATTTTCGGCTCTCGTGAAAAAGCCCGCGATAAAAAGCGATCACTTGATCTTGTTCTTCCAAACCATGATGTGGCACCGATATCAACAGATCTTTAAAACGTTCCCAGCATGCATAGAAGGTCTCGTCATTTTGTTGTTGAAAACCTTGAATTTGTTGCATCATATGACGAGTTCTATGCTCTGGGAAGAATTTCTTGAAAAACTCCCTTTGTAAATCAAGCCAAGCCCGCACAGACCCAGGTTTTAAAGCATTGAACCAATCCTTGGACTTGCCTTTTAGAGAAAATGGAAAAAGTTTGAGCCGTGCGGACTCCTTTTGACCATTTTGACTCACAATTGTATTCACAATTTCATCAAAGTCCCTCATGTGAGAGTAGGGACTCTCATGCTCATGCCCATAAAAATGAGGGACCAAGTTTATGTGGTGAGTTTTTACGGTGAAAGTATCTGCAGGTGTAGTGTTGGGGAGGACTATGCACGAGGTATGCGGTGTGCGATCGGGATTCAAGTAATCCCGCATAGTCCTCAGACGTGGTGGTGGTGGTGGTGGATTGTTTCGCGGAACTCCATCGTCATCCGCCATTGCTTCGATTGGAGGGGTATCAATGCTAATTAAGCGGCGATTATGAGGGTCTCGCAAGTAACCACGCTGCCCGTGCATACACTACCAATTAGCAGACTGGAGGGGTTATTCAACCGCCTCACCACAAACAGTTCCGAGGGGCTATGCTGCCGCCTCGTTAAATCCAACAAGTAAATTAAAAACAAGTAAACTAAACTAAACTAAATTATACTAAAAGAAAGGAATACTTACAGCGGGCAAGCGAAACTCGCGCTCGGTGGACCATTGGGTCCCCGGCAACGGCGCCAAAAATGCTTGCGACCTATCGTTGCTGTAGTTAGCGTCGCCCCAAGCGTAGGGCTAGGTCGTCGAAAGCATAGTAACCCGGCAAGACCGGGGTCGATTTCCACAGGGACCAAATGCAACCGGCATGAGAGTGACTTGCGTTGAGAGTTTTGGCGTTAAGACGGCCAACTTATAAGGTGGTTTTGTTGGGTGGCTCTCTCTCTACCTCTAAATGGCTAGAAAATGAAGGTTTTGCTAATTAAAACTAAAGGCAAAGTCAAGGGGTTCAAAACACCCATGACTTGAATTACATTGTTCTTCTCAAGATTACTCGGTTAAACCACGTAGTCAAACATGCTTAACCGGAAGATTCAACATTATAGCACATTTGGATTCTAGAAAATGGGTTTGATCAAGAGTAGGGTTCATTGAGGCATTTTTACAAACACTTAGAATGCCATAGCTCAAAGCATCATGTGTGGCAAGTAGTCAAGCCCTTGCCTACACAAGATCAAAGAGATTAACAAGACTAAATTTTGATACATAAAATCGAACCCCAACTCTTAAACAAACAACTTTGAATGCTCATTTTGAGAGAAGAACAAAAATAACCCAAGTCATGGGGTGCTAATCACCCCATGACCAAGCCTTGCTACACTACTCACACATACTCAAAGGAGAAATGGAAATACTACGTAGAAATACCAAGAAAACGTGAAACATAACGAAAATGAAAATAAACTACGGATTTATATAGCTTAGAGAAGTGCTTACAACATTAATGAAGGAGAAAACCTTGGTTCTTGAAGATTGAAGACTAATTTCTAGAGAGAAGGTGGAGAAAATGAGTGAGGAAGAAGAAGGGAGGTAGAGAGAGAAAGTGAAAATGTAAGATGCCCTAATTTTCTGAAGTTTGGGGCCTTTTATAGTCCCAAAGTTACAAGTGAAATGTCCAAAAAGCCCCCAAGTCTTAACTTGATCGGGTACAAAAATTGGCTTTCGGACTGATGTGGATCGATCCACTATGAGAGTGGATCGATCCAGAATGCTCTGGAGTCATTTGGACGAGAGTGGATCGATCCAGTATTGAGAGTGGATCGATCCACTATTGCTGATGCAGCCTTTGGGGTGGAGTGGATCGATCCACTATTGGGAGTGGATCGATCCAGAAAGCTCTGATGACCTTTTGGCTTGAGTGGATCGATCCACTATTGAGAGTGGATCGATCCAGAATCGACTGATGGTGTTTTTTGCTTGAGTGGATAGATCCACTCTCAACAGTGGATCAATCCACTATTGGTCCGTTGATGCCTTTGGTCACTCCTTCGGTCTTCCATGCCTCCGGGCCTCTTCTAAAGCATTTGAATACATCGTGGGGCCCTCGGGGGAGGTGACCTATAGTTGCGTGGTTGCTTGATCAATCCCGAATTCACCGGGAGTCCATGTGAACGTGCCGTGGGGCTTCCAAGCCTTGACTTGTCTTTGTGACTTTTTGGCTTCCCGGGCCCGGTGTTGGCGTGCCATGGGGCCCGTGGCCCTCGGTAACTTAGAACTGTTCCCAATGCACTCCAAAACGCGCTTATTCACGTGTTTCACCTGTAACTAACAAAAACAACACTACGCGCATATCAAACATATAAGGTGCAAAATCGCGTGTGTGTGTGAGCAAAATGAGCTAGATAAGCCCCGGATATGTACAATATTGGGGGCTTATCACAACCACAACGTCGTTTGAATCCAATCATGAAAGACGTGGTTAGGGCGGATGTCTTGAAGTTATTGGATGTCGGGATCATCTACCCCATCGCCGATAGTAAGTGGGTGAGTCCCATCCAAGTTGTCCCTAAGAAGTCAGGGATCACGGTGGTAAAAAATGCCAATGATGAGTTGATACCTCAAAGGGTGACCACCGGATGGAGAGTGTGCATTGATTATCGCAAGTTAAACGCATACACGAGAAAAGACCACTTCCCTCTTCCCTTCATAGATCAAATCTTGGAGAGGGTAGCCGGTCATGCTTTTTATTGCTTTCTCGATGGGTACTCCGGGTATAACCAAATTGAGGTTGCTCTTGAGGATCAAGAGAAGACCACTTTCACGTGTCCTTTCGGTACTTTTGCGTATAAGCGCATGCCTTTTGGCTTATGCAACGCGCCCGGAACCTTTTCAAGGTGCATGATGGGCATTTTCAGTGACATGGTGGAGAAAATTGTCGAAGTCTTCATGGATGACTTCTCGGTGTTTGGGGACTCCTTTGAGTCATGCTTAGAGAATCTTGAACGAGTCTTGGAGAGGTGTGAGGAGAAGCATCTTATTCTGAATTGGGAGAAGTGTCATTTCATGGTGACCCACGGGATTGTTTTGGGACACATTGTGTCCTCAAAAGGGATAGAGGTCGATAAAGCCAAAATTGATTTAATTGAGAACCTCCCTACCCCTAAGTGTGTGAAAGACATTCGGTCTTTTCTTGGGCATGCGGGTTTCTACCGCCGTTTCATCAAGGATTTTAGTGCCATCTCACGTCCCTTGTGTCACCTCCTCTCGAAAGACGCGCCATTCATTTGGACACCCGCGTGTGAGGCGGCATTCTCTAAGTTGAAATCTAGTCTCACCACTCCACCGATTGTGCGAGCTCCCGATTGGGACCTTCCGTTTGAGTTGATGTGTGACGCGAGTGATTACGCGATTGGCGCCGTCTTGGGCCAAAGGAGAGGGAAAGAGCCATGTGTCATTTCTTACGCGAGCAAAACTCTCAATGATGCTCAATTGAATTACTCCACCACGGAGAAAGAGTTGCTCGCAGTTGTCTTTGCTCTTGACAAGTTCCGGTCTTATTTGATCGGGTCTCCTATCGAGGTCTTCACGGACCATGCCGCGTTAAAATATCTAATGACTAAGCAAGATGCTAAAGCGCGGTTAATTAGGTGGGTCTTATTGCTTCAAGAATTCAACTTAATAATCAAGGATAAAAAAGGAGTTGAAAATGTGGTCGCGGATCATTTGTCTCGTCTCGAGTTTGAGGACCGTTCCTCGAATATTCCTATTGCGGACTCATTTCCGGATGAGCAATTGTTTGGTGTCTCATCTTGCCCGTGGTTCGCGGATATTGTGAACTACTTAGCCACGGGCCAACTTCCTACCGTTTGGACTCCGCAAGAGAGGCGGCGGTTCTTGTTTGAGGTGAAAAGATTTTTCTTTGATGATCCTTATCTTTTTAAGTATTGTCCGGATCAACTCATCCGGCGTTGTGTGCCAGATGTTGATTGTTGGGGCGTCCTTTCCTTTTGCCACACCGAGGCATGTGGGGGACACTTCTCCGCCAAGAAAACCTCTGCAAAAATCCTCCAATGTGGGTTATATTGGCCGACGCTTTTCAAAGATGCTTTCGAATTTTGTAAAAAGTGTGAGAGGTGTCAACAATTGGGAGGAGTGACGAGAAGGAATATGATGCCCCTAACCAATATTATTGTTGTTGAGCTCTTTGATTGTTGGGGCATCGATTTTATGGGGCCGTTTCCAATGTCTCTCGGATACCTCTACATCCTTCTTGCGGTGGACTACGTGTCCAAGTGGGTTGAGGCGATCCCCACTCGTACGAATGACCACAAGGTGGTCGTTGAGTTCTTGAAGGAACATATCTTGGCTAGGTTTGGTACTCCGCGTGCGATCATTAGTGATCAAGGGACCCATTTTTGCAATAGGCCCTTTGAAACTTTAATGCGTAAGTACGGTATCACTCATAAGGTCTCTACGGCCTATCATCCACAAACCAATGGTCAAGCCGAGCTTGCTAATAGGGAAATTAAGCACATTCTTGAGAAAACGGTGAATCCGAATCGAAAGGATTGGTCTATTCGTTTGACCGATTCCCTGTGGGCCTATCGAACCGCGTATAAGACGGTGTTAGGGATGTCCCCTTACCGCTTGGTTTATGGGAAGGCGTGTCACTTGCCGGTTGAACTTGAGCACAAAGCCTATTGGGCCATTAAATCTTTGAATTGTCGCATGCCCGAGGCTGGTACGCATAGGAAGCTCCAAATCAATGAGCTTGAGGAGATTCGGAGAGATGCATATGAGAGCACGACCATTTACAAGGCAAAAGTTAAGGAATTTCATGATAAAAACATTCTAAGGAAGGATTTCCATGTGAATCAAAAGGTGCTTTTATATAACTCTAGACTCCATCTTTTTCCTGGAAAATTGCGTTCACGGTGGGTTGGGCCGTATTTTGTGCATCAAGTGTATCCTCATGGGGCAGTCGATGTTTTTAATCCAAAGGATGGTAAAATTTTCAAGGTGAACGGTCAAAGGTTAAAACCATTTTTGGAAAATTTTAATGCTGAGGAGGAGGTTAAGAAGTTGGTCGATCCGGTTTATTCGGACGACCCTCCGGTTTAAATTATTGTGTGATTCGCCCGTGGAGTCTTCGTGACTTCACTTTTCACGGGGAGCTAACGCGTACCTCTGGACTTAATTGATTGGAGGGCCCGGCCCTTTGCTCCTTCTTGCATTGGGTTTCCCATTATTGACTTGGGTCTAGCTATTCACGCGGGCTAGAAAATAATGCGCGTGTTCCCAGCTCCGGTTAGAAGGGCCATTCTTTCATTGTACATATTGTAAATATTGCTCTTTGTGGCGCCCAGATAACACGAGTTGGGCGGTTCTAATATCACTTCTCTTAGTAGGTAGTTGGCAATTAAGTCTTTTGCAGGGTGACCATGCTACCGTACCAGCCTTGGTAGTTTGGGTCTAACTTGGCGGCGAGTGCGGCATTCAGGAGCTCTAAGCATGAGTGCGACGAAATGTCGCGGTTGTAAGGCCTATAAAGTCATTGAGGACGATCTTGTACGACTAGCTGTGGTCCCAGAGAGGGGCCGAAGGAGGAAGCCTTGGAAGCATTGCCAATGACGAAAGGAGCGAGCGATAGACAAAATCCTCATCATTGGTCGAGGTATTGGGTGGTTGACTTCCACCCCGTCGGTACATTTTTTTTTTTTTTTGTCCCTTCCCTTGTTTTTCATTTTCATATTGTCTTCGTGCTTTGAGGACATAGCACGATTTAAGTTGGGGGGAGGGATAAATATTATCTGTTTAAATTCTTTTCAATTTTTAGGTTGTTAATAATGAGGTTTTAATTAAAAAAAAAATTTGAAAAATACTCACCATATGCTCATTTTGTATCTAACTAGCAAGGGTTTTGTTTTTTTTATAAAAAAAAAGAAAAAGAAAAAAATAATTGCTTAGCTTGACTCTGGTACATATACATAAAAATTTGTGAACAAATCGAGTTAAAATGTGTTTTTGAGTGAGTTTTGTCCATATCCCATTTCATTCCTCATTTTCCATTCCTAGTTAGGTGAATAAATCTCTTGTTCATGTCTAGGTGTGTTGGATATCTTATGTGCATTACATTGGAGTCTATGGCGTACTTAAGAAATGATTCAAGGCAATCTTTGCTATGAAACCACGTATGAGTCACTTTGATCCTTATTTCGAACCAAGTCTGAGTCCCGTTCATTGTAAATCTTAGTAAACCGGATGTTTGGAGGAATGTTAAGGGAGTGTTTTGTGATATTCTAATGGAATTGGGGTTGATCTTAATGAAGTGGGGAGTTGGTGAGTTGAAAAGAAAAAAATTGGAAATCTTATGATACCTCTCCCCTACCAAAAGCCCCACAGATGTGTCTCCCACCTCTCCAAGTTCTAAAAATTGACCCATCTCTCTCACACCACAAATGTTACCTCTTATGGCTTTAAGTTTGTACAAAGAAAAAAAAAAAAAACAAGAAAAAAAAAGTATAAAGAAAAAAGTAAAAAGAAAAAAGAAATATGTTGTAAAGAGCCAAAGAGGAATGAGAAGATAATTGATTATCATGTGTGAGGTTTGGTGAGACATCCGAGAACCAACAGTTTGGATGAGGAGGACGACAAGGGAAATGACATGTGGTGTCGGTGGTTTAGTCTAGTATCTATCTAGCAATTTAGGCATCTCTTGGGTAGTTAGAGTGTAGTGGTGGCCAATGGGTAAGTGATCCAAGCTAGCATAAGGCCATCACTCGATTTGTATTCCCATTTCCTTGTACCCAAGGTCATTATAAGCTAATAAAGCCCTTAGTTGATCTCTAGTGCGCCTCTACTCCATTATGATGCATTTTTGCTTATCTTGTGCATTTTAGTTCATGTACATGCTTGTTTCGCTCCTATTTTTGCTTACTCATTCGAATAAAAGCTTCAGTCTTGCAGCGCTCCACCAATAAAATGCCTAGCACCTTGTTCTTGCTCATTCGAATAAAAGCTTCCGGGCGTTGGTTGTGGATATGGCTTAGTTGCTTTGTTGTTGAGCATATTTTCATTTTGAGAATTAGCCCTGTAAATTGAATAAAGCTTCCTTGTGTGACTTGCCTTAAACAGGTTTTAACTAGTTTTGTTCATTTTTTGTTCATGTGCATGTTTTAGAGTTGAGCATAGCTTGTTTATAAAAAAATATATAAAAAAAAAAATTTATTTTGACCTGAGTTGGTTGGATTTAAAGTGAGTATATGGTGAGCAATATAAAAAAAGACAGGTGTTTTGTAGGTTACCGCTGCTGAAAACCCTCACGAGACTTCACTCGTCCTACCGGGGCCGCCCGGGGGTTTAAAAGACGTATCCATTTTAGTTTGTTTTTATTAGTTGCATTTATTTAGTTTGCTAGGGACTAGCAAAGTTCAAGTTGGGGGGTGTGATAAGCACACAAATATGTAAATATTAGTGGGCTTATGTCCTCAAGTTTGATCTTATTATTATGTTTATTGTTAATTTTTATAAGATATTGTGCATAAGGTTTGTTTTGAGTGTTTCAGGGAGAAAACGGTGTAAATATGGTGCATCTAATGTTGCGGGGAACACATAGGAGCGCGTCACACCGAATCATTTTTCCAAGCCAATCCCATTTGAAATAAAATAAACTAAACAAAAGTGGAAAGTTTGAAAAGCTTCAAGCGAGTGGGGCGGCTTTGCAAGTGAGATTTAAATGCGGAGTCCGGATGATATCTTGTTTCGCCCCACGAAACACATGCCAAGCACAAAAATTACAAGATTTATACCGTTTTGATCCCGGTATTAAAATAAGAAAGTTGACTGTGCCGGCGCTCGAATCGGACACCGTTTTGAACATCAGTTGAGAGCGTCGCGGACCAAGTCAGTGCAAGTGGCAACAATCAGTGCTATTTCCCGTTGCTTTTTATTACTTCTTTTTCCTTTACTTTTCATTAGTTTTTTTTGTTAATTCTTTTTCTTTTCCTTTGGCTGCCTATATAAGGCATGAGTTGTGGAACGAAGAGGATCATCTTTTAAAAAGAGAATCAGTAGTTTTTCTTCATTTCTCTCCACCGAAAATTCTCTCCCTTTTCCTTTGTCCTCTCTTCTGTTTCTTCTGTTTTCTTTAGTTTCCAAGTCAGAGAGCCATGAGCTCATTTCTTCCACTGTAATTTAGTCCAAGTTGCTTGTAATCAGAGTTTAATTTTGTAATTTAATTTCCAAGTTCATTGTAATCTATCTGTTATTTTAGCGCCTAGTTTAAATCCGTTTAATCGAAAGATTGAGGTTTGGTTGTGAGAGTTCGCAAACTTACTGGCTGTTTCTCACACCGGATCCGAATCTAAGATTAGTCTTATTTGTGGAAACCTTTGAGATTGAAAGGAGGACACCTTTGGTCTACCCTCCTGTACACATCTCCTCGGTACACTCTTAAGACCGATCTTTTTAATCGCATTAAAAAAAGCCGTAATGTTTAGTTTATTTTTTAGCTTTTCCTTGGCGAGTTCTTCGTCAATGGAGGAGTAGTCATAGACTCGGCCTAGGGTGATCACCATCTAATGGCCTAAGTGGATTCGTGATTCTCACACTCGAGCAACAAAGTTTGTTTGTGTTTAATACGGGCTTGCAACTATCGATTTAAAACTCAAGATTGTTATGTTTTTTATTATGCGTCGACAATGGCTTTGGCACGCATAATGCTTAAATCGATGTCATTTTGAGGGTTTAACAAATTTCTGATCAAGCCTTGATTAAACCAAACACTGAAAAAAATAAAAGTATAATTGGATTACCTTCCAGTTGAGCATAAAATTTACCTTATGACTCAACCGTGTAAATTGTGAGAATCATGGGTTTATTTAGGTTATAGGTAGTGTGATCCTTGGCCAGAGTCTTTTAATTAAATTTTAATCAAATCTTTACTTTTCATTTTCAAGCTGAAATTGCAACCACAAATAAATCAAACCAAGAAAGTTAGTTTGCCGCTTTAAGGCTAAAAACCCTCATTTGCGAGTCAACCATCACGCTCAGCGCATTCGGTCTCTGTGGATTCGACCCGGTCTTACCGGTTATCTTGCTACGCGATACCTAGCCCTACGCTTGGGGCGACACCTTTTGCAATACAATCTAAGGTCGCAAGCATATACCCCTTTGGAAAAAATTATACGGTTGAAATTATGAATGAGAATACCCCTTTCATCTCGGAAATATGTTCTATAAATGATGTTTTCTTTTCAAAGATATTCATTGGAACATACTGGGAATATGTGAAAGGAAAATGGTAGAATGAATTAGGCACCCACGGTGGTGACCTCGCGACACAAAATTGTGTCAGCACAGGGGAAAATTTCACCCTTCGAGAATACTACCCCTTTCATCTCGGAAATATGTTCTATAAATGATGTTTTCTTTTCAAAGATATTCATTGGAACATACTGGGAATATGGCAAAGGAAAACGGTAGAATAAAATGGTGACCTCGCGGCATAAATTTATGTTAGCACAAGGGGAAAATTCACCATTCGCGAAGAGAAAAAAGGGTACAAAATATTGTGCTCACTCACGCTCAAGGCCTTTGTATGTTGCGAAATAAATAGGGACCGAAGGAGTCACTCCCTTTGGAATGCTAACTTAAATGTTGGAATACCCTCGCGACGGC
The DNA here is from genome assembly GCA_020921065.1 of Vaccinium darrowii. Classification (NCBI taxonomy): domain Eukaryota; kingdom Viridiplantae; phylum Streptophyta; class Magnoliopsida; order Ericales; family Ericaceae; genus Vaccinium; species Vaccinium darrowii. The sequence continues at coordinate 19,294,488 of CM037153.1, read as the reverse complement.
CATTCCCCACAAATGAATGGGAACCAAAGTAAGCTTATCTTTGGAATGACCGACTTTAAAGTCGGAATGACCCTAAATATGTCGCGGGCGGAGAATCTCCGAAAAGCCTGAAACGACAAAGGGATTTAAAACTCGCTATTTAAAGTGGGAAAAATGGGTTGCGACCTTCGCATAGTCCACCTAAAATGGTGAGACGCGCATTGTCCACCTAAAATGGTGAGACGCGCAAGCCTTTTAAGGCAATTCTAAGTCCACCATTAGAGTGGCATGACCCTAAATATGTCGCGGGCGGAGAATCTCCGAAAAGCCTGAAACGACAAAGGGATTTAAAACTCGCTATTTAAAGTGGGAAAAATGGGTCGCGACCTTCGCTGATTTAAAGCTCGCTATTCAAAGTGGGAAAAATGGGTTGCGACCATCGCCAATATTGAGGTCGTGCGCAATGCGCGTAGGCCACGCAGGGCAGCACCTTACAAAAGGAAGAATGTGAAAGTGTAATTATTTGCCCGCGCAATAGCTACCAAGCATGAGAAAAAGCATAGCACCCAAACAGGGGCACAATAAGCTTGGTCATCTCTTTAAAATATATTCGGGTCATGAACCTGTCTTATATATTCAGGTGGCGTAGCACCCAGGTGATTGGGAAAAGAGTCGCCGACAAAAACCTGTCTTAAACTTTCGCACGCGCGCGAAGACGAGCTCCACACGCGCGCGAGGGGCATTTGTAGGTAAGGTCTTTGTCTAGATGAGAGTTGACCAGAGTCAACAGTTGACTGACCTATCCGGAGGTGACGTGTGGCAAGAAAGTCTTGCAATACACATGTCACGTAATGTACGAATAAGTATGCTACACGTCAGCACTATAAGAGACAGACTTGCATCATCTTGCTGACCCACATATCATGTGGATCTTGGCTATGGGCCTCTTTTATAAGGGCCCGGAATAGCTTAATTGACTGGCGCGACCCGTAGACTACGGGTAATTATCGCGATTAAACAGTAATATTAATATAACCCAGACATCCGCGTCTGCTCAAGTCGCGAGGCAGGACTTGAGGGGTCCTTTGAGGCTCGGTCTACAATGTAGGCATGACTAATTAAGTCGTGACCTAGTCCGTGCGGGAATGAAGGGGGATTTAGTGGCTTGGTGGATTGAGGAGATGGGATCGCCGCGAGGTAGGGACGCGACACGAGAGTGTCGCAGACTGCTACCCTTGTGGCCTTGCAATAGGGAAGGGACACGTGTTAAGTATTTGTTGGCCCAAGTTGGCTATAAATATAAGACACTCCTCTCATAACACAAAGAGAGACACCTCCTCCTTAGAGAGAGAAAGTCCAAGAGTGAGAGCACTCCAAGAGATACTGCCTAAATCTCTTTCCTATTGTTTGCCTTCTCCTTCACCCCCACAAAATCCATCTTTCATTCTCTTATCCTAAACACTAACCATTCTTTACCTCTCTAGCTCACAAATTTAGGGCTTTAATTTTGAACCCTGCAAAGAGTGAGATTTTCACCTCACCTACAATTTTAGTTGGGGACTTTCTTGTTATAAATTGAGCAAGTTAAATGTGGCGCGGTGACGGTAAAAAAATGAAAGAGTCGATGGTTCAATGCAAAACTTTCCAACTTTTACACAATTCAAATTAAATGTAATGTATCAATCCGACCTAGAGAATGGTATTTCCATGCCTGTATCGAGTCTGTGTTGTGTATGTGCAATGCTCGTGTCTGTCTCGTATTCATAACGTGCTCGTGATATATTGTGCTCGTGTGTGTATTGCACTCATAACATGCTCATGATATAATATGTCTGTGTTGTGTCCATATTGTGTATGCCATAATGAGAACCCAGCCTAGCCAACTTTAAATCCTGTATTATAACATGATTGTTGACCTAGACCCATTCGCTAGGGCTATTCACCATACCTGCTTTTATTAGGAAGAAAAAAAAAAAAAGAAAAAAGGCATAGAGTTGTTTCCCCGCAACAAACAACCCCTAAATTTCGAATCAAACTTGTGGTGGAGGGTGGATCGTGGACGATATGCTTTGAATTTGGTAGTGAGCGAATCAAGAAAGACGAGGTTGTCCCGAATGGGCTATTTCAAAAATTGACTTTGTAACACCCCACATTTTGGGATACGTTAATTATTATTACAACCGAATATCTTAAACAGAAATAATAATAATATAAAGTTTAATGTGAATAATCTGTCCTTCACAGATTACAAAAAGGCAGACCGGGTAAGCTCTACGGCTCCGCAAATTCCTCTGCTTGGTTAATCTCCATCTCAGCAGCTCCTCCGGCTTCGTGTTCTCCGTAGAGGTCCTCCTATCCATCATGATAATCTAGCATAATACGTCGGAGTCGCGAAGCAACATCGTGGTATTATGTCAGGGTCGCACAAATGCAACACCGTGAGTGTGGACGCTCAATAGATACCCTACCCCAACCTTAAACTAGCAATTCTAGAACAATATTGCAGGTGACAGGCAAATAATAAATTCATGCATGTTCAAATATCAGAGTTAAAACTATCAGAGTGCAGCTTTACAAAAATCAGTGTCTCATATCATTTCAAAAATCAGAGTGTAGTGTCAATATCTCGTATCATTTTCTCATAACAGCATTCTTCTTCAAATTTCAACCATATCAACATCTCACATCTCTCGAAAGTTATTGGCCCGTTTTAGAATCTCGTTCTAACGGTCACCAACCTTTTCGTTCGAAGGGTCGGCCACCCATAAACTGACTCCTGCAGTATGAGGTCCGCTAACTCCGCGTCACACACGACATAGTCCCGGCTACCCACATCACTAAATCCCCACCAGTTTGTTTATGAGGTCCGTTCACTATGTGCTGTACTGAGTAAGTTCTGACCGTCAAATTCACCCGCGGAATTTGAGGAGAAACTATAAACAGTACTACCGTATAGTTCCATTGAGCTTCGACCATCAGTTCACCCCGGGGAACTGAGACAAGACTCTAATGGCAGCATCGCCTCAATTTTCGTCACATCATTATTTTCATTCTCATCTCTATCTCTTCTTGGAAACAATCGATCATTTTCTCGAAAAATGTGTCATGTCGTATCATCTCGAAAAATGTGCACATGCCATAATTTCATAAAAGTCCTCTGTTTAAAATCATTTCTCCATAATCTTTCCATTTGCAAATCATTTCACGAAAACCGTGTTACTGAAAGACAAAAATTCTTTCTTCCGAGGATTTAAAACAACATTAAGAGTTATGCTCGCTTTTGGATTTTGTTGGCGTATTTTAAGACCCGTTCGTCGAGTCACCACTTGGTTTGGGCTAAACCAAGAAAGAACCCTACTAGAAAACTCTAGTAGTTGAATCCGTTTGGCGTGTTTTAAGATCCGTTCTTCGGATCGCCACTTGGTTTGGGCTAAACCAAGAAAGAACCGTACTAGAAAACTCTAGTAGTTGAATCCGTCTGGCGTGTTTTAAGATCCGTTCTTCGGATCGCCACTTGGTTTGGGCTAAACCAAGAAAAAGCCTGACTAGACATGCTAGTCATAGATTCTATTTGTCAGTCTAAATAGATTTAAAATATTTATTTAATAATTTCGGAAAATCTCGTTTCATTTGAAAAGCTCTTTTGTTCAAAAAATCAGTCGGGCATTATAACTGCGTAAATTTGAAAAGTCGATTTTCATTTGGGCATTATAACTGGATATTTTAGGTTTTCAAAAGTCAATCAGGCATTATAACTGGATATTTTCAAAAGTCAGTCTCAAATTGTGCATAGTAACGACTAAGTGTGTTTTTCAAACTCTAATTGTTCATAGAATCACTAATCACCAACATAATCACGTTTAATCATAATTAAGCATGTTTAAGCATAATAATAACATAATTAATATGAACTAGTAACTACTAATCTAGGGTTAAGATAAAGTATCTACCTTAATTTCCAATGATTAGTCGGAAGCCGATAAGCTAGTTGAATTCCGGCGGCGTAACGACTACTCGAACGCTTTCTTGCTAACTTATGCTACTCTTCTAAGATCTACGGGTGGTCGAGAGTGGTGGAGTGTGGTGGTGGAAGGTCGAGTTTTGAGAAGATCTTGAAGAACTCATGGTTTTTCTTCTTGAAAAACTAGTTTACTACAAAGGTGGTGAAGAGAGATTTTGGTGTGAGGAAAGAACAAGTGTGGTTTGCTATTTATAGCTAGGCCGCCCATCTCTCTCCCTCCATATGGTCCAAAAAACTTTATTTTTTGTAGCCTTTTAAGGCGAAAATGATAAGATATGGCTATGACCCTATGTTGGTAAAGCTTGGGGTTCAAGTATGGGTACCTAGATACATAGGATATGACGTAATATATCTAGGTTCGTTATATTGGGGCGTAGTTGGGTAGTTTTGGGTACTAGTTATACACATGAAATTAACTACGGGGTGTTATACATATATACATATATGCACTTTATAGAAAAAGTAAACCTATAAATAGTAGGCCTATAAGGCTATCAATAATAGGATAGGATCTGATCCTCCATTAATTGGGAGATATTTTCCCCACCGTTGGGATGAAAAATACTCCGTATGGTTGGTCTTGTGCGCGAAAAATACGAAATAGTGCACCATAAATAATAATTAAAGAACTACTAGTTTCAAGAAAATAAATAAGTATGATAGGAAATTCCTAGATAGTCTTAAGAGAATCTAAAAATATAATACTACGGAATTTAGAAGAAATACGGCGCCGAAATGTGCGCGAACGCACGTATGGATACCCGTCCGTACTATTATACGGCGAGGGGAGAAATTTCTCACCCCTTTCCTCCCCAAACCGCACTCTCTCTCTCTCTAGCTCTCATTAATTCACAAAACTCCAAATTAGGTTTAGTAAAAGTAAAGTCAAAATTGAGCATATGCCAAATTAAGGTTTTTCCAAAAATAGAAATAGGCCAAATTTAGGTTTAAATAGGATAAGGCTAGTCATAATAGGACGAAATAGGAGTTGGGGGAATTAGTAGGGCTTCCGGACGCGATGTGGTGAAATACCCGGTGTGTGCGTGTTGATTTATGGCACGAAAAGTATAAATAAAAGAAATAAATAAATCAAATTTGATTTATTCAAATTAATTAAACTAAATATTAAATTATATTTATTTAGCGAAATTAAAAATAAATAATTAAATTAATAAATCGAAATTTTTATTTGCGAAACTTCAGGTTATTACAGACTTACATCCTAGCTAACTTATTACATTTTATAAGAAATGCCATTCTTTCATAATACATCAAGTCAAAAACCCAACTTAAGCAAATTCCTAATCTTAGGTCAATTTCTAGAATAATGCCTTAGCAAGCACCACTCTTACTTGGCCACCCTAGGATAAAAGCAACCGTTGAATAGTTAAATGATACTCTGAAAACCCCAAAAGAACAATTGTAAGATTCATTCATATCATTTTATACCACTGAGTAACTGTATTAAACGGGTCACCTATATATAGATCCCAAAAATATAATAGATGACTCTAGCAAGGGAAGAGATGAAAAGCACCAGGGAGAGGAAAATTGACAATTTCACATAAAACTTTTTGATAATTAACTGAAACAATAGTATAAATAGCCATTTCTAGGCTTCAAGAGGACCATTTTATTCCTCACAAAGGGCAACTTGGTTTTGAGAGATGACTGGTGTAGCTGGAAAAATCGAGCAAACTAGTCTCAAAAAGCTCCTTCGACATTGCTGCAAACCTTTTCAACTTCATCTTTTTTGGCGTTTCTTTTTTCTAACTTACACATTACACTAACTTCTCAACACCACTTCACTTTCATCTTTTTTGGTATTTTCTTTTCGAAACAACTCTTCACCTTTTATCTTTTGCACTGTTTTCTTTTCTTACCTACTACACCAATTTCTGAATATTCTTCGTGACTTTGGTTTCAAGTTTAAGGATGCTATTGCTGCTCATCTGGTAGGTAATCCCGTGAGTTGGGCACCAACGGCTATTCAAAGTAAATGAGATCCACCTCTTTCCTGCCCGATGATCCAAACATGTTTTGCTCATCATCACAACTTACATCTACGACATGTCCTTTGTTCATCATTGTGGCTTACATCGACGACGTCGCTCTTCGGTTCCTCTCATCTGCATCATTAGTCACATTTTTTTAGGAGGAATCCTTTCAAAATTGTAAATTACACCGACAAATAGACTAGCACACTACAAAAATAGTCATATTGAATGACACTAACATAGATTACTCCAATAATAAGTCGTAAATGCACATGATGGAGTTGTTCTAATGGAACCGCAATTGTCCAACCAAATATTTTGTTTAACTTGACACAACTTTTATAGGTCCTAAAGGAAGGTTCCGCCAACTTTTCTTGCAATTATTGCATCTAGATAACCAATTGAGTCACCTACCCTGACCCTATAAATTAAAATGCATATCTATTGTCTTGTGTTTTCCATACAAAAGGAAAACATTTGCACTCGGTCTAGAACTTTTGGTAACCTGGTCAATCAAACGTTTTGATATATTGTATTAGTAGTGTTTCTCCTCTCATTGATCATCTGCGTCTCCTTGGAATGACATAGATAACTTCTAAGAGGTTAACTAAAAGAGAAAAAATTATGTTGGTTCCCACAATGGAAAGAGATTGGTGAGATATGAAAAATTGTCAGTACTTCCAAGAACTGGCTTTAGAGATAAATAATTTATATGCGTATGTCGTCACTAAATAGACATAGCATAAGGAGACTTGCAATGGTAGCATCACAATGAATGCTTCTTAGGGGTCAAACATATGTTCCTCACTAGGCATGCAAGAGTAATATCGCTTGAAATGAAAGATGTAAATAAAAATAACAAGTAGTAGACACATGCATTTAACACAGTATCACTTTCCGGTTAAACTGTGGACAATAGTACATGTATTTGGTACATCTTCTATGTTTACAGTGGAACTACAGATAATCCCTATCATCATGCACGATATATGAAGCGTATTTTTGTACTTAAGTTATTGTTAATGCCCAGAGAGATTAAAGCTATCTCCCATGCATTTAGTTCGTTCTCTACGATTACGATAGAACCCATGCACGAAATATGAAGCATATTTTGAGTACGTTAGTTGTTATAAATGCACAACAAGATTAAATGATCTCTCCAATTTCCTGTCAGGAAGAGAAAAATTGGCTGCAATAAAAGGTACCGTTAATGAGCATTACCAAAAAAAATAAAAAACCCAGTTCTCCTCCTCCCCACCATTTCATTAAAAAGATTTCTAAACAATCAACAATCTGTCACACATCCACCAGATACCTAATTTTCCGCCCTACAACTTTGAAGTTCTCTATGAAATATTATTTTCACAAGTGTTAGCAACAATATCAAAGATTAATTTTTTTATCACAAAAATACATGAAAGATTAATCTACATATGAACTAATAACTATATATTGGAAATCCTCACCACAGACCCCGTGAATTGGATTCCTTATGATTCAAAGCCTTTTATGAGAACATAAGTCTATTGGTAATAAGGTAATGTTAAGTAACTCCGACTTCTTTAGTTACCTCATCATCGTTTCTATCCCTGCTATTGTTGGCAACAATCTTGCACTACAAAAGAAGCTGTTACTGCTACTTCGATCTGGCAAGTAATCTGTGGAAAAAACTAGCAATGGATATCGATGTATCGGGAAAAGAGAGAGAGAGAACGTTGCTTAAAAGATATGCTCTTGTCTTATTCTTCAGGTTTTCATATCAATCGATCTTTTCACGACACCAAACTTAGCTAGCTTGGACATCATGACCGTCCTACCAAAAAAAGAGAAGGTACATTTCATGTAAGATAGTTGGAGTGATCAAAAGACAAACCGGTGGAGTTTGCAAAACAATCTTTCCCGATTTTCCACAAACTAATGTTGACGTGCTTAGGCTCAAATAGGACCGAACAAGAATAATGTAAATGATAAATCAAATTACGGAAAGATAAATCTAATTAACTTTCAAGTCAACGAATTTAGTAGGAGATTTGATAAACATAAAAGAGAGTGTAGTATACCAGTACCTCAATTGTTTTGCACAAATAATCTCCAAGGCAAGTAAGAAAGCCACAAGCAAGATTTTGATTCCACCAAATGTGGTTATGGAAGCATAATATGTATTACCATTTTTTTTACCTTCTTTTGCTATAAATCCACAACATGGTATGCCAATGTCGCTAACTAATAGTTTTGCCCCATTCAAGTTGTTATTTACATTTTTTAGATTTTTATCGGTTTTTTTTTTTTTTTTTTACTGGATTACTGGTTCATCTGATCAACGAGAGAAATTTTAAAAACAAAATTTATGATCAAAATCTTAAAAACATAAGAGGCCTCCTAAAATTTACATATCTAAGGGAACCTAAAATGGGTGCACCTTATGCTTTAGCTAAGGACCGACACTATAAAAAGAAAGGAGAAGAGTATGGGAAAGCAAAAATACCATTAATAAGGGTGTAGAAAGAACATGTGGCTGTGAATTCATTTATTTTTTATTTTTAAATTTTTTTTTTGTGATTTTGTTTAAGTGTATTGTAGAAGTTTATTTATGAAAGGTCATTTATACTACTCCCTCGTCCCCAAATAATTAATAGTGTAGTATTTTATTTTGGGCTGTCAATTAGGGGGTGTTCCACTAAGGTAGTTTTGTTTTAAAACTACCTTGGTTTTTGTGTTATGTGATGTATTGTGAGAGGATGACTTGTCTTGGTTTTTGAGAAAAACTAGTTTTTGGAAAAAAACTAGTTAGTGGAACACCCCCAATAAATGTCCATTTTGAAAAGTTAATAGGTAAAAATTTGTAAATTTATTATTTTGTCATTTTGAAAAGTTAATAGGTAAAAGTGGACGTAAAAGTTGGGGAAAAATTGATTTGAAATATGTAACGATGATATTTCTTTAACAAATTGATTACGAAGCAACAATGCTAGGTACCCCAAAAAACTATCTGAAAGTGACATCAGTAGTTCGGATTCACTTGGACATTGATTACGAAGCAGCAATGTTGTGCATCCGTCGGCCGTCCAATCGTGTTTCGGGATACTTAGCCATTTCTATTACGAGATTACACATTTAAAAATGGACGAAGCCCATATCTGGGCTTCGACATCGACAACAGCGGCTCCAACAGCTCCGCCGGTTTTCTTGTTTTCCTTTTCTGTTTTTTCTTTCTATTTTTTTTCTTTTTTTTAGGTGACTGTATTTTTTGATTGGTTGATTAATGAATTTTTCTCTCTTCATCCAAAAAAAAAAAAGTATTACTTACGTAACATGCAATAGAACTCAAAAAGAAATGCAATATTAGGAGAAAAAAAAGAAAGAAAGAGCAATAATTTCAACGCCCCATCTATTTCTCATTTCTTCTATGACACCTTCCATTTATACGTGAAAGGAAATGGATGTGTTATTACTTATTAGACTTAAAAATGGGCGAAGCCCAGATCTGGGCTTCAACATCGACGGTAGTGGCAGCTCCAGCATGACAGCGGCAATGACAGCTCCGGCGATTTTCTTGTTTTCCTTTCCTTTTCTTTTTCTGTTTTTTTCCCCCTTTTTTTAGGTGATTGTATTTGTTGATTGGTTGATTAATGCATTTTTCTCTCTTCATCCAAAAAAGAAAAAAGTATTACTTACGTGTAACGTGCAAGAGAACTAAAAAAAAAAATGCAATATTAAAAAAAGAGCAATAATTAATTTCACCCCATCTATTTCTCATTTCTTCTATCGTTCTACGGCACCTCCCATTTCAAGATCGATATAATACGTGAGATGAAATGGATGTGTTATTAGACTTTAGACGTTTTTCCCCAGAAACGAAAAAGTACAATGCGGTCCCTTAGCATGCTAATTAATGAAGAAATGCACAAATAAAGAAAAAAAAAAATTGACCAAGGAAAGATACCTCTTGTGATGTGGGCTCAGTTTTTGTGTGATAAATGATTTTACTTGAAAAAAGGATTTTGTTGATCATTTTCCGCACTAGAAAATATTTTCAGGAAAATTCAGTCACTTATACTCTTATAGAATGAATATGACCATATTGAGAACTAATTAAAGCACACTATCCACTAGTTGAAATCATAGCTAACAAATAAAATAGAATTTGTATGTATAATTATAGGCTTATATGTACGAATGGTTCCCAAAATATTAGCGAAATGTCAATTTGATTTCTAATATTCAAATTGCGTCTGTTGCATCTCAACATTTACAATGACGCTTAAATGGTCCCTGGAGCTAATTGCCGTTGAGTTCAATAGACTTCTTGCCTCGTACGCAGAAAATTTTCTTTTAACTTTTTCCCAATTGTTTTCTTCTCAATTGGAGTAGTTTATTGTCTTTCAAGAAAACCTTTTTCACGGACATGGTGCAAACGGGGGTTTGCGTTGCACGGATTTCGGTCGTCCATTTCGAGATCAAACAGCTCGGATCGGTGCTTAATTTTTAATTTTTTACATTTGAAATCCATTTAAGAGTAGAGAGAGAGCACCACACGGAGCCGTTGGATCTAGAGATGGAAGGCCGAGATCCGTGCGGCGCCCGTTTGCAGTGCATCCGTAAAAAAGTTTTTCTCTTTTCTTATTTTCTCAAAGTACTAACGAAATATCAATTTGATCGCCTAATATACAAATAGTGTCTTTGGCGTCCCAACGTTTACAATGCCCGATTAGATGGTCGTTGGATCTAATTCCATCCGAGTTGAGTAAATTTCTTGCCTTGTACACAAAAAAGTTTCTTAAACTTTTCTTCAATTATTTTCTTTTCAATTGGAGTAGTATTTTCTTTATTTTCTCTTTCCCAAGTTTCGAAAAATGACAGTGGTGGGGTCCCTGGCATCCCAATTCCCATGTTGTGAAGTCACGTCCGAAACATTGATTGGAGTAGTATATCTACCAGAATTCATCTGAACTGATGCATTTTTCCTCCACCTTCATCGTCTCCAAAATTCAACAAATTCACTCCAATTCCTTACCACACCAGCCAACACTCTCACAAAATCCATTATGTTATTCATAGTTCCGTAACAGATTGGACGGCGGAGGAGGAGGAGGAGGAGTGCGGCATCGGGCTGTGGGACGTGAAGGTAAACAAGACGGCTTGCCGCGTCGCTCACATTTTGGCGGAATATTTTCTTCACTCTGTTTTGGTTAGTGAACTTTGAAACCATTATTTTCTTCTTCCCATCTCCATAAAATCTGTGCGCGCAAATTTCTACGCATAGATCTGAGCGTAAATATGTCCCGAATCGATCAACAAATGCACCGAGAAATTTATTGTCCTTTTCAGTGACTAATGCACCTGTTGTTTTCCTCGTTGTTTGCATACACAGTTGATGCCACTCAACTGTTGTGCCCAGCTGCCACAGGTTTGTCCACACACACACCAATCACACACAAACACAAGGAAATTTACGTGGTTCCCCAAAATCGGGTACGTCCACGGGAGGAGAGGAGTATTTTACTATTTGGGAGAAGATACAACATATTACATGGGAGTAACAACCACTCAACCTCACCGTGTATTTCTCTCCCTCACCGGAGCACCGGCTCACTCCGACTCCCTCCCGGAGGAGGAGCCCTCTGCTCTGTCTCAACTCTTACTCTACTCTCTGCCTCTTCTATCTTTCTCCCACGAACACATACATATAGCAAAGGGGAGTGCACCAAATACATCACCCATGACCTCACACTCCACAGTGAGGTCCCATGCCTAAAACCCACTTGGGGTTGTCTACAATTAATGGGCAAAACACCCCACATGGTGGGGAATCCACTTCACCGAAATCAACAATCACCCCCTTCACCACATGTGGGAAAAACAATAGAACCCGCAGCATCATCCAGCTGTGATCCGCCACTCTAACATGTCTTCCTGCGTTCCAAAGAAACACCTCAGCACCCTCTGCTCACACCAGAGGCTCCATTCCACCAGATGATCTCACACACTAAGACAGCTCCATACAAGCACAGAGGAGAACTCATCGTCGGCTTCCAAATGTCTATCACAATCGCGATCCTAGCCGTCAACTTCGTCAACTCCACTTCTTCGCCAAGATCAAAGGCGGATGGGGATAAGCGGGTAAGGTGCAGCAATCTGCGCGTTGATACAGTGGAATTTTTGTGCATATAGGAATGATTAGACTACATTAGACGATCAAGAAATACTTGATGACAATGCTCATTAGCAGCATCCAGAAAGAGAAAAAGATAAACAGGCCAAACTTGAGGCCGCACAGCATTGCCAAGAAGGTCTGAGCGATGATGAATGTGAAGAGCATGTTGACCAATACGTTGATGCTCTGAGCTGCAGACCGGACTTCAATTGGGAAGATCTCGTTTGGTACCAACCAACCGAGCGGGCACCATGACCACGGGAACCCGGCGACGTAGACACAGATGCAAAACACCACTAGTCCAGCATACTACTAGGGCAGTTCAACAAGGATGAAAAACACCCACTGTTGAACTGCCCAAGTGGTATGCTAGACTAGCAGTGTTTTTCATCTGTGTCTACGTTGCCGAGTTTGCGTGGTCATGGGGCCCGCTCGGTTTGTACCAAGCAAGATCTTCCCACTTGTAGTCTGGTCTGTAGCTCAGAGCATCAGGGGTATCGGTCAACATGCTCTTCACATTCATCATCGCTCAGACCTTCTTGGCAATGCTGTGCGGCCTCAAGTTTGGCCTGTTTATCTTTTTCTCTTTCTGGATGCTGCTAATGAGCATTGTCATCAAGTTTTTCTTGCCTGAGACAAAGGGTATCCCAATTGAAGAAATGGCTGGAGCATGGACAACCCATTGGTTTTGGAAGAGGTTTGTTACAAAGAATGATAATACTAATATTCCAAATGGAGGTATGCTATAGTACAAGGGAGGCATGGTTTGAAGTCACTGAGGTGTTGCTGTAGTATTATTTCTTAGATTATTAGATGAAGGGTCTGGTTTTTCAATTATAGTATGTTGTCATTTCACTCGATCTACGAAAATGCTATTCTGAATTGCGTTTCTTATTGTATTTTCTCAAGCGAGGGATGGTGAGGCAATCTTGTACTTACTTTCCCACCTCAGATACAAGAGAGTGGGTCTCGCGTACCTTTACTAGTACAATTATAAATTATACTAGCACGCAATGTTTGGAGTCCATAAACTATTTGTGAAGTGTGTGCATGTGTTTGTGATTGTAGCATTCTAATTATCTTACTATTGAGCGTTTTGATCTCATGATCTGGAAATTATTTCTACCAGACTTCAGATAAGCACTTTAGGAGTTCTTGCTTGAAACTTACCCCAAGAATTATTTAGCAGAAAACCTTCTGTTTTTAATCAAATTTTCGATCCTATCAACCATGACCCATCAGACAATTTTGCTAAACATGAAGCCAAACGAAATGGTCAAGCAAAGAAACATTTCCAACATAAAAACCGATTAGTAATCTGACTGTCATGCTATTCTTAAAGGATGCATAGTTGGATGCTGCACCTTGAATGGAGTCATTTTCCCATACTGAGGTGATGCTAACCAAAAAAGCACTCGAAGAAACAAGGACCTATAAGCGGAAATATAAGATCATTTAGACCCGAGTCCACAAGATGATATATTGAAGATGATCAGCTTCGTACACCCAAAATTTCCCGGTCCATGAATGTACCAGGATCATTATTTAGAGAATAAAGTAAAATTTTTACAGAATTCAGAAAATCTGTTTCCGGGTGCCTTCTTGCTTCTTTTTTGGATGTAAGTGGATTATCAAACTTCAGGGAATGCTGCAAGAAATCATGGGAAAAAGTATCAAAATACAATGCCTAGTGATAATTTTCAAAACAAAGAGGTTCCCAACAATGATTCTCTCATCAATGCATTCCTCAAAAAACAGATATTGGGTTTAGATTTTTCTCTTTTCTCAACTGCAGGTCAATACACAGAAAACAAAAGACCAAAAAAGAAAAGAAAAAAGAAAACCAAAACAAACTAGTCTATTCTGTTTCTTACTCTTCTCCTGTGTCATCTGAGGCTAAAAGATGATTTACTTTTGCCTTCTTTGGCTTTGGCGAGCTTTGCTTGATATCTTCTTCATCACCTTTCCTCTAACTAATCGATTCATCCTTCTTACTTTCTTCTTTCTTTCTCTTCACTTTTCAAATCTCCTATGTCAATTGCTTCCCACATTCTACCAAAAGTGAGCAGATCTCCTCTCTACTTGCAAGATCGAGAGGCATTTTCCCCGCTTTGGTCTTGAGTCTCTTGACACTAAGGCTTGCGCTTTTCTTCACCAAGTACTTGGCTAGTTCCAAAGGGGACCCTTGGACGGCGTAGTGAAGAGCAGTCATGCCCTTGCGATTGGAAGCTTTGACTGAGATACCAAATGAAATAAGTGTGCGGACAACTTCTAAATGACCCTTTTGGGAGGCGAAGTGGCTCGCGCCCATGTTGTCCATAGCTGCAGCACCAACATCAGCCTTGTTCTTGCAGAGATAATTCACCACCTGTGCTTGCCCAGACCTTGCTGCTACATGTAGTCTAGGATCCAATCAAACGAAGGAACCAAACAAAAAGTATAAAAGCTAACCCAAGACCAAGATCCAGTCTTGGCTGAACCTTCACTTTCCCATCACAGAGGGATGAAGTTCATAGTAGGGAAAACAGAATTCTTTTCTTCTTCTATCGCAATTTTCTTTTTGTCACGAAGAGTAGGCCAGTGACAGAAACTTGGGTTTCCAAAGGAGGAGGAACGATAAAAAGTACTTCGTTTATATGATGATCTAACAAGAGTAACTTTTCTCAAACAAAATATAACAACAATTTGAAACTATCTGCAATTTTTTCTTCTCCAGTTATGGATTTATAGCTTCCTGTTCTCTTGTTTACAGTCTACAGTCATAAGCTCATAACAAATGCAATAACAATTATTTGGCTTGAGCCACTCATCTCAACTGTAAACATAGCTCAAAATTGCACAAAAAATCCCATCCATCATCCAAGTATCATCAAGAACAACACAAATGAACATCAACAAGTGGCAAAAAGTAGTAACACTTAGACATAAGTTTCAGTGTTCCACTATGCTATATTACAGTGTACGTTCATACAAGCACTGAAAAATTCTCACACTGAACCTGTTTGAAACACTCTTTTACTGTTAGCAGTGCTAAATTAATCACCTAAAAAGACTCTCGAGTGAGTGCAAAGGCTTTTATGTAGAATGGAGCCTACCACTGCAATTACGAAAACCACTAGCAAACTTCAAACTATCACACATTCTCTTTTGAGCAGAAAGGGAAAATAAAGAATTGGTCTAAACTCTAACGTCCCACTCGTACGGCCCATCGTTTGGAACTCTCTATTTGCGAGGTTTGCATCGCTACATAACTTTTACTACAAGGTAATGCAGTGTTAGATATGCATATATGCATCAACATTCTTACTCAAACTATGGACATTTACCTTTGCCAATTGATTCACCACCCCACCCCAAAATTTAACAAGAATCCTCCACTGATCGGCATCCACCCTAGCTCTGCATCAGTTTCATACATGCTGTAGTAATTTGTTTTTAGGTAATGTTTCCAATCCTTCCATTATTTTCAAAACAGACGTCAAACAATTATGCTTGCGGAAAATCAGTAGTGGTCAGCAATGGTTGCGGTTGGTAATGGCTAACGGTGGCTGCATTTGATTAGTGATTGGTGGTGGCTGCAGTTGACTTGTGTAGGGTGATGGTTGTGAAGTTGCCGCCATGGCTCCAGCGGACCAAGGGCGAAGTTTTTTTTGTCACAGTTGGTGGAGGTCTGCAGTAGATCAGTGGCTGGTTGTGGCTTTAAAAAATTGTAACTCATGATAAATAACATTGGCAACATGGTAAAAAGCCAACCAATAATTCATTTTGATGATTATACTGTCAAACACTATTCCTGTTATAAAATGCATTTTTACAAATCTTTAAAAAAAAAATTTAGGCCTTGTTCGGATGGGTTTCCAAGAACCCAGTCCCCAATTTCAAACCGTGGGACCCTCTTCAAATCAACCCATTTTCTCTCTCTTTCACATTTTGGAAAACACTCTCCAAGTGTACAAATTGTGCACAAATGAGTCGGTGGGGTTTACTTTGGAGTCTCATACAAACGATCAAAGCCGGTCATCAACTTTAAAATAATTTTTCGATTAGACTACGAGAAAATTAGCTCAATCTAAAAACTTTAAATATTTGATCTGATCTTTCAATTTTCATTCAAAATTTAGAATCCTAAAATATGAAGAAATTTTAATTAAAAGTTAACTAATTGGATCCAAATAGCTATAAAAATTTGATTGAGCTAAATTTTTTCAAAGCGACTTCAAAAATTATTTTAAATTATTTCAAAAATTACTTCAAATAAATAGATTTTTTGCTTTTTTTTTTTCAACAAATATTGATATTCGATCAACTTACTCTTTTTTTGAATGATATAAAAATTGGAGCCTAAAACACTATTGGACAGCCGAGGATGCAGAGCACCCCCGGGATTCAAATAAAACGAAAATAAATCTCTAATTCTTGATTTACATGAGAAACCAAATATGGTCACTATTTTGCTAATCTTGCTTTTTGTCCCACATCGATAGATTGTCTAAACACACGGAACAAGGAAGCTCTATTAAACCATTACCCAGCCTCGCCTCTTCGCTTCCTTGTATTGAAATTTAAACCAGTCGGTTTAAGTGAAAAGCGTAAACCGGCCGGTCCGGCCGCCTATATCATCGTAACCGAAACGCCGCCTTCCCCCAAAAGTTCAAATTCCCATAAAGCCCCTCGCCGTAGTCTTTCGTCAAACGCGTTCTCTCTTTCTCCTTCTTGACTCCTGTAGACGCTCCTCAGACTCTCCCAAAACCCTCCGCCGATTTCGGCTCTCAGCTGTCCGAACTCGACTGAAAACTGTCAAGAATAGTAATGGATTTGGAAGAAGAAGAAGAGTACGATCCCTCCATGGACGACGAAGAGGAGGAGATCACTCAGGAAGACGCTTGGGCCGTCATCAGTGCCTATTTCGAGGAGAAGGGTCTCGTGCGCCAACAGCTGGATTCCTTCGACGAGTTCATTCAGAACACAATGCAGGAAATCGTCGACGAGTCGGCCGATATCGAGATTCGGCCGGAGTCCCAGCATAACCCTGGACACCAGTCCGATTTCGCCGAGGTTCGGCTCTTTTTACAACTTGGGTTTTATGGGGTTTTTAGTTGAAAAGAGAGACCCAGTTGAGCACTTTGTAAAAACGGTAGTAATTGGTAAACGCAGTGTGGATTTTAGGTTGAAAACACAGTTAAGCATATTTGGATAATTGGTGATTAACATCAAATGACTTCGGAAACAAAGTATTTTGGATCTCCGTTGGATAGTGATAGTTTCAAATTTAAGGGATTTGGTGTAACTTCTACAAATATAAGAGGTTTAGATATCTTCGACCCAAGTAGCAGCATTACGCCAGCACCAGTCCGGTTTTGCGAGGTTGGAGTCTTTTTACAACTTGGTTTTTATGGATAGATAAGGCTTCAAATAATGGGTTTTAGGGTGTAATAATGTTGGACACAGTTGGAAAATTGGTACTAGCATGTTTCAAGTTGAGGGATTCGATGTAATCTCACATGTAAGATGTTTTGGTATAGTTGGGTTTTGAAACTAGGGCTTTATTGGGTTTCTTCTTATAACTTGGTTATAGGGTGAAAAAACAGTGACCAAATTCAAATAGTTGCCTTAGCATTTGACGGAATGAAGTTTTAGGCCCCTATTGGATAGAGGTGGTTTCTAATTAAGGGATTTGATGTTATTTAAAAAGAGGTTTATGTTTAGGTGGCTTCTGAAACTTGGGTGTTAAGTGGGTTTCTTTATAATCATTATCAGTATGAATGTATTCAAATCTCCCATTGTAGGTAGCATTGACTACATTTGAAAAAAGAAACGTGTTTAGGCTCTAAAGAGCCCAGGAGTAACAACTAACGAGGTTAGAAGTTTTACTGTCCTTGGATTGCTGACGAAGTTGAATGGCGTAACTTTTGAGAAGCTGCTGCAATTGGTTACTTAAGATGACATTTGGCAATGGTTGGCAAAAGATAGCATTTCATTTATGGTGTGTACAGACGTTTAATTGTTATCAATTTAAAAAGAAGGTTGAATTGAAGCATTTGTTGTGCTCTGAGAGTAAAATTGGTTTAATCTGTGTTTTCATTTTGGGCGACGGGGAATGTTTATGAAAAACTTACTAACGGCTTTGCGATTGGATTGAAGAAGAAAAATAATACTTTCAATCTGAAAGGGTAACTTTGTCAATACCATTGCTGTTTGATGCCTAATGAAAAGGGGAGTTCTTCGTAGTATTTCCTTGTTCACATGAAAATCAACGGTTAAAGCATCTTTAGTGGTCGGATTATGCTAGTTACAGTGCTGATGTATTATCAATCGAGGTCTTTCATCTGTTGGATATGTGGAGAAGTCATTTTCAAAGTAGCATATGGATAGGCTTGGTTTCTTATTGTGGATTTGTGATCAATGTGTTTCCTATTGGATGGTCGAAGTAGAAACCTCGACTTTGGTTCTTAAAAATTACTCCTAGTTTTTAATCTTGAAGCAGAAATTAAATATATTCTTTTAGGCCGTTCAGAATGCAACGAGAACGATCAATTATCCTATTGAGAAGTGTTGCAGAAGTGTTTTAGTCCCCATTTTTTGGATTATAATTCAACTTCGCATTCGGGTTGGAACGGTTATGACTTGCGATTTTACATGCAGACCATCTATAAGATCAGCTTTGGTCAGATATACTTGAGTAAACCAATGATGACAGAGTCTGATGGAGAAACTGCGACTTTGTTTCCAAAGGCTGCGAGGTTGAGAAATCTAACGTATTCAGCTCCCTTGTACGTAGACGTCACAAAGAGAGTAATAAAGAAAGGTCATGATGGTGAAGAAGTTACTGAAACTCAGGACTTCACTAAGGTCTTCATTGGGAAGGTACAAGAAGTGAAGTCCAATTTGATGAATTGAGAATTTGAATTCCATAAATTGATTCTTCTGCTCTTTTTTTTTGGTGCCTTATGTGTTTTAAGGTTCCTATAATGCTCCGGTCAAGTTACTGCACATTGTATCAGAATTCAGAGAAAGATTTGACTGAGCTTGGAGAGTGTCCTTATGATCAAGGCGGGTACTTCATCATCAATGGGAGTGAAAAGGTTCTAATTGCTCAGGAGAAGATGAGCACCAATCATGTCTACGTGTTTAAGAAGAGGCAGCCAAATAAGTATGCCTTCGTGGCGGAAGTGCGGTCGATGGCAGAGTCCCAAAACAGGCCACCCAGTACTATGTTTGTGCGGATGCTGTCTCGAACTAGTGCCAAAGGGGTAAAAACATTACATGTGTTCGACTGCGTATTGACTCAAGATTTTTTTTTTTTTTTTTTGTGTAGCAATGAAGTGGTTTTTATTTTCTTATTGTTTCTGCCTGTTCTTTGGCTTCAGGGCTCGTCTGGCCAGTATATTCGTGCTACCCTTCCATACATCCGCACAGAGATTCCTATAATTATCGTGTTTCGGGCATTAGGGTTTGTGGCGGACAAGGATATATTAGAACACATATGTTATGATTTCTCGGATACTCAGATGATGGAGTTGCTGCGACCCTCCTTAGAAGAAGCATTTGTCATACAAAATCAGCAGGTATCAACATATCGTTCTCTTTGGATGATCGTATTCTGTTCTTGGTTGTTTTGTGGTCTTTAGGAAATGTTAATTGTTGTACTAGGCTTATGATAGTTCTTGTTCTTATTTTTTTTGTAATTCTTATAAAGTAATTGTTACAAAGAAGTACTTCTTGTTCTCGTTTCTTTTAATACCTTCTTTGTAACTTTTTAAACTAGACTATGCTATCTGGCATAAAAAATGTACAAAGTTCAAGTTTCTATTATTTTTCCCGATAAGCTTGCTGATTTGTTGTTATTTTTATGTTTTCAGGATTTACTTTCTAGGCTGTAATGAGTTTGTATTTAATGATTGCATTTACATTTAGCAGCTCAGCCTCCTACATCGTTAATTTGGTCTCATACCCTCATATACTAGTTATTGCATATCCTACATGAATTGGATCTTTAGCCATGAATTGGATCTTTTTCCAACTAACCTTTTTAGATGGGTAGTTGAAAGTTCAGGAGGTTATGAAGTTCCTTAACCTATTGCAGGTTGCACTAGACTACATCGGGAAACGAGGAGCTACTGTTGGTGTCACTAAGGAAAAGAGGATTAAGTCAGTATAATTTTTAATGCTTAACTTTCATGTCTTGCATGCATCCCTCCCTAACTGTGTAACATCCCTCCTCACTCTTTTTAAGGTATGCGAAAGAGATCCTTCAAAAGGAAATGCTTCCCCATGTTGGGGTTGGAGAATATTGCGAGACAAAGAAAGCTTACTATTTTGGGTAGGTGGTACTTGTGCTATATGGTAAATGTTTTTGGCTGGATTTTTAATGACTCCAAAATTGAAGAAAGAATTTCTTCTATCAGATACATCATTCACCGCCTTCTGCTTTGCGCGCTTGGGCGAAGGGCAGAGGATGATAGAGATCATTATGGAAATAAAAGACTAGATCTTGCTGGTCCTTTGCTTGGGGGCCTGTTTCGAATGGTTAGTTGTCAGTAGATGTTTTGGTGGTCTACTAGTCGTGTCTTTTTTTTTTTTGTGGGGAATAATAATCTTTAAGTTTTGTTTGTTTTTAATATGGTGCAGCTGTTCAGAAAGCTTACCAGAGATGTCCGAGGTTACGTCCAAAAGGTTACTGTCACATAGCAAGTCATATATGTAGCATGAGTCACTGCTGATATTTGTTGGGGCTTTTATTTACATATTCTTGTGCATTGAACAGTGTGTTGATAGTGGGAAGGATGTTAATCTTCAATTTGCAATTAAAGCAAAAACGATTACCAGTGGCCTTAAATACTCGCTTGCTACTGGAAACTGGGGTCAGGCAAATGCGGCTGGTACAAGAGCTGGAGTTTCACAGGTATTTGCACTTTCTTCCCATTTAAATTCTGGAGCTTCCTTTTATTTGTTTATTTATTTATTTTTTAAACTTCCTTCGTTTTCTTGGTTGGTTGAAAAATCCCTGTCATAAGCTGACTTGGTCGATTTCTTGACATTGCCTGCTATTAATTAAATTGTGATGTGGCTTTGTTTTAGGTGTTAAATCGCTTGACGTATGCCTCCACTTTGTCGCATTTACGAAGACTAAATTCTCCTATTGGGCGTGAAGGTAATTTTACATTCTTTTATCAGTTTTTGTTGATGTCGTTGAAGTAAACAAAAGATGTGGTCAATGGTTAGACAGGCTATTGCACAAAGCCTCTTCATTCTGTTAGTTCATCAATTTCTCTTTGCATCTTATCCTACTAGGGAAATTGGCAAAACCACGACAGTTGCACAATTCCCAGTGGGGAATGATGTGCCCTGCAGAAACACCTGAAGGACAAGTAAGTGTTGTACCTAATGGAACAAGTTGCCAAGATAATGTGTTTGAGTCTCCTTTATATTTTCTAGCTTTGTCTAAGGTCTGGCTGTTGTACTAGGCATGCGGTCTGGTGAAGAATCTTGCGTTGATGGTGTATATAACAGTCGGATCAGCAGCATATCCTATTTTGGAGTTTTTGGAAGAATGGGGTACGGAGAATTTTGAGGTGAGCAATTCTTTCTTCTTTTCTGTTATGGTAAATAAGCAACTCTTTGTGGGAAAGAGTTAATAGTTTTTTATTTTCTTTTCCCCTCTTCTACCTTTTGGCCTGCCCATAGGAAATATCTCCGGCAGTGATTCCCCAAGCTACAAAGATCTTTGTCAATGGTTGCTGGGTTGGTATTCATCGCGATCCGGATATGCTGGTGAGGACACTTAGACGGCTGAGACGACGGGTAAGCTTAGCTTCAAGTAGTGACTTTGCTTAGTTATAGTTTTTTATTTCCCTTTCCCCTCTTTTACCTTTATGTGTCATTTTAATTGAATTGCACAGGTTGATGTGAATACAGAAGTCGGCGTAGTCAGGGATATCCGCTTGAAAGAACTGCGGATATATACTGATTACGGCCGTTGTAGTCGGCCTTTGTTTATTGTTGAAAAACAAAGGCTACTCATAAAGAAAAAGGACATTCAAGCCTTACAACAGAGGGTATGGTAGTTGGATTTCTTATTTCACTGTCCCCCTGATTACTTAATGTTGATTATGATTCAAATTGAGGGTATACGTTGTACTTCCTCCAGGAAACCCCAGAAGACGGTGGTTGGCATGATCTAGTAGCAAAGGGATTTATAGAATACATTGATACAGAAGAAGAGGAGACTACTATGATCTCAATGACTATTAATGTGAGTATCCAAAGAATGATTTCAGTTGTGTGAAAACTACCCCAAGAATCAGAATTTCGTTTGGTTTCGATTAGTTAGGAAAAGGATACCTTTCAGACAGCATTTTCGGAATTCTTCGGAAACATTTCGAAAACATTGCTGGAGGTATCAAAAGAATTTGGGAGCTCATGAAATTTTATTGTTGGATATTTCCAAGAAGTGTCAAAGCTGGTCATTGTTTTAATATCCCTCAAAGAATGTCTACAGTACATTTGAGTGTGTGTTGGCATGTGTCGGAGGAAACATTGGGGTTTTGGGATTCCAATGTTTCCTTCTGGTCTCCTAGGCACAGAAACGTTTCAGCTGCTTCGATGGAAAAGAAATGATTTTTTGTTCCTTGAGCTCCGCCCGAAACTTCTATGAAGCGTTCGAATCTAACTTTTTGTTTGTCTCAGGATCTCGTTTCTGCTAGACACAATCCAGAGGAGGCCTATTCTGAAACTTATACCCACTGTGAAATTCATCCATCACTGATTTTAGGTGTTTGTGCATCAATTATACCATTTCCAGATCATAACCAAGTAAGTATACCATGCTGTTGGCAGTGACTATTTCCTTCTATAGGTTTTGATATACTATCTCACTGATTTGTTGTTTGCTCAATCAGTCCCCCCGTAATACATATCAGTCGGCAATGGGTAAGCAGGCCATGGGTATTTACGTCACCAACTACCAATTTCGGATGGTATACAATTTCAATCCCTTCCCCCTTCTATTGTTAGTCGAATATATCTTTATTGTCTTTTTGTATTCACGATGTTAATAGTAATCTATTTTTTTCAGGATACGTTGGCCTATGTGCTGTACTACCCTCAGAAGCCTCTTGTTACTACTCGAGCCATGGAGCACCTTCACTTCAGGCAGCTTCCTGCCGGCATTGTAAGTACTGATTATACATTACACACTTTCTGCCTCATTTCTGTGGTTCTTCTCACTTTCTCAAAATTTTATGTATTTAATCTGCTCTAGAATGCCATTGTTGCCATTGCCTGCTATTCTGGATATAATCAAGAAGATTCGGTTATTATGAACCAGTCGTCAATAGATCGTGGATTCTTTCGATCGCTTTTCTTCCGTTCTTACAGGTACTTAAAAGTCATTATTATTACCTCCATTAAGAGCTCAGTGTTTTTTCAGAGGTATTGTTAGGATTAACCTTCTTTCTTAAATAGAGATGAGGAGAAGAAGATGGGGACACTTGTTAAGGAGGATTTTGGCCGTCCAGATAGAGCCAATACCATGGTCAAGCTCTACTGCTTTGTGTGTGGCTTTTCTTTCTTTTGTTATCGTGCTTCTGGATAATTACCCTCCTGAACTGCTTTACAGGGGATGCGACATGGTTCTTATGATAAATTGGATGACGATGGTCTTGCACCTCCTGTGAGTATCTAGAACTTTGGTTTTTTTCAATGCTCTATCCTGCTTATGTGGTCAAATTCCCTATATTGAGACGTGGTCTTGTCGTAGGGAACAAGAGTTTCGGGAGAAGATGTAGTTATTGGCAAAACTACTCCCATTGCTCAGGATGAAGCTCAGGGTCCCGCTGCGCGTTACACCCGGCGTGATCATAGTACAAGCTTGCGCCACAGTGAAACTGGGATGGTGGACCAAGTGAGCCTTATTCAAGAATCAAAAATTTGTTTCGGTGTGTTGTTTCTGTTAGCAAGGAGAAGGAAACATTTTGAAAATGGTCCAGAGCATAATGGACATGTCGAAAGAATTTGGAATATTTGAAAATGCCGCAGTTGGACATTTTCAAGATGTGTCTAAACTAATCAATTTGGAATGTACCGTAGAATTTAGACATGGTTCGGGGTATGATTGTGGAAACATGGCAATATAAGGATTCCACTTGTGTTTCTTTTGGTGCCTAAGAAGCAGAAGTGTTTCGGCTTTTCGATGGAAATGAAATGAGATGATGTTGTGGCTTTGTTTTATTTTACTATTTGGGGAGACCTTTTTATATTTTACTTAAGCTGATTGATATATGAATCTGAATGTTTCTATGTCATATCAAATGACTAAATAGAGGTGTACGATGTTTCTGTTTACTTTCAGTTTTAAACGACTGATTCTATTCATCTGTTATCATTGTAGGTTTTACTGACAACAAATGCAGATGGGTTGAGGTTTGTTAAAGTAAGGGTGAGATCAGTTAGGATACCACAGATTGGGGACAAGTTTAGCAGTAGGCACGGACAGAAGGGAACAGTTGGTATGACATATACGCAAGAAGACATGCCATGGACCATGGAAGGGATCACCCCAGACATTATTGTGAATCCCCATGCTATTCCCTCTCGAATGACGATTGGGCAGCTCATTGAGTGTATCATGGGTAAGGTTGCAGCTCATATGGGGAAGGAAGGGGATGCTACTCCTTTTACAGATGTCACGGTGAGTTGCTTTGGGATAGTTCCTGTGATATTGATTTAGATAAGGATTATCAACGTACTTGTTAGCAGGAAAAAAACTACCATATTAATTGATAAAAACGGTGATTGGAAGTTGGTTCGAAAAGAGAGAAGATTGGAAAGTAAAAATAGAAAAGAAGTTTTAGTTTAAACAGCTTTTTTCTCAGTTTGGTATGGGAGTGAAAAGAAAGGGAAGCAAGATGGAAATTAACTTTTCCTTGTTTGATCTTAAGAGAATAGATACGGAAGTAGTAAGGTTACTTGAAAGGACGAAGGGGAAATGGAAAAGAATGGAGAGTCAGTAAAATAACTACCCTAAAAGAAGAACTTATGTTCCTTTTATTTTCTCTTCCCTTTTTACGTTCCAAACTCCCCATAATCATTTCACACTATTGCTTAAATAGACTCACTATTAACTATACTATACTCTACCTAAGTAGCCGGCTAGAGATCTCATAGTGTAATTTCCATAGTAAATTAGAGCATGATGGAGAAGCTAGTGGTTGACATCTTCGGAAAACACTCTACTGTTCATATCTCTGGGGTCCAAGTTCAATTAATTGAGTTGGAATTGCTTGCAATTGTTTTGTTTTGACGCATGTGACATTTCCTTTGTACCTAATAACCCAGGTGGACAACATCAGCAAGGCTCTCCATAAATGTGGGTACCAAATGCGTGGGTTCGAGACCATGTATAATGGACACACGGGGCGCCGACTAACATCAATGATATTCCTGGGTCCCACATACTACCAAAGACTGAAGCACATGGTTGATGACAAGATCCATTCGCGTGGACGGGGTCCCGTTCAGATCCTTACAAGACAGCCCGCTGAGGGACGCTCACGGGATGGTGGGCTCCGGTTTGGTGAGATGGAAAGGGACTGCATGATTGCACATGGTGCTGCTCATTTTCTCAAAGAAAGGTT
Organism: Vaccinium darrowii; assembly: GCA_020921065.1. Taxonomy (NCBI): domain Eukaryota; kingdom Viridiplantae; phylum Streptophyta; class Magnoliopsida; order Ericales; family Ericaceae; genus Vaccinium; species Vaccinium darrowii. The sequence continues at coordinate 19,268,703 of CM037153.1, read as the reverse complement.
GTTCGACCAAAGTGATGCATATAGAATTCACGTTTGTGAGCGTTGTGGGTTGATAGCTATTGCAAACCTAAAGAAGAACTCTTTCGAGTGCAGAGGCTGCAAGAACAAAACTGACATTGTTCAGGTGAAAATCCCTGTGTCTTAACTCATCTGTTCATTTTTAAAGAAAAATCTTGTGTGGGGGTCATAATTTCTGGAGAGGGAATCAAATTCCCAGAGTGGCATTTGGCTATTGCTAAAGGACAGTTTATAATTTTCATGGTCTTTGAGACAATTTTTTGATATATATGGGGTCAAATGAAGGCAATTAGTGTCTTCCCAACTCAATGGGGTGTCCTGACCCTGCACCCCAAGCCCTCCCTCTCTCTCTCTCTCTCTCTCTCTCTCAACAGTGTTTCCATTTTGGCTTTTGGTAACTGGATATGCAGGTTCACATTCCTTATGCCTGCAAGCTGCTGTTCCAAGAGCTAATGTCTATGGCCATAGCTCCAAGAATGCTCACAAAGGATGTTAAACAAGCCAAAGACAAAAAGAAGAAATAAGCCTAATAACCTGAGCTGGATGAGGACCAAAAGTAAGGTCTGTGTTATTCCTTTGACGCCTCTGAAGTTATTGCGTATTTGCATACGAGGTACCGTTGTGCTTGCTCTGTTGTGTAAACTTTTTATGGTACCTCACGGGGATTCGTTTCCCCAATTTCGTCAAAAATGACTCAAGTGCCTAGAAAGTGGCTAGAAACTCCACATCAAAGTCAAATCTGTATTCACACTAACTTTCTAGGTATTTTTTTTCCGAGACGTGGCGTTTCTGATCATTTTGTTGATGGATAAATAGCATGAATTCGGCAGCTTGTTATACACTTTTCAGGACTATGAGTGGAAACTTCATTTGGTGGCAACTTTCTTTGTTTCTTAGAGAGCCTCCAAGGAGTTTTGAAGGACTGGTGCAGCTATTTTCTTAAGCGTTCATCCTTTCGAAGGATTTGAAGAAGTAAATCTCTTTGGAGGAAATTTCTTGTTCATATTTGGGGTCGTATAGGCAGGGATAATCCAATGTATTGCAGTTTTTGCTGCATGACAGTAGAAAACCGGAGAGAAAACGTTAACTTCCTGTACTTTAAAGTTGTTTTGTTGCCTGATGGTTTGTAATTGGTGTATGGTGCAGAGAACAATTTGGTTCCCTATTCGGAAGACAACAGTTGTTTTATGGGCTTTATGTTTCTGGCATTGTGCTGTTTCTGTTTTCACATTTTCTTCTGTGTTCAACATTTTCTCCGCAAACTTTGCGCTTATTTTTTTGTTGCGTGGAGTAATTACTTGATGGTCTCGCTGCACTTCCTTGGCATACGGATATGGTGTTACGATACCACTAAATTTGCCTTATATGGTGCTGTACATTGAGGTTTCGAACCATTGAACTGCAGAATTCATCTTTGCAGAAGATTGCCTTATTCAAACCGAAGCACAAATTGTATTGTACTTTGTAAAATGAATGTTGAACTTTGAATTCATAGTTGGCATTAGTTTTTTTTTTTTTTTTTTTTAAATTTTTATAGTAACCTATTATTTGTTGCATTTTTTGGACAAAAATTGTCGGTCCAAAGTATTTGAACCATTGGCACCAGTACAGGTCCAACCGTCCAACCCAAAAATCAAATGAGTGATACTATTGATAATCAGACTATACTATTTCATGTGCAATAATTTTCAAACAAAAACTTGTTGCCGAGAACAATAGTAAAATTTTATCTACATGTTGCGTCAAAGGTCTTGCTCCCTCCGTTCCAAATTACCCGCCCCTATAAAAAGACATACAATTTTAAGACCAAAAAAAAGTACTCACATGCAACTTTTTTTTTGTTTTTTTGAAAATTTTTACACCAAATTAAAGTACTTAATTGCACAACTTTTCAATTTGGGATAGAGGGAGTAATATGTTAACATCCTGCTTGCTTGTTCATTGAGTGTTTATTCATAGTTAGTGAATAATAGACATTGTGGTCGAGAATATTTTTTTGCTCTGAAGACGATTCATGTTCGCATCTACATTTCTTAGTTTTCCGTTTGATTTTAGCAACTCAGTTGCTAAAATCATGGTTGATTTTAGCAAATGAGTTTAACAGGTGCTAAAATCATGATTTTGAAATCAAAAAATGAAGTGGTTCCGTGTATCGTTTTTCGATTTTTTTTTGCACCAAATTAAAGTACTCCTCGATTCGGTGTGAAAAAAATCGAAAAACGATAAATGGAACCACTTAATTTTGTGATTTGAAATACCTAAGATTTTAGCACCTGAACTCATTTGCTAAAATCAATCATGATTTTAGCAACTGAGTTGCTAAAATCAAACGGAAAACTAAGCAAGACGATTCATGTTTGCATATACTCCTATTAACTTGCATTAGTAACATATTTATTCTATATATGCAAACCGTTGGCAGTCACAAACTCACAATATACAAATGTTTAAGCATATGAATAGAGTAATAGCTTTTGCCTTTCTATGCTCACCAATTGGTCTTTCCTCTCAATTTCAAGTGTAGTAGAGGGATCAAAGCTACAAAAGTTTAAAAAATAAAATAAAATAAAATAATTTGATCTTGCGTTCTCTCTCTCTCTCTCTCTCTGTGTGTGTGTGTGTATGTGTTATCAATTCGCGCCTCGAGATTTTTAAGGTGAAATATTAAAGGAGAATGAGAGACTCTTATATATAGTCTCCATTCAACGAGTCTGAACAAATAGCATACTCAAAATTAATTTTTTGGGAGATATTTTTACTCGACATAAATGTATATCGCCCGAGATCTTTGCACCCATAGCGTTTAGCCCTTCTTAATTTTTTGACAAAAACAAATTCTTCAAAGTCAAAAGAACCACAATCTTCCACAGAAACCAAACACCTTGTTCCCTCATTATCACATAAGAGAATGAAAGATTCTTCATCTCTTCTTTACCCAGAAGATCCTAAACTGGAAAAGGCTCTTTTTTTTACTCTCCCTCAACGGCAGTGGCACCAGCCCAATTTGCAGCACTACCCGAACGCGGAATACTGCGGAGTCTTGTAAACAAATCCACTTGAAATATCACCCCACAAATGTTTCCTTTATCGTCTTCGCGCACAACCGGTCTCACCTTGTTAAGTGGGTGATCGAAGCTAATCAGTCCGTTCGTGTTCATGAATATACACCCTACGAAAAAACATTCCAACAAAAAAAAAAAAAACACTTTCAGCGCTTATATTTATCCCGTCCCTGCTTGTTTATAATTCAAAAACATCGTCTTGGTGTTTCATAAAAACGGGTATTTCAGTTTTTTTACAAAATTACTTTTAGAAGAAAGCTACAATTACATACGCTCTCTAGTCTCTACATTTTAAATTGAACGGAAGTCCATTTGTAGATTCACAACGTTAATAATGTATCTATATATTACATGTGTAAAACTCATAATTTGTGTAAAGCAAATACACGTCGTTTCCACACACATTCTAATAACATCAATCTTGAATAATCTTCATATTAAAGAAAATCATGAAAATATTAATAATTTCTATGAAAATGCAATGTTATGAATTTAAGGCGATTTGGTATCCAAACAAGGGAGAAGGGGTTAGTGACTATGAATTATTTTGAAAAGGCAAAACTATGGCGTCTACAGTCACATTTTTTTTTTTTTGAGCCACATTAATAAGAAAAAATAATTTTCACATTTTACTCTTTTAACCACTCTTTTTTTTTATTATTTTTTATCTTATTGTATGTGAATTTAATTGATTAACCTTTCATGAGTAAGTTTCCTTATACTTGGAAGGGTAATACTCTAGATGTACAGAGATGACAAAATAAGGAGTGCAATTATAAAAAAGGGGAGTTGAAAACCATTTACGTACCATTAGAAAGGTCATTTAAAAGGTGCGAGAAATGTTTAATTTGTGGCATATGTGTCACGCACGATTTGCACCTAAAAGTGAGATTGTAACAGAAAACAACTTTATTATCTACCCATTGTAGGGAGAGAGAAAAGCAAAAAAATGACCAAGTGGATTCGTCTATACACGGTGAGAGTGAGGAAGGACAATTAGAGAGATCTCATATTTGAGTCTTGAGCGGAAGGTACACGATGTTACACGTAAAAGTGGATTCGTGTTTTTCGGAATCGCTTTGCAAAACAAATTTTGTGCTAACCAAAAAAATGAAAACATAGAACAGAAACACAGAGAATGTTAGGAACACAGAACAAACCTGGAGGAAAAGGGGTGTAGCATTTGCCACAACCCTCAGCTATGATTTTTGGGTCATCAGAACAGACCAAGGAGCCATCCCCAGCCATTGCCCATTGAAGTGGCACACTTCCATCGCGATCCTACCATATAGTAATTGCCAGCAATGTCAAAAACTAAGAATGCTGGCACAAACACACACACAAAAATGCACAAATAGGCAAAATAGGCCAAATTCCCACAAGTCATAGGAAGTACTACACACACACACGAGGAACTTTCCTGGGATTGTCTAGACGCCCGATCAAATTTTGATGATCCGAGCCGACCAATGTGTTTAAAACGTGTTTTTAAGGGTCTCTACAAGAATTTTTTTTTTTAAAATGACTGAGAAGGGCTTCATCCGAGTAGTTTTCAATAAAATTGTATTTAATCGAAAACTACTCGGATGAAGCCCTTCCCGCTCATTTTTTTTTTATGATTTCTTGTAGGGACCCTTTAAAACACGTTTTAAACATATTGGACGGTTCAGATCATCAAAATTTGATCGAGAAATGAAAGTTGTGGACGGTAGTGAACTTTAAGAGTAGTGGACTAGAACATTGGTGGGGTGTGTGTGTGTGTGTGTGTGTGTGTGTGTGTGTATTAACGCCGCGAATTAAATACCGAAATGCAAACCACAAACCAAACGAACACTAGAGATTTTTATATGGTTCTCCCTAAATTAGAGGTACATCCACGGGACCGAAGTCTGATTCCACTACCAACAAAGGGTTACACATACAATGATCTCACAAATTAGTCCAACAAATTACTACCACATAGAGAGGAAAGACCTCACCAAAATAGATGAACCAAAGCTTGAGACACAGCTGAAAATGAAACAAGACTTTCTTTTGCTTCCAAGAGAAGCTAATTAGTCACCCACAAGGATTCAGCTCCTGTCCAGTTTGGTACGGTCAAGATGGTTTTGGGCATAATTACTTAGTATTGTCGAGCTCTACGATATGAATGGTTCGGACCTCATATCATTACATGGGCCTGGCATGGCCTGCAAAATCACAAAAACTAGACAGGAACGGACCATTCCAAACTGGACGGGAGCTGAATCAAGACCATGTGCAAAACATGTGCCAAAAAGTGTGTAGAGTTAGTATTCCACCAAAATTACCCCCAAACATTTAAGGGCCAATATCCACTTAAAATACCGTCTTCCCACTATAGTAAAAAATGAGTGTAGTTTCCGTTAAATGGTATTTTTGTGATGAACGCCTTAGACAACTAACAAAATACCAAAAATACCGTTAATTAAACGGTACTAGAAACTCATCCTAAATCTTTTGAGCCAAAATTTATTGGGGCTCCACAAATACTAAAAAGGAGGGAAACCCAACAAATCTTATGTGAAGTTCAATTTTTGGACTTCAAAGAAGCCTGATCCTTAAGTAAAAATCAATACTAATTTTGCCAAGGAAAAAAGAAAAAACTTATAACAATACTGATTTTTGCCGAGGGAAAAAAAGAACTTCCTAACGTGGAGTTTGTGTTTGAACTCACCCTGGCTAGAAGAAGGGTAACGGCTTTCGAATCGAACAAAACGAAGGCGAATCTGCCTTGGAGGTCTCTGATCACTTGATCGGGAGGGTAGGGCGCCCGATCTCTTAGGGCTTTGTAAGCCTCGACTACAATCATCGCCTCCGTCGCTTGTCTTGAGAGGCCGTAGTGTCGTCTCAACTCACACATGTTCTCCAACAGTCCAACAAAGATACAGAACACATCGTCCACAACAACAATAGACCTAATACAAACATGGCAAATTATATTGTCACTAGAACAAAAATTTTACATAGAAAATTTGTGGCATTTTATGTTAACAAACGGACTCAACAGGTAAGAGGTTCAGGACAACAAATTTCCTCTTCCTCGCCGAAGTGTGGGCTTCTTTGTTTCCACAACATACATGAAATGTCTATTTTGAAATGTCCTAAAATATGAATTTTTCATGAAAAGATTCAGAGTTCCACAAACTAATCTCTCTTTAAAAAGACACAATATTGAAAATTCAGTCAAATGTTCTTGCAAATTTTAACTATTTAAATGGACTTTGTGTTTTTCCTCATCTACCGAATTGATTGATTTTTGCTACTCGACCCACCAAGCCGCCCTTGCATCCGTCCTTGACCGTCGCGGATATTATGCGGGCATTTTTGTACAATTTTTTTTGGAGACTCATCTGATTTTTTTTGTATAAGAAGCCGTGCTAGTGTGTTTACTACAACTTTTTCTTTTTTTTTTCTTTTTTTTTTTACATTGTTTACTACAACTCCAATTCTCTATTTTGTGACTCCTGCCTAGTGTGTTTGTTACAATTTCAGTTTCTGATGTTAGACTAAAAAAAAGCTTCCTTATACTCCCTCCGTCCATTTTTTAGCATAGACATTCTCTTTTTGAGCTATCCCTTTGTTGGAATTGTGCCTTTAATTTTCCTTTTTTGGAGAATTCCAATTGTATTTAGGATTTCCTATTGATTGTGTTTCTTATAAATAGAGGCTGTGGATATTCTTTGGCTATCTCTCATATTGTGGCCTCTTCAGAGTTACGGATCATAGCCGGCTCTTTGTATCTCTTCTTCACCATTGATAGTGAACTCTCTCTCTCTCTCTCCTCGCCCGTGGACGTACCTCAATCTTGGGGGAACCACTTAAATCTTTTGTCTCGTGTGATTGCTTGTTTTGTTTGTTTTCTCCTAACTTAGGGGGTGTTTCACTAATTGGTTTTTTAGTTTTTTGGTTTTTTTTTTATCTTTAGTTTTTCAAAAAAAACCAACTAGTTCCACTAACAAGTTTTTGGTTTTTTGGTTTTTTTAGTTGTGTTATGAAATTACAAATCTACCCTTCTACCCAAACAATTATTGCTCTCTTTTTTTTTTGAAGGGAGGGCACATTCGTAATTTTACATGATTAAAGTACATGTACTTGATTGTGCAATGATTTGTTTTTTTTAGGTTAGTGGAATGAAGTGGTTTTTTTGTTGATTTTTTGTAGGGTTTTTTTTTAGTGGAATGAAGTAGTTTTTTATTTAAAACAAAACTAGTTTTTTGTTAGTGGAACATGGCCTTAGTTGCATTCATAACGTGCATTTTACAACACCCTTAATAAGTGTGTTTTCTAAATAAAAAAAAAGTAAAATTTTGTACAATTATTATTTTGCCCTTTTGAAAATTAGTGGGTAAAAGTGGAGGATAATTTTGGAAAGTGAAGGTAAAAGTTGATGTAAAAAATGTAAACTGAAAATAAAAGTTAATGTGAAATGTGTAATTATGATGTTTCTTTAATAAGTTGGATTTACAAAACAACACACATAAAAAAAGGACGGAGGGAGTAACTCAAACTCTAAGAATACTCAACCACCTTATGCAAACCTCGACAAATTATTAGGGGACCAATTCCACCTTACACTAGCGGGATACAATCACACAAATCACCCACACACAACAGAGGAAAAAAACATATCAGCTCAATGAACTGTAAGTTGGGTTTTTCCAAAAAATACCGTGGATGCAAAGGACATTCATCCTCATGCGACAAAGCCATGTAGGAGCTCCCATTTGGAAGGCTGTACAACGTCGAATCCGACCGCCACGATCGGAAAATCTGTGCAATCTCTTCCCTGGTTTTCGAATCCGTCCCCTTCAAAGGAAGACTCAGCTCCTCCGGCAGGTTTCCGATTGACTTCTCAAATACTGCCAACATTTTCCGGCCAAAAAAAAGAACTTGCAAGGGAAGATGCACTAATACTCCTAGAAGTTTCAAGACAAGAATCCCATGCTTATCTTTTAAATTTGTTACAACAGAGAGCAGAGAGAGGTGATTGTTATTGTGCATGTGGCAGCTCTACTGGGTAGTACGTGTAATGCATTGGCTTGTCATAAGTTTTGTGGATACAGCCAATAATATTTTGGCCCCATTTCAAGTTTCTGTAACACACAGTTTATTCATCCAAGGGCTGCTCCAATCAGCGACGGACGCTGGATTCCTATTGCAGGGTGCCAAATCATGCAGTAAAAAAATTGGGATAATTGGAGGGTGTGCAGGAGCCGGGTTTTCGCTTGCACCCCTTTCGGTCCGCCCCTAGCTCCACTACTAATTCAGAGGATTCAAGCAAAACCTCTCGGTTCAAAAAATACACTACAAAATCATGTTGGTTGTGTTTGGTTTGTAGTTTAGTTTAGTTTTGATGATGTAAGCATGTGTAATGAGTGGAGAGAGATAGAGAGAGAAATGAGAAAAATGATGATGTTAACAAAACCAAAACTAAAACAAAACTCTAAACCGAACAGGGTCAGTGTATTATCGACACCGGATCACTCATATAGGGATCGGATCCGGGATGGGTGTTGTGTGCCGTGTTGTGTGGCAAAACTTCGTCATTTTACGGCATACCTATAAAGATTCCAAGGGCCTTGTTTGGAGGAAGAAAAAACAACTACAAAGTGCCTAAACTCTAAACCCAAAGTGCCCAAACTCGAAGTGCCTAAACCTTCTGTACTAAAAATTACACATATTGGTCCGTGTCGTAACTTTTATACATAGTAAAAACTCATAACATTTTGGAAGTTTATACAGTATACACTCAAATAGGGGTGTGTATTATATTCTTACCCTTTTTGTAGGATATTTCCGTAATATTTATATCAAAACATGTATATTGTATAGGCCATGAAACGTGTAACGTGAAGGCGAAAATTGATGTGAAACATAATGATTACGTTCCTTTAATAAATTGGATTTACAAAGTAACACACTTTAGAAAGAAACAGAGGGAGTTCTAAAAAGAAATAACTTCAGTTTTTCTGCAAAATTCTTTGTCAACAGAAACACGGAAAAATAAATCTCATCTATCTTACTTCACTTTTCCTGAAAATTAAATTTTCACCCAACATCCCCGACAATTTAACGGGGCCAGGAGGCTGCAACGAGTAGAGCATAGAGGCCCGTTGTGATCCAAAATACTACTAAAATAGGTCTTGCCCAGTTGCCCTAGGGTTTTTTTGAAAAAACAAAAAACTCAAATTATTTATTCAGTTTGGCTAGTCGCATTAGGCACGTTCGAAAAAATACCATGATTGAACATCGGTAATGTTATTAGTATTTTGATCGGCATCGGAAACAATATTATTCATACCATATACTGAATTTAATAAACATAGGCGTGTTTTATTCGGGTCACTCACGATGTTGATCAATATGATTTTATCTATGCTCCTCCCACAGTAGGGTTAAAATTCACACCCCTTGGTGAAGATGAGTGTGTGTGTAATTGTGTGTGGCACTATTGGTAGTAAAATTTTATGCAGTCAACAGAATTCATCCTTGGTTTGGCCCAACTCCTTATTGGATTGTTTTTTCTAATTATTTTGTTAATTTTGCATCAATTTTTTTTTTTTTTTTAAGATTATTGATCCATCGCGATAAGAGAAATGTAAAAAGTAAAATGTGATAACTAAAAATTAAAAACTCTATACGCGAACAAAGAAAGAAAAAATGGGTACCATTCTCACCGGCATAAAAGGGCAACACTCTCTCTTGCATTACTGTAACTATTTACGCCACTGCAGAGGTATGTCCACAACATGTGATGCTGCAGGACCTGCTAGAGTTGCGAGGAGGAGGCCGTTTATTTGGATTCGCTAGCAGACTACCGCCTACTCGCAGCACTAGCGGGCCCCACAATTTGAATTCCGTGGGACTAGCTAAAGTTGTGAGGTTTAATTGGCGTCACCGGCATAACTCCGAAACATTCAAGTCTAGTTCCAAAGACAAGTTACCCTACAAATACTACCGCCTACTCGCAGCACTAGCGGGCCCCACAATTTGAATTCCGTGGGACTAGCTAAAGTTGTGAGGTTTAATTGGCGTCACCGGCATAACTCCGAAACATTCAAGTCTAGTTCCAAAGACAAGTTACCCTACAAATACTACATACACCAGGCATTGCTCACCCTTCCGATGGGCACTACAACATTTCATGGCATGGGAACCGCTAATGTCGCCGGAGGCTATGGTTATATACCTTGCCTTTTGCTTAACTGCCATAATCTTCAAGCCAAATTCCAGAGACCAAGTGATAGGACCATTGAGATTCTGAGAACAGCCTGAAAATTTCATCTTCTTTTTTATACTGCAAGGATGGGGACACCACAGGCGGCCGGAGCATGTTCCGCTTCTTTGTAGACAAGATTACCTCTCACGAAAGTCGCCAGAACTTTTCCAGATAGTCTTGATCCCATATAGGCTGAATTGCTCTACAAAAACAAGTAGAAAGACTTAAGCTTACATGCAAAAGCTCTATAAAAACAAGTAGAAAGACTTAAGCTTACATGCAAAAGCTCAAAAGAGAGAACACAAAAGGGTAGGAAGAACCTAAAAACTAAAGGGTGGGAAAAGGGGAAGATGCATCTCTATTGCCCGTAGGCTATAGCACTCTTACAAGGTACTGATGTTCATTCCCTATGTTTTACATATTTGTGTGCGTATATGTTCAACGTTTCTAAAGCCAAAAAGAAGAGAAGTTAGCCCCACAATTTAGTTTTCTTGGTCTATAAAAAGTTGCTTCAGCTTAAGTCTTTCCGTTTTCTATACCTACATAAAACAAAGAAGATGACAGAAAGGAAATTTCAGCTCCTATAGAGGTGATCATCTTCACCATTACTGCCCAAGCCTCAGCTTTTCTAATTTTTCCTCATTCAATTGAATGTTTCTTTTGAACCTCTCGAGGAAAATTCGAAAGTAAAAACAACAAAGAGAAATGAACTTAAACCAAAGAAGAGGAAACCAGAAATTAGGCGAAAGTAGAGCACATACAGGATGCTTAATGAACATTGGGTGACTATCATTGAGGTCGAACTCCACTTCCGGTTCCCACACAACTATATCCGCGTGGTTTCCTATTGCAATGGCCCCCTGCAAATTTCCACTATGGAGTGTTAAAGAACTACTATTATAACCAATAATATGCTTGGAAAACAGAAAAGTTGTCAGATCAATACTTCATCTCTTAGCTTTATGGGAACAATTTCTTTTGATAATGCAACTCCAGTTAAATCTAAGACCATATTGGCAGGATTTTGTCAGTTCATCACCACTCACCAGGAGTCTCATAAGGTGATGGCTGGCAATCATAAACAGATAAATGCTGTTTTCTGCGGGTTTTTCTCTGTAACAAGTTCTTCAAAATCCTTGTTTCTTTGTTTTCGTTTTTGTTCTTTTTTCTTTATCAGCAAATCAAGTTCTTCAAATATTTTGGTTATGTTTGAATCATCCATTTGCAAAGGAATATCCCAATGGAAATGATAATGGACAAATGAAGAAACAAAGTTATATTTGCCTCCTTATCATCTTCCCTTTATTCTTTTCCCTTTCCTTTGTCTCCATAAATTCGTCCAAATTCATGATCCAAACACAACATTCACAAAAGTTCAATGAAAAAACCTTGGGTTTGCCAGACAAGGTGTTATAGCTACTCTACTGCCGTCTTAGAGTTCATATGTAGGAAGGATGTAGATTAATCGATTTTATAACCAGAACCCCATTCTTTAGAAACTAGATCGCGTCAACAACTCGATCCCACCACATGTAGGCTGTTTTAGGCAAGTTTCCTTTGAAGTAGATACCAAAAGGCAAGTATGGCTAGTAATAATCTATTTTGGGGAGCATAAAATGATTCTGTAAGGGATTCCACTTGAGTAATCTGAGATAGAGCGATAACAATTAGCCAATCAAGAGTGTCACCTTCAAATCTAGGCCAGCAAGTTTTGCAGGCTTGTCACTCCACCATGAAGCTAATTGTTCCAAAGTAATTCCATATTTGCGGCCATGGGTCCATGTCACAGGAAGAACAAACTACATGAAGACAAAACAATATACGTCACATTCAAAGATAACTTGAAGCCTTGGAACTGTAAATCCTCAATATTCATAGTGAGTAGACTAATGAAATGTTTCATTTCACATTGAATTACAAAAATGCGTTCATCATTCAGCACACATATTGTCAAGCAGTTTGGTACTAGCCAGAAACATTACTGAACCTGTGTTATGGGGACTTCAGACGTATGAAGTACTGAATCAGTCATGTGACACTTATGTAAGAGTAAAGAATATATGTCAAACAGTTTTAATTGGACACAGAATTTTAGTAAGGATAGTTGTACACCTAGGAAGCATATTCAGCATTCAAGTTTACTGCAGAATTGTGCCTTAAATACTCTACGGTACATGAAATTGTGCATCGCATTCTGTAAATATAATTGATCGAAGAAAACGAAAGAAACATATTAAGTGTTACAATATCCTAGGAAAATGAATTGGATGAATCTTACAGTTAAATGCATACAGCTACACGACATCAATACTCATAGCTGTGAACTGACTAGAAAACTAGCAAACCTGCAAAGAAGATATGCCACCCCATGCCTTCAAGAAGTTACCATCATCGAAGCGTTTGAGTTCTGGTACTGTCGGTGAATGATCAGAACTTAGCAAGTCGATATGTCCACCCTGAAACTTATAGAGTCAGGTAAAATGATACCCAATGACAGAAAAACAATGGAAATTCGCTTCATGAAATTTTAAATACCATCAAAGCTTCCCATAGCGTTTCCTTATTAGAGGCATCCCTAATAGGCGGAGCACACTTAAAACGTGTATCTCCATCTTGGATCTCTTCAGCCGAGAAGGCTAAATAGTGAGTGCAAGTTTCAACAGTTATGCTATCGCCATTGATTTTTGCTTCCTATATAAAACAATGATTGAAAATGTGAATTTCAGACTTCATTAAAATAAAATAAAAAATAAAATAAAATAAAAGGTAGTGGTAAAACTTTCCTCTGCATAGAAAACTATTACAGACAAAGGCTACTATTTGAACTTCATAATACTGCTCTACAGAGAGACAAGCAGAAACTTGGAGGGAGAAAGCCAGAAGCATTCTTACAAAGTTCACAACATAGATTACTATTTTAAGGCACTTGAGAAGGAATCACCATTTTACAAAATAAGGAACCAGTTACTGCATTCAAAATTCTCCTCACTGCTAAACACATTTTGGCTAGTCATTCCTTGCCAGGAAAGGAATTTGCCGAAGATGTGGGTTGAAAAACGTTGTTACTTCTTAGGCTCTTCAGGTACCACAAATTATGGAACTAAAAATTGGTGGAAAAAAGATCCCATTAATTGCATTGAAAAGAGCAGGCCTAAAATTCAATGTTTTTTTAATTAAAATATGGAGAGGATCCTAGAAAGTTAAAATCTTGTGGGACTCGTGAGGATTCAATGTTCTCATCGAACAAGAATTTCACAAAACGTTATCCACAAGTCATAATGCATACGTATAGTTACATATCTGCATCCATAGCTGCAATCGAAAGGGAACTCTGAATTACCTTAATTAGATCCAAGGAAGATCTAGCATCAGACAAGTGAACAATGTGAAGATGAGCTCCTTCAGCAGGGCCACCAGTCCTTGTGCCATTCGTTACTGTTAAAAGCTCTTTAATAGCTGCCTCTTCCCTGCGGTCAAAGGGAAAAAGTGGGGAAGGAAATGAAACTCACGTAAATCGCCCAAATCAAAGTCGTAAAGATAGTCACCCTCAGATTCAATTACGCATTCCCTTCATTCTTTTCCGCGTTCAACTAGCTAAGTGCAAAATGACTCACATTTCTCATTTCTATTTGGTACAACATAGCAGCATTTTAAACAATTTTAAATCAACTGCAATACCACGGATTTAAGGAAATGTTACTGAGGGGAAAAACTAACAGGGAACCAAGGAACTAAACTAATAATCCTAATACAGCCTAAAAGTGGAAACAGGAAAAGATTAAGCTGCATATTAACGAGAACCTAAAATACATCGACATGATTTTGAGGAAGGGAATGCTTAAGCAATATTTACCATGAAGCAGGCCTAGTCTTGAGATATGTTGAATACGATCGAGGGTCAACAGCACTATCCCCCAGTTCCAAGATGCCTTCAAGTTCTTGTTGAATCTCTGCATGTACAAGTAAAGGTCTTTTGTACTTTGCCAGTACAGACAATCCTTCCTACAGGAGAACAAAGAGCTCAACTTTCTTAGAAAAAGACCCATCTGGTGCAAAACAGTACAACAGCTCTAAGTTATTAAAGGAAATATCATCATCATCATTATTTGTGGTCAACCATTGAATTCCAAACACACCTTTATATGGCCAGCATTTGTCATGGGAAAGTCATTGATCCCCGAAGGACACATAAAGGACTACAGAAAAAAGCAAAAAATGTCAGATGATATCATTCTCTAACAGTTTGAGTCACCAGCAATCTAAGAACATTGCCAACTACCAAGGTATATTAACATTTAACAGTAACAAGTCGTATGTATATTAATGGTACATTTAGCAGGCACTCCACACATAACAACGAAAAAGAAATAGGATAGGGAAACTCCATTGCCTTCAAACCAAGAACACCAGCGTCTAGGAGACCCTCCAAAGCACTTCTATTGAATGCATTTTCCGGAACCAGCCCACCCCAGAAACCTGCCAATATTGGAGTCAATTAAAAAAAGCAACCATTTATAAGAATCTTCATATACAGTTACAAGGCCATACCAACATCGACATGGATCCTCTTTTCTGCAGCCTTGATCTGTTATGTAGACAGAACAAAGAAAAAAAAAAAGGCAATAATTTGTCAAGTTTGGGGACAATAATTAAAAAAACTCAGTAACACAAATTAGATTCGTGATGATAATAACCAAATATAAAGTCCTCTTTTATTTCAGTTCTCTTACTTCTTTTTAATGGACTCAAGCCAATGCAAAAACTAAGTTACATAGGGATCTTGCTCATAGAATGTTTGTTTCTGTGAAGCTTAGACCAAAACTGACTTCTGATATTAAACTATCAACATATTAACCCAGAAAATAAACTTCTGCTCGTGCTTAATAAACATAGACAATCAAAGAAGAGAGAGAGAGAGAGAGAGATCTATGAATGCAATAAACAGACCAATAATAGAGTAATTAAAAAGCCAAGTTCTTGTGGAGTTTGATTTGAATGTTCATTATTCGGCGAAAGATCAAAGGAAGACCTCCAGTGACAGGGAAATCAGTATAATGATTTTTAGATAGAAAAAAGGAAGAAGAGACTATATTCATTGTGATGTTTCTAGAAACAGGCTTAAGCAAGCCTCCTCCCTCATGAAGAAATGCAATTTGTAAGTGTCAATCTACATACCTTGAGTTCAAATGTTTCTCTAGAAACCGTAGACGGAAAACTATTAAGCGGCATGTCAATCAAGGTTGTTAACCCACCTGTAGAAACAAAGTAAATTGATTACCCGGTTACATAGTGCATATAAATCTGCTGCATAGATATGGTACACAACTATCAAAGATGCTGAAGGAATTTTTAAAACACAAAAAATACTCTCAGAAAGCTTCGAAGCAGTATATTCTTAAGAAACCAAAGAAACTCTACACAGACTATCAAAATAAAAATAAATCTACATGGCTACTAATATGTGTTCAAGAAAGACTACATAGAAAGAACCAAAGATCCACAAACCAGCAGCAGCCGCCTTGGTGCCTGAAGGAAATCCTTCCCATTCTTCTCTCCCAGGATCGTCAAGATGCACATGCCTGCCGTGAAGCGTACAGATTTAATTCGGGAAAAAAATGAATTCAAGTCCTCAAAAACTTGATCAATGCTCCTAACTATACAAGTTGTGCACCAAATAAATGAATAGAGACTTCCCCAGAAAAATGTCACACACAAAATGAGGCCATCCAAGTAATTTTTCAGTTCAAATAGGGAACCATTACATTCTGCCAAAATGCTAGAGTGTTTTCTAAAGATAATTGTCCCCATAATTTAGATCTTCTCACTAAAATCATTTTCAGGTCAGATGACTAGAAAAATGGGATTTTGAAGGTTTTCCAACAGATACCTTAGTTAGTAAGAGTTTTTTTTTTTCCGTCTCGGTAAGTTAAAATTTATTCCAAACCAAAACAGAATACAGGACAATAGGGGCATGCCACTAGGAACCACAAACCATATCAAATTACAGACACATGACCTAACTAGAGCCCAACACCACAACATAGCAACAAGCTATACAAAACCAAGAACTCCTATAACAGAAGCAGAAAATCACATAAACAGACAACTACAACTTAGGAAAGAACTACAATTCTATCAGACAAGTTCCACTAGATTCCTGTTCATTGGGGAAGCTTTGATATCCCTCCAGGCTCCAAGAAGGCAAGAACTAATACAGCTCCTTATATCAGTTTCAATCCGTTTAAACACTACAACCACTCCATCTCCTTTGTTTTGAAAAATCCTGGTATTCTTCTCTCTCCAAACATGGTACAAAGTAGCAGCAAAAGAGAGTTCTTAACTTTAAGCCATCGCCACTTCTGTTTTGCCCCATCCAAACCTACTCCTGACCAATTCAACAGGACTTCTATGTGCAGCATTCTTGCATAACACTTGACCCCAAACTTGAGCAGAAAAAGAACAAGCAAAAAAGAGATGGTCATGATTTTCCACCCGATTTCCACATAACACAGAAACATCATCTGTGGCTGGACTCTATTTCTGGACTGTCCTTGGTAGAGTGCCTACTCCAGATTGTCATCAAGATCCTAGCCCATCTGGGCACATCTTTAAACCATACCAGATTACACCACTTCACCTCAGGCAGACGGCACCTAAAGGCTTGCTAAGCAGAATTTCTATAAAAAAAAATTGCCACTATATTTCAAAAACCACCTGGCTGAATCTTCTTGCTCGGAATTAGGCACCAAAGGATTTGGTGTATTCTCAATAATTTCCTTCAAAACTTCATTCCCAAAAAATCGGATGAATAAAGACTAACCAAATGGCACCAAAGAATTAGGCACCAAAGTATTTGTGTATTCTCAATAATTTGGTGAACAAAGATTAATATGGAACAAAATATATTCTGCCAAACGCTAGAATGTTTTCAGGTCAAGAAACTAACCAAACGGGATTTTGAAGGATTTCCATCAGATAGCTTAATCTTTATGAGCAACTCTTTTAACCAGAGAATTTTCAGGATTTCAAACGTTTTCTAACAGATGGCTAAGTAACTAAGAGTAAGTCTTTAACATAGAATTGTTTTTCTTCACTTGGGATAAGTACAGGGAGCTTCGTCGCTTTCAACAAGAATTTCCTGTCCTTGTAATCTTATTACCTCTAAAAGTAGCTACGTCTTAATCCTCAGAAAAAAAATTAGTGGCTATTAATAAAACAACTCAGATTCAGATGCAACTTTTAATTGCAGATGCAACGCAATGTTTTCTATGTTTTATATGTTACTGAATATCGCAAGCTTATTTTAAGGTTATATGCTAAATATTACATGATATTGTTATTGTTGTATAGGCAAAATTTTGTAGCCTGTATGTAGTGTTGTTCACTTTCCATTTCCTACCCCATTTTTGACTGCTACTTTACAAGTAATGAATGAATAAGACAAAGCAAAACAACAAGAAGATAAAATTGTTTTTCTTTAGTCAAAGAAGTAGATGACATTCATAAGGAGATGATTGCCACAGCTTACACATCAATCAAACCAGGCATGACAACAGCCTCCCCATAATCAATCACTTGTCCAGTCTTGACAATTCCTTGCCAATCTTCCTCAAGTACAGATATGATGTTCCCTCCCTTGACCTCAACTGATCATTTACAACTAAATTAGCAGAGAAATTACTGAAGAAATAAACTTACAATTAATCACAGCGCTAAGAAATGTTGCTTGAAGAAACTGCAAATTTGGGCAAACATAATTAATACATATGCAATCAACCACAAGGACAGGAATATAATTCTAGTAAACATGCAAAAGTACGCTTAGAACAAATTAGAGATGATGATTTAAGGATTGGACAAATGTGATATTGCTTCTTATTGCAGAAGTTATCGAATTGGCATTTCTAATCCAAATTAAATATGCCGATGAAGGAATCCATAAAATTACTTTCTACACAGACCTGCACCAGAGATCACCCCCTTTGGCGTCACAATACGCTTGCTGGATATCCAAAAATGGTTGTGAGCAAGAAGGCTGCATGCACTGTGAGATGGCTGTGACATAAACATTTGAAGTTTTTAGTTTTTACAAATTATGTTTTACATTCGGTCAAAAATCATTAAAAAAATGTAAATCCAGAATCTGAAACAATACAAACACTGGTGCAATAGTTTGAATAATAGATGCAACAGATAACTCCCTGCATAAACGACAATGAAGAGAGAATATACCTACACACAGTGGCGTAGCCATGAGTAACAAGTAACGGGGGCACAATCTAAACCCAAACTCTAGGAAATAAAAATCTGTAACAAATAATACGACAATATGAATTTTCTTTATTAAAAACACTAGCAAAAGTAACATATTTACAACCAGCATTATAGTTAATCCCCTTTCGAGAAAAAAATACTATGAAAACTACCATAGTCATGAACAATAGTTACTAAAGTACAGCTTTACAATAGACCACAGTAGTTATGTTTTAAAAGCTTTGCACGATAGTTTCATCAATTGTCAATAGTTTCAAATATGTCTAGCTCCCTCTATGCAAGATCATGACTCATCTATTGATCACCCATTGGGCTGCGCCACTGGCTTTTCACATAATCCATAGTTGAAAACGCCATCCTGATTGTAGCAGTTGCAACGGGTAAAGTTGGGACGATCAAAGAGCATTGACTTCGATGAAATATTCATACCTACATATTTCCCGGTATCCATTTGCTTGCAAAGATGTCCGGACATACATTTAGCACAACTGTATCCAGAGCCGTTCGATGTGTGTAGATCTCACTTGCATCGTACTGAGCCCTTTTACAGGACCCATGTACATCAGACTTCCGTGTCCAGACATCTGTGTCTGGAGCATTGCTCCTTTCCTGTTTTCTTTCTTATTGTATTTGCAGAGTCCGATCGAAATTGACTAACTAGTAAGTTGATGGAGTTAATAGTCACCATCATGAAACTTTGACACCAATAAGAACAAATATACAAATCCACAGAGACCAAACATTCCAATTATGGGGTCACTAGAGTTTTGCCTGTCGCTAACTTCAGGCTCGGGAATTAGTAAAGTTTTGCCCGGTCGTTAACTTCAGGCTCGGGAATTAGTCGAGATGGGCGCAAGCTAACCCAGATATCTAGTTATAAAAAAATAAGAACGAATAAAAGTACCATATCTCATATTGTTGAATTCCTTCTGCTTGATAAAATTCACTTAAAACACTCTGTTTTCAAACAATCTCATTGAAACTCGTTGACTTTCATCTGCTTTCAAGCATAATATGATCAATTCGGTATACATGTATGTGAGGAGTAACAAAGAAAAAGGTGGAAACGATGAAGAGAGAATAAAAAATCAAACCTTTAGAGGGTTCTTGATGTAGAAGAACAAAAGGGATGCAAGAAGTGGTAGCAGTGGTAAAAGCCTCCATTTTAGAACATCCATCTCTGGTATTTCTCTGCTGCCACTCTGCTCTCTCTCTCTCTCTCTCTCTCTCTCTAAAAATCCATTTCAGCGCAAACAAATGACAGGCCACTTCACTTTTGAGGGTGGACGAGGAACCAATGGGTTGCCTATATATTGGCCTCCTAATCGGTTCACGAATTTCTTAATAGGGATGGTCCCGATTACCGAACTTCTGACCCACAGGTCCCCCCCCTGTCACCGTCCAATTGAAATAGGATAAATTTCACTGACGCGCCCTGAGATTTGTCTTAACGACATTTACTCCCTCGTGTGTGAGAAATGACAAAAGTGGCTTGAACCTAAAAATTCACCATCGCTGATAATTTTGGTTTGGTTTTTGGATAATGATTGAAAATATAAATGGGGTAATAATTAGAAATATGGAGTAATGATTGGACATAGAAATAAAAATGGGAACAAATGGTAATGATTGGAGAAAAATGTGAATAATGATTGAAAAATAATAGAGAAAACCAGTCTTGAAACTCAAAACGAACAAGATCAAGGAACAAAAAACTACTCCATCCGTCCCTTTTTAAGTGATCTATACAGGAATACATGCAATTTCAAACCCCTAAAAAACATATTTCTCTATATAACTTTTTAATTTGTTTTATACCAAATTGAGCACTTTAATTTGGTGCAAAAAAATTTAAAAAATGATATGTGAAAGTACATTTTTAAACGTCCGTAAAAATACACGTTTCCCAAGTGGATCACTTAAAAAGTGACAGAAGGAGTATCAACTCTTACTTGTATAGAATCAAACTGGCATTATTTTAGCCATCAAAAAGAATAAAATTTATTAATAGCCTTTATTATTTTTTCCTCATTGAAACAATTGTTTTGGTTAGAATGGATAAATTTCTTACTTTTGGATCCAAAAAAAAAACTCAATTGAGATAATTTTTATTATTTGTTTTATTATAAACAAATGGTGACTTGGTGAGTTACTGTGATATTTTTGGTATTCTTGATATTTTTTGTATTTTCACTATTTTTTACGCATTTCAACGCAAGTCATTCTCCTCACATACATCACAAAAATACCATACATTGTATTCGTAGCTAAAATTACACCCACTTTTGACTACAACTTAATACCCACAATACCAAAATTATCGTAGTGGAAACTCACGTTTTGTCAATATAAGCCACTTTTAGTTGCTCACATCACATGTTTGGTTGAAGAGTAGTGTTCACTCGTAGGAGTTATTTGTTGTTGATCAAATGAACATTGAAACCACTATGGGTTTATAGTCGTTTCTAATTCATAAAGGGGATATCTGTTATTAGGAGAAACCTTAGGGGGTGCCATTGAAATTTACCCGTCTAAATAAGTTGCAACTTTGACCCCTCAATTGTTGCAAATTGGAATTGGATACTCATATCTCCACAAAAAAAAAAAAAAAAAATCTTTTACTGCTTCAAATGCACTTTTAACCATACGATTGACCTTGAGATTTATATATCTGGTATTCTCACCATTTTTGTTTGCTTGTTATTGGAGGTAAGGGGGCGGGGTTGAGATTTGGAAGATTATTCAGTGATACTTTAACACTTATTTCCACTACATATTGAGGTACAAAGTGAGTGTGCCTTAAAGGCACTGAATAATTCTTCACAGATTTGGGACATTAATTGTCTTAAACAGAAGATCTCCACTATTGAATTCAATAGAGTCAAATCAAGAGAAAGTAAATTTTATACTTTACGTGCACTTTGAATTTACTATACGAGCTCAAAATTTTGGTTTTCATGAAATTTTTTGTCAAAGATTTTAACGTTATCAAGAACTCATATGATAATTTAATGTTCAATCGTTACGCAAAATCTTTATGCAAATTTTGTAAAGGTACGTTTAGCATGTAATAATGCCACGTTAACTTGCAACATACCCTATTGGATTTTCCTTATAAAAAAAATAAAGAAACAAACTTTAGTAAAGAATTCTCATGTAAACTTCAAAAAAATAAAATAAATAAATTCAGGGTAGAGGTGAGTGTTATGATAAACTGGACTAATCACTACAGCCCCTCCCATAGCTTCTCCACGCATTTACATGACTATGTGAGGTAATTCACAAATACGAAGTAAATCTTAGATGAAAGTAAAAAACTGAAGTCACAAAGATAGAAAGTTCAAAATTAAGAGTACATGGTCTCATGATACATAAATAAACGATTCTCCAAAATCATATAAACCGATTTATCATAATCCATCAAACAATGCAAATGACTTCAAAGAATATGAATTTATAATCTTTTATGTTCTTCCACTCAACTATGCTTATCCGTCGTTAGAAGTGTATAATACAACAAAATAACAGCTCATGATCAAATGAATGAAATTAGCTTAACCATAATATGAATCTATAATCTTTTATGCCCTTCCACTCAACCGTGCTTATCCGTCGTGAGAATTGTATAATACAACAAAATAACAGCTCATGATCAATTTACCCAAAAAAAACAGCTCATTGTCAAATGAATGAAATTAGCTTAACCAACAACACAATTGGATTGTGTCTCACGGCTAGTTTGCTAGACGGATCCCTCTTAGCACAACAAGCTTGCTCTTCTTATAGTTCTAGTCCCCTCCAGTCGGAACTTCTTGCTATTCAGGAAGCGGTTAAATGGTCTATAGCTCATAACTACAACTTTGTCCATATATTTACTGATTGTTTTAATGCAATTATGCAGATCGCAGGGCAGAGTGAGTGCCACTACAGTGACACCTTTTTGATACACAACATCAGGAACGGAGAACTCAAGACTGACTTTTTGTAAGATCTCCAAGGCTACACAAAGAGAGGTCCAGCGAGCTCATGATTTAGCCCATCATGCCATCTCCTATTTTGTGCGTCATCCTGACACGGGGGATGGCGGTTGACAGGACCTTTGCGTTTCATTGTTTGATGTTATGTTTATTAGTTTCTTATTTATATGTTGTTGTTGTCGTATATTTTGTTACTCGTGTAAACTCTCCTGTTATCTATGCTATCTTCTCTCTATTTCAAAAAAAAAAAACACACAATTGAATTGATCATACGCGACCTGATATCTAATCCATCTTAATACACTAACAGTGGGCAGCAGCTAAGCCTCACCTCCTCAACCATGTTAACTTTGGGCTTTTTTTATGTAAATTGGGCGGACTATTAGCCAGTTCTATTGGTTTCGTGTATAAAGAAGTTACACGACATTTGTCAATGCTGACACTTATACCAATAATTACACAAAATCTCTCACATGAGATATGTGGAATCCACATATGACTGGTAGGTTTCACGTATCCCATGTGACAGAGTTTGTGCAATTGTTGGTACAAGTGTTAGTGTCTGTAGCAAACCTGATAATCTATGAGATGAGAAAAGCTAGATACAGCAAACTCGATAATCTATGAGATGCGAAAAACTAGATACATTAAGGCTTATACTAACAATTACACAAATTCTCTCACACGAGAGATGTGTGACCCACATATTTTCTCCCACGAGAGATGTGTGACCCACATATCCCAAGTTTATGCAATTTTGTTGATATAAATGTTTAGTGCATGTGGCAAGTCTCGTAATTTATACCCCGGAGTCATTTGATTTACCAGATGACATCCAAGAATTTTGCTCATTTTTAGCCATTTCGGTCTCTCTCCCTGGGGTTTAATGAACCCGAACAACCCGTCATCCGACCCAGTCTGATTCGAATCCATAATCAGTCGGAGTCGGGTGGTGTCCTGGGTAATCCAATCAAAGTTCGGTCAGTTCAAATTCTACCCGAACCCGATAAAACCCAACCCGTGTGCAGCCCCCCTCTCCCAAAAACCAAACATTGGCGGAGGAGGAAACCGACCAAGCAGTAACTCTCAGGGTTGTCGCACTGCGATATAGTATAAGGTTTTCTTTGAAATCAGCAACAGCCCCAATAGTAAATCGAACAGGTACGCCTCTCTGTGTCTCTCTCTCTCTCTCTTTCTCTCTCCGTGTTCGTCTCCCTCTCTCCGTTTGCTGTTTTTTATCGGGTAATTTGGATGCTTAAACGCACATTTCAATTTAATGGCCCTGGTATAAGGATGCCCAATCCACACACCACGCCTCATGAATCAATTTAACGTAGTTGCAGATGCTGTTGATTACTACACATATAGTGGCCCATTTTTTGCATATTTTGTTTGGGGCCTCAACCGGTGGATTTCTAGGCTTCTGCCGAAGGCCTAGTAGTATTGTTCTGTTTTCAGAATTCAAATTGTTAGAATTTGTAAGAGATGAGCTAAGCTAATAAAAGGGTCGAACAGGTTTGAAGAAGGCTGTATAGTAGTATCAAGAAAGCAAGTAGCTGAAAAAAAGAAGAAAGGGCTGATATGGCAGGCCAAGAGAATGTGAAACACCTTGAAGACTGCTCAGTTTCCAAGTCAGTAAATTACCCTTTCTATCCATTCATCTTTTTTCAACACTATACATAATCTATGTGATGTATATATATTCATCATGCTTATAGGGTATGCTTTGCAATTTATGCAAGTATGTTGTGTGTGAAAAAGGGAAGTAAAAAATGTACAGCTGATGTTTGATTTTTAGATTCATTTGAAGCTGTGTTGGGATGAAGTTTTGAAAGATTGAAGCTTTAATTTTGTATAATCCATAAATAAATGAGACGAAAATTGGGGGCGGGGTGTGGAGCTCATGAAGATTTTGTTTGATTTGGCAGCTCAGTAACTCTAGGAGAGGTAAACAGAAGATTCAAGAAACAAAATACTTAGATTCAATTTCTTCTATGTCCAATGTCTTCTATGCCCCAAGGATCAAAACCAAACACACACGAAACACACACAACACAGATATTTCATATTTACATGGTTTCCCAAAATCAGGTACTCCACGGAGGAATCAGAGCAATCTCACAATAAACAAAGACAAGCTTTACTAGTGATTTCTCTCTCAACTCGCTACACTCTCTTTGATTCTTTACATTGCTAGCGTCACAGATCTCACACTCTCTGAGATACAATAACCAGGCCCAGCGGCTGGGTTATAAAGGCAAAGTCCAGGCATCATTCCTTCTCACACCTAAACCAAGTTGTTGCTCCTCAAGTTGCTCAA
Source organism: Vaccinium darrowii (assembly GCA_020921065.1). NCBI lineage: Eukaryota > Viridiplantae > Streptophyta > Magnoliopsida > Ericales > Ericaceae > Vaccinium > Vaccinium darrowii. Next base: position 19,243,812 of record CM037153.1, on the reverse strand, counting down.
CTTTCGGCTGAGAGGGACTGTGGTGGGTTGGATGTCTCATAAGAGACGAGGCTGAAGTGAGAGGAGGGAGCCACACAAGGCCCAAAGTCAACATTCATTAGATAACCTCTAGCATGTTGTATAAATATGTCACAGGCCGTTCAGTCAAGTTTCCTTGCATATTGTTCAGCGTGTGATGGGTGAAGGTGGTGGGTGAACTTGAAAAGGAGGGTAAGAGAACAATGGCAGTGTAAGGATTGATGTTCTATTATTAGTGGGTATGAGTGTAGGATGCGGAAGTTGCAGAAGACAAGTGTAAATTTCATATTGCAGGGATTAATCTTGAGTTCGGTACGGTCCAGAGGTTGATGGGAATTTAGGTTTCCCATTGAGCATTTTTCATTCGAAAAGCTGGGGCTTACGTTGGGTAATAAATTATAATTCTTGGGCTGGAAATAGTAAAAGTTTTGAAGGACAGAAGACAGCTTTGTTTTCAAGGGGAGGAAGATGTACCTCTGTTCAACCTGTTTTCTCTAGCATTTTAAGTTATTGTTTGTCCCTTTGGAAGGTTAAAGGTGTGATTGTGAATACATTTGACAAAATTATGAGAGATTTTAATGGGAAGGACGGGGTGAAGTGAAGAAATATCGTTTGTTGAGTTGCGTGTCTGTTTCTTTTCCTATGGAAAGAGGGTGTCTTGCCATTGATAACATGGTCACCAGGAATGTTGCTCATCTTGGCAAGTGGATGTGGACTTCTTCACTATTTTTGCTTTAATTTAGAGGGTGTCACATGGACTACTCGTGCTTAGAGTATAGCATATAGGTTACTTGTTCTTTTGCTTCGGGCTAGGGTAGACAGGTCAATCATGGTGCAGTCAAAGCCTCTTAAGAGTGAAGGAGAAGTGTTAGGTCCATATGGGCTAGGTTTAGACTTATAGAAGTAAAGAAAGGTTCACAACGAATTAAACGAAGTTTAAGAATACAATTTCAAGTTTGTTTAATAGAAATTGGCTGTCACTACTCGCAAATCACAATAAAACTGCTCAGGTGTCAACTAAGTGATAACTGATGAGCTATTCTTACCTCCCATACAAAGTGCTGGACTAAGTGGTATGATGGTATATTGAAATTGCAAACACCTTAATAGTGACCATTTCCTTATGTGCTTGTTAGATCTTACTCTGAGCTATTTTTGTTAGTTTGGCATGAAGAATAGGAGGTGTCTAGGCTTCAAAAAGGGTAGTCAACAGTATTATATGCTTAGTTCATGTGCTTGTTTCCGCTTAGTAATGGTTAGTTGCATATATCTTGATAATACCGTGAGACGTTGGACATAACTTAAACTCAGCCTACTTACCTCTAATTTGAGGGCAACTACCTTGTGCTTTTAATGCCAAAGGTTATTAGGTCATACTTGTACCCAACATACCCTTCGCAGACTTGTTTTTTTTACAACAAATACTTCAGGTTTCTGTTTCTTTTAAGTAGACAACTATGTTCCTAATTAGATATGGAATGTCTGCAGTGCCCTGGGCACATGGGTATTTTCCGTAGCTGGTGCTTTGCTGGCAATACCGGTGGGAATAAAGCGGAAATCATTGGCACCACTTGTGTTCTTTGGAACAACTGGTACAATGCTCGACATAATCATGGGAATTAGCCAATGTGAAAGGGAACATGCGGAGCGCCAGCTGAAGCTTTTAGAAGAAAAAAATGCCACAGTTGCCAGTTCTTTGATAGAGACGGGAGAGGAGTCTTGATATGAACTTTTTGTGCGTCTTGTTAGAAGTTTGTTTTTCAATGTCATTATGCAAAATATTGCAACTAATTTGTGAAGTTTCCATATCAGGGAGAGAATGAGGAGGAAGAAAATAAATCTGTTCACGTCTTTTTCAATTTGCATACCCTGATTTTGCACGTCTTCTATTGAGGACAAATTCCTCCAGTAATGAAGTGCACTTAAGAAGATAGAACCTTGTTTTTTCATGACTAGTGTATTGGAGGCTTTTGCCGATTAATTATCGTGTACGTGTGTAGTTGAGTAGTTCTCAATTTCAAACATACCTGTAATTACCCGGCGTGTATCTCCTCTTGAATTGGATCTGCTTCCAAATCCTTGTATTATTTTTGGTACTTCTCTATTTTGTTGTTTTATCCATTGGAAATTAGAGGAAGGTAAATTTCCAGACATCAAAGAGTGAAGAGAAGGATAACTTCTCATACCTTGCAAATGAAGGCTTTTGCTATCACCTCTACATAATTGCTGGCTAGAAGGGAATTTGTAGCAACAATGGTGATTGTGCAATAAAGTGTTCTGGTTTTGTTCTTTTCTTGCTTGATAGGCTCTGTAATATCGAATTCTTTTTTATGAAGCACAAACATATTGCATTGGTAGCAAAAGACAAGTATAAAGGACACTACCGGACTAAAAATACAAGAAAAATAACAGAAACAAACAAAAGAAATGAAAAAATAGTGACAGTTGTATATCGAAATAGACTGAGGAAGTTTTGGAAGATTCACCATCAGGTGCCCGCGCAAAGGAAACCTAAGTAGAAAATTTATTTGTAAGTTTTTTTCTTTTTGTTTTTTTGTTTTTTTTAAAAGAAAAAAGAAGATATGGTAACTAACAAAAAGAGTAATGATTTGTGTTTTTTGCATCAAATTGTTGGAGCAAAAGACTGGTCAAAGTAGCCCCTAAATTTTTTTTCATCTTTTTTTTTTTTTTTTTGGGGGGGGGGGGGGGGGGGGGGGAAATAGAAGCACCATCTTAAGAATACTGAAGAGACGTGGAGAAAGAACTTATGGAAAACTGTATTGAGAGAATAAGGGTGGTTCTCGAAAACCCGAGTGAACAAAGTTGGACCATGTTTTTGTTCATATGAATAAGAATTCTTTCTATAAAGTCATTTGTTAATCTCTTGTTTTGTAAATGTGTTGACGAACCGGCAGGACAAAGTCTTCTTACTACAATCAAAGAGAGATTCACAGACAATATCAATTTGCTAAAACACCCTTTGGATTTGTTTAAACCTATAAAGAGAGATTTACAAACCACGTCCCATTCACAAAGTGTGTAGTAAAAATCACAAGGTGGTGTTTAAGAAGTTGTGTGACTATGTTTGGTTGTGAACAAATTCGCGGCACATTTACAAAAAACAACAACATATTATGAGATTTTCCTAATCATTAGCACATCCACAAACCAAATAGGGTTTTCATTCGTTACAAGTTGAAAATAGGATTTTTCATTCTACTATTTTTTTCCTTTATGTTGAGTTCATTGGACTAGAAACTTGTATTAACGGCATTCGTTTACTTACATTTATAATTATGCTACAACCATTTTGCACACACAAGTCCCGTCCGTTAAAGTGTACTTATTTAGGCTTAGTTTTCCATTTGATTTTAGCAAATGAGTTTAACAGGTGCCAAAATCATGATTTTGAAATCAAAAAATGAAGTGGTTCCGTGTATCGTTTTTCGATTTTTTTCGCACCAAATTAAAGTACTCCTCGTGTACTTTAATTCGGTGTGAAAAAAATCGAAAAATGATAAACGGAACCACTTAATTTTGTGATTTGAAATATCTATGATTTTAGCACTTGAACTCATTTGCTAAAATCATGGTAGATTTTAGCAACTGAGTTGCTAAAAGCTTAAAAAAAGTTGTTGAAGCGCGATTACTAGCAATTATAGATAATTACTCCTTATGTTTCTTTTTCGGAGCTTCTGGCCCAAAAAAGTGAGACTACTTTTAAACTCTTACTGGTACTAACATTTTTTTTTTCTCATTTTAAGTTGACAAAGTTGCATTGTAAAAAAATTTTGGTTTTGAATCTTTTGATGAACCAATATAAAATCAGTAAGGACAATTTAGACATTCTTTTGATAATTAGCTATTCTACAACTTACTAACCAAACAGTTTGAACTTATAATTGAGTATTTGAGGTTATAAAAAGCTATACGAAACCTATTTACAACTTACTTTAAGTTTTTTAAACAAATATTCAAAGTAACTTATAGGAATAAGTGAGAGCAATTAGCAAAAGAGGCCACGATTTTTTTTATTTTTGCCATATGATATACATTAGCAGGGTTTAGCGAGAAAGTTAGTGTTAACAATCAGAGTTCGAAGTCTCTACTCAAACCTCAGATCTCCCCCTTAGAAGCCAAGAGGTACAATCAGATGGGATAACCGTCACATTTAGGTCACAACATTAGCAAGGGACCGGACTATGAGTACAGGGCCGGCTTTGAGTTTCTTGAGGCTTAAAGCGAACTTTTTAAAGGGAAAAAAAATGGGCCTTCAATCTTTTTTGCATAGTGAATGATACTAGAGAAAGAAAAAACATTCATAAGGAAGGCAATGCAATAATTTGAGACCATAAGTACCCATAATCAATAGCCATTACAATACATTAAAAATTGTCATTTAAAGATTACTCTTCTCGGGTTTTTAGCAACAAAAGTACTAATTAAACTTGCATAATTAAGTTTCTCCACCATAGCCTTTTCAATAGACAACATAGCCAATCCGTTCGGTCTCTCTTGTGACATCGTCGACCTAAGATAAGTTTTGATCAACTTTAACTTCAAAAACCTCTTTCACCAGAGGCAACTGTAAATCGGAATAGTTAATAGTATTCTATACGCAATCCACACATTCAGAAAAACAAACTATCCATTGTCTTCAAATAATTGAGCACATCAATGGGTTTTCTTAGCTCTTTTGGTAAAATTTCTTTTAAGACTTTCAAATCCGAACATATTCTTTCCCATCAATATCAGAAAGCTCATCTCTTTTCAAAATATCTTCAAGATTACATTTGGGCCCTTTCACTTGGGCCTTATTTTAAATTAGGCCCACAATTTTTTTTAGACAAATTAAACTTAATTTTTTTATTGATACCTAGTAACTATAAGGACCTATATTATTGGGGCCCCCAAAAATTAGACAAAATTTGGAGGCTTAAAGCAGTTGCTTTACGGGCTTTAGCCCAGAGCCGGCTTTGTATGAGTATTGACCCATAGGGTACCAAAAATGTACAAAGAGGCCTGTGGAACCCACTTTGGATCTCACGTGAATAATCCAAACCGCTCAATGATTTTAAAATATATTTTTGAGTGTCTTTGTTAAAAATCAGCTCAATTGGATATGCGTAAGTGATTGATCCAGACTTTTAGTTTTAATTCAAAAATTTGTGTGAGTCCCAAAAGTAGACCCTGCAAGCCGCTTTGTACACGATATTTTCTTCTCGGCCGAGATTTGCTAGAAAATTCAATACGTTCTAGTAACCACCAGTATTAAAACTTGGACTGAATTTGACGGTTAGGTTTTACTTGAATTAATACGTACCAGTCGGTGCAGTACGGGATTCAAAACCTGGATTGGTACCCTTATCTTTTATTGGTTGGCAGGACTGGACTATGGGTATAGACTGAAAGGTCTAGAAAATGTATTGATCGCCTAGGGAACCCACTTGTGCACACGAGTGATCCGAACCGTTCATTTACATTAAAATAATTTTCCGAGTTGCCTCGCTAGAAACCTGCTCAATCCAACATGCGTAAGTGGTTGATCCAAAATACCCCGTTTTATTCATTGAAATAGGGGAATTTTGAATGAACCACTTACGCATGTTGAATTGAGGTGATTTCTCGTGAAGCCATTCAAAAAATTGTTACAAAATGAATGAACAATTCGGAGCACTCTTCCGGACGGGCGGTACATTTTGACGTGGGTTTGGTACCTTATCTTTTTGTCGGATGTCAAGTGTGAGTGCGTCATTCAATGTCTAAACGACGCCGTCCACCCGAAACCATGATTTCACTATAAATACACCGTACAGGGTAGGAAAGTGGTCATCGTTGTCGTCAATCTATCAAAACCCTCACTCCAAGCGATTTCCTGCATGCATTACGTTCCAAAATCGGAGCCCAAAACCCTGCAAAATCATTATACCCATACGCTAATATAAATCAGTTCCGGTACTACTATACGTACTTATTCAGAACGTATAAAGGGTTCGAAATCGGTCTCTTTTCGTCTTTCTCTGATCCATTGAACAGTTCCTCAGAAAGAGATTTTCGGTTATCGATTTTATTGGTTAGGTCAAATCTTGTGAAACCCTTAATCGCAGGAGACCCAAAAAAAAAAATGCCTCAAGTGAAGATCATAGCGAAGAACTTCATGGACATGGTGGCCTCTTTGCCCGCCTTGAAGCTCGACAAGCTTTACGACAATGCATTCATTTGTGAAGCCATTCTCAGGTCCTCTCTCTCTCTCTCTGGGTTTTGAATTCAATTGGGTATCGATGATTCTTTCATATGGATGTGTAATTGCTATATTATGTTACGGGTTCTCCGGTTTTTTCATTTGGTTATAAATCAGATCAGTTTTGGGTCCTAAAATGTGGGTGATTTTCATCTGTTTTAATTTTGAGAATGTAAAAGGTTGTGATACTCAACTGAGAGAGTGAGAGTTTTGGTGGGATTTTTAGGCCATCCGTCTATGCTAGAAACTTGGCGTGATTCAGCTCAAATTACCTACATGACTACATCCATGGGGAGAGATTGCTCAATGAAGTAAGAAATACTAGCAGCCGGGCACGCTTGTGCAAGTAGAATTGTGTTGAGTCGTTGACGTAATTTCAGCAGTAAACAGCACACACAACTGTTTTACAAAATGCATCTGGGACTAAATTGATTAGAGCAAATATGCTCGAGACGTGTGCTGGGGTGAAATTGTGGAAAGGAAATGGAAGGGAAGTTCAGTAGCATGAGAGAAGGGTTTCTTTTAACGTGGGTTATGGGTGTAGTGGTAAGGATGGGTAGTTACCCATTTAGTTATTTACTTTTTCTCCCTATCCAGTTTAGAGGGTAATTTTGGTCGTTGGAAAAGTATACACAATCTCCAAAAAAGAGGACACTAAAGGAGGGTCTCCCGTTATATTTTAGATTTAGAATAAATTGCAATGTAAGTTGGATAAATATTCATAATCCACACCATTACCCCAGCCCCTTGTGTAAGGGTAATTGATCCCCAAGCATCTTGGGTTCCCGCTCCGTTATTTTTCTGTCAGCCTCGCAATTTCCTTGATCAAGGATTACTATACTGTCTATTTCTGGTTTATGGATGTTCCTGAAGATGCATCATGGACTATAAGGAAACCACTCAAACTGAGAGGTTTTGCCCTGGACTTTATCAAATATAAGGAATAAAATGGCCTTAACCTTTTCTTATGGATAGATAATTGGCATGACCAAGGTCCTTTGTACTGGAGATTTAGTGATGGTGTAGTTTTTGAGAGGAGATCCCTCAAAGCTTTGGTTGCCTCTATAATTGGGAATGGGAGATTGGTACAGCCTAGAAGAAGCTTAGGTGTTACTCTGGAAATTATTGATCATACTCCAGTGGACTGTGTTCCAAATGCTAAGAAGATATAGTGTGGTGTGGGCATTGCGGGCCTTGCATCCTTCTGGCTCTTAATCTGCTGAGTCAACTTGGGGGCCATTAGGAGGGACAATACCAATGTTCCTTAGCATTCTCTCTTCTGGCAGAAGAACCATGTTTCTAGATGGTTTTTCATCTAATGGATGGCTGTGCAGGACAGACTCTGTACAAGGGATAGGCTCATGCCTTGGGGGATCACTCAATACAGCAGATTGTGTGTTATGCACTGTTGCACAGGAATCTCTGAACACTTATGTTTTGAATGTCATACCGTATGTTACACAGATCCTTCATTTTGGCTGAAGCACCCGTGTCGATGTGTCCGACACACGTATCCATTTTGGACACTTGAATCCTCTATGGTCATGATATTTGGAGAAAAAGAATAAATTTTTTTCTAGAAAAGTGATATTTCTAGTCTTTCACATGGACATGAAATAGCAAAAACATATATTTCTTACCCGTTCTAGTCTAAATGCATTTTTAAATATAATTTATGACGCATAATCAAAAAAAGTTACGCAATATATACTACAAACAAATGTTCACAGCGTATCCCCGTACTCACACCCAATTAGGGGACACATATCACAGTATCCTATGATTTAAGTTTAGGAAGGTCCGGCGCTTGGACTCCCACCCGACTCCATGTAACATAGGTCATACCTCTAGAGCAGTG